>SJYV01007000.1:184924-321464 GCA_006410875.1 Neotragus pygmaeus
TGTCCGACTCTGCGCGAACCCATAGACGGCAGCGCACCAGGCTCCGCAGCCCCTGGGATTCTCTAGGCAAGAACACTGGAGTGGGTTGCCATTTCCTTCTCCAATGCATGAAAGTGAAAAGTGAAAGTGAAGTCACTGAGTCATGTCCAACTCTCAGCGATCCCATGGACTGCAGCCTACCAAGCTCCTCCGTCCATGGGATTTTCCAGGCAAGAGTAGTGGAGTGGGGTGCCATTTCCTTCTCCGTCTGGGTATATACCTGAAGGAATTGAAAACAAAGACCTGGGCAAATATTTGTACAGCCATATTCAGAGCAGCATTATTAGAAATAACCAAAAGGTGAAGCCAGCCACACGTCCATCGACAGATGAATGGATAAACAAAATGTGGCATGCATAAAATGGAATATTACTCAGCCTTTAAAAAGGAAGAGACTTCTGGCACAGACTACAACATGCATGAACCCTGAAGATATTATGCTAAAGTGAAGCAATCCAAACACAAAATGATAAACATGGTATGCTTCCATTAACATGAATTACNGCATGCATAAAATGGAATATTACTCAGCCTTTAAAAAGGAAGAGACTTCTGGCACAGACTACAACATGCATGAACCCTGAAGATATTATGCTAAAGTGAAGCAATCCAAACACAAAATGATAAACATGGTATGCTTCCATTAACATGAATTACCTGCTGCTGCTAAGTTGCTTCAGTCGTGTCCGACTCTGTGTGACCCCATAGATGGCAGCCCACCAGGCTCCCTCGTCCCTGGGATTCTCCAGGCAAGAACATTCTACTTCCTGTCTTTACGATTTTGAGTATACTATTACCTAATTATTACCTAGTATACTCAAAATCGTAAAGACAGGAAGTAGAATGGTGGTTGCCAGGAGCTGGGAGGAGGGGAAATAGGGAGCTACTGTTTAATGGGGAATAGAGGTTCAGTTTGGGAAGATGAAAAAGTTCTAAAGATGGATGGTAGCGGTGGTGGCAGTTGCACAACAAAGTGAATGTACTTAGTGCCATTAAAGTGCATTCTAAAAAAATGATGAAAATGGTAAATTTTTATTGTTATGTGTATTTTACCACAATAATTATTTTTAATTAAAAGACCCTTTCTATGTACATTAGTGGTCTAAAGTTGGGGTCTGTATTGGATTGACTTGTTTGATTGATGCACTTAACAAGTCTTTTGTTAGTAATCAAAAGAAAATGTGTTTCTTTCAAGACCTCAAAGAATCCAACTGGCTTGAGCAAACAGATAAAAACAAGGGTGTAGCTAACATTTTGAAACTGGTACACAAATTCTTGGACCCATTCACTCTATACTTATAATTAGGAAAGAATGTCACTAAAATTTTTAATGAAAATCACAGGTTTGTCATAGTAATTTTGCCACAAAACCATGGTTTCACTCAAGAAATGAGGAAAGAAGAGGAAAAAACTCTTTCCGAAGTAACACTTTAATTTAAATTTAATGTTAAGCACACATGTTCGTGGTATGTAGCAAAACAAAGTTAATAGCATAAAAAATAATATGACATTTGATTAACTGGTGTTAAACTGAACGTGTTAATTTTGGAGAAGAAAAACTTGCCAAGGCATGTTAGAAACTGAGCTTCCAATTTGAACTCGAAATACAAAGGAAATGACTCTAAGATCTGAGTAGCTGCTTTCACATTTACACAAGTCCAAGAAATTCCAAGCTCAAATCCCAGGAACATAAGTCTATTTATTCTACTTAAAGTGTTAACAGAGGACAGTTCAATTAGCAGCATGTAACATTTTTTGAGAAGACCTCAGAATCCCTCAACTTGCCAATAATAGTTTAAAGACTCCACAGTGTTTTAAAGTCTGGGAAAGGATTTGGTCTCTACCAAAAAGGAGATTGCCCTTGGAGAGCTTGCTAAAGACTTTGGTTAACCAAGAAGCTATAAACCCCAGTGTTCTCACTATTACTCACATATCTTTCACTGTTGATAGATCACAGCGGTTCACTTGATTGCTTAAAATTAGCAGTATCCTCTGGTAGAACTTCACCAACGAGGAGAAAGTTACAGAACCCAATCCTTTCAATTCTCACTTTTCCAGAAATTTTCATCTACTAGGAAAATAATAATAATAATAACTGTAACGACAGGCACAGTGTAAAACAACAACAACAACAACAATGATAATAACCAGATTGACTTGATGATTATGGAGAGATTGGGTAGTAAGGGTTTTTTTTTTTTTTTTTTTTTTTCCTCTGTGCTGGGTCTTCATCACTGTGCAGGGTTTTTTTTTGTTTTCTTTTTTAGTTTCGGTAAACAGGGGCTACTCTCTAGTCGTGGCATGTGGTCTTCTCATAGTGGTGGCTTCTCTTGCTGCAGAGCATACTAGGGTGCTCAGGCTTCAGTAGTTGCTACATGCAGGCTCAGTCGTTGTGGTGCATGGGCTCCGTTGCCCTGTAGCAAGTGGAATCTTCTGGACAAAGGATCGAACCCATGCCTCCTGCCATGGCAAGTAGGTTCTTAACCAATGGACCACTAGGGAAGTCCTGGGTAGCACCATTTGATCTCTGCTGTCTTTTAATTTGTGTCCTGATTTTTAAATTTGGTAAAGAAAGAAAACACACAAACATACATGCCAATAATTTTAGTAGAATTAAAGTTTGGGGAATGCTATTTATTATCTTTATTAAGTATGATTGGTAAGATACTAGAAATGTCTTTCCTTCGTTTTGATATTGGCTGCATAAAAATCTTCTAGATTATAAATTTCATGAAGCCAGAGACCACGTCTGCCATGTACATAACTAAATTCTCTGTTCCTAGCACAGTGCTGGTCTGTTTTAGGCACTCATTACAAATATGTGTGAAATGAATGAATGCAGAGAAAAATAAAACAAGTGATGTTATTGACAGACATTGGAAGCAAACAGAACTTAAAGACCTTAAAACAAATTGTGAAATGCTTACTATGTGCCCAACACCATTGTAAATGGCTGACATAGAATAAATGATTTCATCCCCAAACAGTCCTATGAAGTGGTCCCATTCAGTTCAGTTCAGTTCAGCTGCTCAGTCATGTCCGACTCTTTGCGACCCCATGAATTGCAGCACGCCAGGCCTCCCTGTCCATCACCATCTCCCGGAGTTCACTCAGACTCATGTCCATTGAGTCCGTGATGCCATCCAGCCGTCTCATCCTCTGTCGTNGCTCAGTCATGTCCGACTCTTTGCGACCCCATGAATCGCAGCACGCCAGGCCTCCCTGTCCATCACCATCTCTCGGAGTTCACTCAGATTCATGTCCATTGAGTCCGTGATGCCATCCAGCCGTCTCATCCTCTGTCGTCCCCTTCTCTTCCTGCCCCCAATCCCTCCCAGCATCAGAGTCTTTTCCAATGAGTCAACTCTTCGCATGAGGTGGCCAAAGCACTGGAGTTTCAGCTTTAGCATCATTCCTTCCAAAGAAATTCCAGGGTTGATCTTCAGAATGGACTGGTTGGATCTCCTTGCAGTCCAAGGGACTCTCAAGAGTCTTCTCCGACACCACAGTTCAAAAGCATCAATTCTTCAGCGCTCAGCCTTCTTCACATCCATACATAACCACAGGAAAAACCATAGCCTTGACTAAATGGACCTTAGTCAGCAAAGTAATGTCTCTGCTTTTGAATATGCTATCTAGGTGGTCCCATTATTATCCCTATTTTATAGTTGAGGAAACTGAAGCACAGAAAGACTCCCTCAAGTGAGGGAGTTGAGATGCAGGTAGTCTCGCTTCAGAGTCTATATTCCTACCCATTATATGAAAATCTTAAACTAAGACTGATGATATAAAAAGTAATTGGAACTCTGACCCACTTCTTCCTAAAAGTAGAACTTAAATGTATAACATTTTAAAAGTACTAAGGTGGCTCATTCCAATCAGAAATGCTTGTTGATAGGCATGAAAATGGAATTGCTAGGGGGAAAAATATAGCAATGTCTTAGTGTGTCAGCCAAAGGAATGATCTTTTAAAATCACTTTCTCAGAACCACAAAATATAAGAGAAAAATTAAGGGAGCCATCTATTCTTGTTCGTCACCCTTTGCAAGTGTTTAGAAGAATTCCTGGCAAGGTATAAGTGCCACCTAAGTGTTATCATTACATAAATCCCTTATTCAACATGTGTATCTTGTTCCATTTTCCATACTTCACTTACTGCAGACACTCAAGGGATGACCAAGTCCATTGCAAACAACTGTATTATCAGAAAATGACTTCTTACTATGAGATAAAATGCAAATTAGTTTTATCCCTGTCCACTTTGACAATTTAGGACAACTTTTGTATAAAACTGTCTTCTGTAGGACAGCAACTCAAGTATTTAGAGGTAGTGTCTTGTTCCATTAAGTACCCATCTGATATTCTCAGATTCATTAACCACTCCATTTTGTGCCATGAATTCAAATTGTCTTCTCCAGCTTGAATGGCTTATTCTGGATACAGTCTAATCAGTCACTATGCCTCCTAAATTATCACCAGAATTGGATATAATATTGCAGTTGTTTTCTGACCAAGGCAGCTTTTTAAGGGATTATTAGATCTTATGATCTGGAAACAATTTCTGTTAATGTGGTCTATTATTATGCTTTTTGTGTACTTGCATCATACTATTGGTTCCTAATAAAATGAAGGTCTGCTAAAACCCCTGAACTAGTGCCATGCACCTTTTAACTTATGCTTATGAAATTAATACTTTGACCTGATTTGATTTTACTTACATTGAATTAAATTTCATCTGTTTCAGACTAGAATTTTTAGATTATTTTGTATTTTAGTTCTATTGTTAGATGTAGATTTTACAGTAGAGAGAGTAAATTTTAAGCTTTCAGGGCCCTTCGCTTGTATAGATCCCTTCTAAGACACTTAGTGAAGTGACCATGTAGTCAAGGTTTTGGTAGAATCAGCATAAGTAAGACATTTTAATTCTAATCAGTTCTTTTGATTAGAGGATAATCACTTAACAATATTGTGATGGTTGTTTCTTCCATACATCAACATAAATAGGCCATAGGTACACAGATGTCCCCTCCCTCTTGAACCCCCCTCCCACTTCCCTCACTATCTCTCCCCTCTAGGTTGTCACAGAGCACCAGTGTGTCCTACTTCATATAGCAAACTCCTACTATCCATTTTATGTATGGCAATGTGTGTGTTTCAATGCTGTCTCTCAAATCATCCCACCCTCTCCTTCCTCCACTGAGTCCAAATTCTGTCCTTTATGTATGTGTCTCCTTTGCTGCCCTGCATGTAGAATCATCTGTTCTATCCTTCTAGATGCCACATATATGTATTAATATATGATATTTGTCTTTCTCTTTCTAACTTAACTTCACTCAGTATAATAGGCTCTAGGTTCATCCACTTCATTAGAACTGACTCAACTGTGTTCCTTTTTATAGCTGAGTAATATTCCATTGTGTACATGCACCACAACTTCCTTATACATTCATCTGTCAATGGTCATCTGTTGTTTTTCAGTAGCTCAGTCATGTCCGACTCTTTGCAACCCCACGGACTGCAGCACACCAGGCCTCCCTGTCCTCCACCACTTCCCAGAGCCTGCTCAAACTCATGTCCATCGAGTCAGTGATGCCATCTAACCATCTTATCCTCTGTCATCCCCTTCTCCTCCTGCCTTCAATCTTTCCCAACATCAGAGTCTTTTCTAATGAGTCAGCTCTTCATATCAGGTGGCCAAAGTATTGAAGCTTCAGCTTCAGCATCAGTCCTTCCAATGAATATTCAGGGTTGATTCCTTTAGGATTGACTGGTTTGATCTCCTTGCAGTCCAAGGGACTCGCAAGAGTCTTCTCCAACACTACAGTCCAAAACCATCAATTCTTCAGCGCTCAGCCTTTTTTATGGTCCAACTCTCACATCCATACATGACTAGTGGAAAAACCATAGTTTTGACTAGACAGACCTTGGGCAGCAAAGTATGTCTCTGATTTTTAATATAGTGTCTAGGTTTGTCAAAGCTTTTTTTTTTTTTTTTTTTTTGAGGATGGCCATTTTGACCAGTGTGAAATGATATCTCATTGTAGTTTTGATTTGAATTTCTCTAATAATGAGCAACGTTGAGCTTCTTTTCATGTGTTTATTAGCCATCTGTATGCGTTCTTTGGAGAAATGTCTGTTTAAGTCTTCTGCCCTTTTTTTGCTTGGGTTGTTGGTTTTCCTGGTATTGAGCCACAAGAGTTGCTTTTATATTTTGGAGATTAGTTCTTTGTCAGTTGTTTCATTTGCTATTATTTTCCCCCTTTCTAAGGGGGAAATAGTTTTCATCTTGGTCACAGTTTCCTTCATTGTGCAAAACTTTTAATTAAGTCCCATTCATTTATTTTTTTTACTTCCATTACTGTAGGAGATGGATCATAGAGGATCTTGCTGTGATTTATGTCAGAGAATGTTCTGCCTATGTTTTCCTCTAAGACTTTTATATTTTCCGGTCTTAATTTAGGTCTTTAATACATTTTGAGTTCACTTTTTGTGTGGTATTAGGAAATGTTCTAATTTCATTATTTTCTACATGGCCGACCAGTTTTCCCATCACCACTTGTTGAAGAGACTGTCTTTTCTCCATTGTATATTTCTGCCTCCTTTGTCAAAGATAAGGTGCCCATAGGTGCATGGATTTATCTCTGGGCTTTCTATCTTGTTCCATTGATCTATATTTCTGTCTTTCTGCCAGTACCATACATAATGACTATGAAGTCGCTCAGTTATGTCTGACTCTTTGCAACCCGTGGACTGTAGCCCACCAAGCTCCTCCGTCCATGGGATTCTCCAGGCAAGAATACTGGAGTGGGTTGCCATTTCCTTCTCCAGGGGATCTTCCCGACTCAGGGATCAAACCCAGGTCTCCCATATCGCAGGCAGACACTTTAACCTTTGCACTGCCAGGGATGCCCCATAATGACTATAGCTTTGTATTATAGTCTCAAGTCAGGAAGATTGATTCCTCCAGCTCCATTCTTCCTTCTCAAGATTGCTTTGGCTATTTAGGGTCTTTGTGTTTCCGTATACATTGTGAAACTATTTGTTCTTATTCTGTGAAAAATACCATTGATAGTTTAACAGGGATTGTATTGATTCTATAGATTGCTTTGGGTAATACAGTCATTTTCACTATATTGGTTGTTTCAATCCAAGAACATGGTATATTTCTCTATCTGTTTGTGTCATCTTTTATTTCTTTCATCAGTTTTTTGATCTTCCTGTTCCATCTTCTCCTCTGTCACATGTGTCTTATGGCACTCAGAAAAGAAAGCATGTGGGAATGGAGGAAAAACAAGACATGAAATCTACAGAGCCAAAAGTTAATCTGTGGAAAATCCTTCCAACAGCTCATGTATAAAAGAAAAGTATAGTTTTTGCAAATTTGACAGTTCTACAAATTGCAAAGCATTACCAAAATAAATTTCAATTAACCATGCTATAGACAACTTTCTTCATGTTCTCTTGCTAGAAAGACATTACAGAATATTCCCATGTGAAAAAACAAAGAATAAGCAGACCAGAAAATGAAGGAAAATAGGGCATTATTAAGGTGTGTGCAAAAGTTACATATAGAAAGAACTGCTAAATATTTTCCCTTATATTGAAGTGTTTTTAGATTTGTGATTTGTTATATTTTTTCTTTTTCTAAATAAATAGATTACAGATTCTAAATTTTGATAAGAACCCCAGATATCAAATCTTGGCAAAACTCTGTAATGTGTGGTTTGCTAGTAGCTTCAAAAGAATGGAATAATTACTGCAGACCATGCTGCAATAACTTCATTTTTATTTTCCTTAGTAGTGTCAGCTTTGTACATTAGAATAATTATAAAGAGTGTAATGATATATTAAGTGATACTGTATTTGACTGTATCTCCCATAATGTACCTTAAATGATGCTCACAGAGGTATGTGATAAATGTGAGATAGTTTGTGTGGATTTAGGTTGTGTGGGCCTGAAGCTTACACATGTCAAAGAGCAGAGGGAAGGTAGGAGAGATCTCATGAGAAAATGAAATACAAAAAAAAAAATCACACACACAAAATTGGGTATGAATATTTATTTAGAATGAAAAAGGAAATCACAAAAAATTACAAATTTAAAAAAGCTGACATTCCAAAAGCCAAGAAAATATCATCACATTTTTATAAATTCACTTCCTTATAGATCTTTCTTTTTCTTTTTTCTGCAATTTTCTTGCTTTATGTTATTTGTATCTGTATAAAGTCCTCCTCCAATTGTGATTTGATTAATAAATAAATATATAATAAAGTCTCAGAAAATTGGAAAAATTGGGTTAGACATGTCTAAGGGGAAAATATGAATCACAGAATTCTTAAATTGCATAAATTTCAAATACTCTTTAATATATATTACTGTCAAAAACAGAGCTAAATTATAAATGTGTGATTTAAAAGCAAAGCTAAAATTTATAATAGGACTAGTTCATCAAATAATGTAATACAAATATAACATGTATTTAACATAAAAAATTAATGCAGAAACTGGGTTGGTTGAGCTGTTTACTTAGATAAAGAAAATTGAGGTTGAAGTTAATTTTGAATGCTTTATTAATAAAATATTATTTGTGATGGAAATATTGCTAATATTAAAATGAATTCTGGCATTCGATTAGTAGAAATTTATTACATATCTGAAGGGATATATCATATTTTCTAGAGGTTATATTCAGAATATAAAACTTATTTAAGGTGTGTTCTCAAGAATATAAAATTTTTTATAAAAAGATTATAGGATTTAATGGTAAGCCATTTATTAGCATATACTGATTTAACAAAGCTTCACATTGCTGTTGTTGTTCCAACATTTTGCAACCCCATAGATTGCAACATGCCAGGCTCCTTCTTCCTCCATTATCCTCTGCAGTTTGCTCAAATTCATGTCCATTGAGTTGGTGATACTATCTAATCATCTCATCCTCTGCCACCACCTTTTCCTTTTGCTTTCAACCTTTCCCAGCATCAGGGTCTTTTCTAATGAGTTGGCACTTCACATCATAAGGCCAAAGTATTGGACCTTCACCTTCAGCAACAGTCCTTCCAATGAATATTCAGGGTTGATTTCCATTAGGACTACCTTGTTTGATCATATTGCAGTCCAAGGGACTCTCAATTCGAAAGAATCAATTCTTCAGCACTGCGCTTACTTTAGAGTCCAACTCTCACATCCATACATGACTACTGGAAAAACCATAGCTTTGACTATATGGACCTTTGTCAGCAAAGTGATGTCTCTGTTTTTTAATATGCTGTCTAGGTATGTCATAATTATCCTTCCAAGGAGCAAGTGCCTTTTAATTTCTTGGCTACAGTCACTGTCCATAGTGATTTTGGAGCCCAAGAAAAGAAAATCTATCACTGCTTTCAATTTTTCACCTTCTATTTGCCATGAAGGATTGGGACCAGATGCCATGATCTTAGTTTTTTGAATGTTGAGTTTCAAGCCAGTTTTCTCACCTTCCTCTTTCACCTTTATCAGGAGGCTCTTCAGTTCCTCTTCACTTTGTGCCATCAGAGTGTTATCATTTGCGTATATGAATTTGTTGATATTTCTCCTGGAAATCTTGATTCTAGCTTGTGATTCATCCAACCTGGCATTTAGTATGATGGACTCTGCATAGAAGTTAAATAAGCAGGGTGACAATAGACAGCCTTGTCACACTCCTTTCCCAATATTTAACCAGTTGGTTGGTCCATGTCCGGTTCTAACTGTTGCTTCCAGACTCACATACATGTTTCTCAGGAGACAGGCAAGGTGGTCTGGTATTCCCATCTCTTTGAGAATTTTCCACAGTTGATTATGATCCACATAGTCAAAGGCTTTAGCATGGTTAATGAAGCAGAAGTAGATATTTTTCTGGAATTCCCTTGCTTTCTCCATGATCCAACAAATATGACAATTTAATCTCTGGTTCCTCTGTCTCTTTAAAACCCAGCTTGTACATCTGAAAGTGCTCAATTCACCTACCGCTGAAGCCTAGCCAGAAGGAATTTTTAGCACAAATTTGCTAGCATTTGAAATGAGCACAACTGAATGATAGTTTGAACATTCTTTGCCGTTACTCTTCTTTGCAATAGGAATGAAAACTGACCTTTTCCAGTCCTGTGGCCACTGCTGAAATTTTCCAAACTTGCTGACCTATTGAGTGTAGCACTTTAACAGCATCATCTTTTAGGATTTGAAATAGCTCAACTGGAATTCCATCACCTCCACTAACTTTGTTTGTAGTAATGCTTGCAGGCCCACTTGACTTCATACTCCAGGATGTCTGACTTTAGATGAGTAACCACACCAGAATGGTTATCTAGGTCATTAAGACATTTTTGGATAGTTCTTCTGTGTATTCTTGCCACCTTTTCTTAATCTCTTCTGCTTCTGTTAGATTTTTGCTATTCCTGTCCTATACTGTGCCCATCTCTGCATGAAATGTTCCCTTGATATCTCCAGTTTTCTTGAAGAGATCTCTAGTCTTTCCCATTCTATCACTTTTCCTCTATTTCTTTGCATTGTTTATTGAAGAAGGCCTTCTTATTTCCTTGCTATTCTCTGGAACTCTGCATTCAATTGGGTATATCTTTCTTTATTTCCTTGACTTTTGCTTTTCTTCTTTCCTCAGCTATTTGTAAAGTCTCCTCAGACAACAACTTTACCTTCTTGCATTTCTTTTTCTTTGGAATGGTTTTGGTCACTGCCTCCTGTACAATATGTTGCAAGCTTCCATCCATAGTTCTTTAGGCACTCTGTCTACCAGATCTAATCCCTTGAATCTATTTGTCACCTCTACTATATATTCATAGGGGATTTGATTTAAGTTGTATCTGACTGGCCTAGTGGTTTTCCCTGTTTTCTTAAGTTTAAGCCTGAATTTAGCTATGAGAAATTGATGATCTGAGCCACAATCAGCTCCAGGTCTTAGGAGATGCTGATTGTATAAAACTTCTCCATCTTCAGCTACAAAGAATGTAATCAATCTGATTTCACTATTGCGCATTTGGTGATGTCTGTATGTAAAGTCAACTCTTGCGTTGTTGGAAAAGGGGATTTGCTATGACCAGTGCATTCTCTTAGCAGAATTCTGATAGCCTTTGCCCTGCTTCATTTTGAATTCCAGTACCAAACTTGTCTTTTATTCCAGGTATTTCTTGACTTGCTACTTTTGCATTCCAATCCCCTATGATGAATAGGACACACTTTTTTTGATGAATAGGACACATTTTTTTGGTGTTAGTTTTAGGTCTTGTAGGTCTTCATAGAACCAGTCAATTTCAGCTCCTTCACCATCAGTGGCTGGGGCATAGGTTTGGATTACTGTGATGTTGAATAGTTTGCCTTGGAAATGAACTGAAATCATTCTGTCATTTTTGAAATTGCACCCAAGTACTGCATTTTGGCAGAGAAGGCAATGGCAACCCACTCCAGTACTCTTGCCTGGAAAATCCCATGGGCGGAGGAGCCAGGTAGGCTCCTCCTACCAGGGGGTCACAAAGAGTCGGACACAACTGAGGGACTTCACTTTGACTTTTCACTTTCATGCATCGGAGAAAGAAATGGCAACCCACTCCAGCGTTGTTGCCTGGAGAATCCCAGGGACAGGGGAGCCTGGTGGGCTGCTGTCTATGGGGTCGCAGAGAGTCAGACACGACTGAAGCGACTTAGCAGCAGTAGCAACTGCATTTTGGACTCTTTTGTTGATAATGAGGACTACTCCATTTCTTCTAAGGGATTCTTGGCAACAGTAGCAGATAAAATGGTCATCTGAATTAAATTTGGTCATTCCTGTTCATTTTAGTTCACTGATTCCAAGATGTCGATGTTCAATCTTGTCATTTCCTGCTTGACCATGTCTAGTTTACCTTGATTAAGGGACCTAGCATTCCAGGTTCCTATGCAATATTGTTCTGTACAGCATCAGACTTTACTTTCACCACCAGACACATCCACAACTGAACACCGTTTCCACTTTGGCCCAGCTGCTTCTTTCTTTCTAGAGCTATTAGTAATTGCCCTCCACTCTTCCCCAGCAGCATATTGGACACCTTCCAATCCAGAGGGCTCAGCTTCCAGTGTCACCTGTTTCTGCCTTTTCATACTATCGGTGAGGTTCTCCAGGCAATAATACTGGAGTGGGTTGCCATTTCTTCATCCAGTGGACTACGTTTTTTCAGAACTCTTTACTACGACCCATCTGTCTTAGATGGCCCTGCAAGGGATGGCTCATAGCTTCTTTGAATTATGCAAGCCCCTTTGTCACAACAAGGCTGTGATCCATGTAGGGGATAGCTTCATATAACAACCTGAAAAAAAAATAATTGTTTTGAAGTTAAATTTTTATCCATAACAATAAATATCAATCATGAAAATTAACATCTATTCATAAGCACAGAGTTTCACAGAGTCTTCACTGTAGACAGCGGTAATGAAGAGCTAAAAATTCACAAGTAAAATCTGTTACCTAAATAGAACTGAAAGCTTTGATGTAGGTTTCCAGGCTGTTGCAAGGCAGCGAGATGCAGAGTCCCATCTCATTTCATACAGTCCATCTGCTCACCAGTCTCTTTTTTGATCCAGTTATTTCTGGTGATAATTACACCCTTTTTGTTTCATTTGCTTACATAGTAGAATTTTTCATTGTTTTGGTTCAGCGAATTACTCAATAAAATAAAATTTATACAAAGCACCAACTAAACAAGCAGTTCCCAACCTGGCTTGCAGATCCCAAACACCAGAGATTTTTAGATAAAACTGATGCCTAGACTCCATCAGCCTCTCTAAGGTGGTTGGGTCCCGGCATCACAAAAAGTTGCCAGGTGATTCAAACATGAATCCAGGATGGAAAGCCAGGAGGGAGGCAGGGAGAGCCTGTCCAGATGTTGTAGAAATGGCAGAGCAGCAGCAAAATCATCAGTTCATTTTTTTTAACACTCTTCAGAGTGCAGTCGATTTAGAAAGGGTGATCATGAAGGCTTGCCAGTTCAGTGACTCTAAGAGTCTCAAAGTTAAATCTAGAGGGGCTGGATGAAAAGAAAAGCAAGACAAAAAACAATAAGGATCCCCCAAGGTGGAGGACAGGAGAAAGTAAAAACACTACCTACAGGGAGTGTCTATGACTCAGCTCTTGTCGGTTACTGTCACTCGGATGTGAGTAGGTGTTAGTATGTATTTTAATTTTTTGAGAGAAATCAGGTAGAAGTGTGCATGTAAGAGAGAAAGTGGGAAGGAGGGAGAGAAAGTGGGAAGGAGGGAGAGAAAGAGAAAGAGGAACTCCTGACTTTTAATGCTAGTTCAAAAAATGTAGGAAAGTTGAAAAAACAAATAAGCATGCCTACCAAGTGGACTGGGGCCTTTGCCATGCACAACCCAGGGCCTAGTTTCAAGTGCCAGAGCTATAGGACCAAGTGGTACACCCAGTGGTGACTGCAGTGTCCTGAGCTTCCTGCCTGAGTTGTCAGTCCTGTACCAAGGACAAAAAATGAACAAATTTGGCACTGAACATGTGACATGCAACAAAAGTAAACATTTTTCCAAACTGTCATTTATCCCTTAAAAATATTGCCTCATACTACCATTAAAAAAGAAAATGAGTACTTACTTAAAAACCACATTAAAGTCATTTTGAGAGATGTGAGATCATGACATTCTGTTCTAAAAATGAACACATCAGTGGAACACACAATACCATGAGGGGTGTCCATGCAGACTTGCTTAAGAATGGGAGTGCTAATATGAAAGGGGCAGATGATTACTTCTTTCCTATGACTATTGAAATCAATAGATAAGTATGAAAAGAAGAGTCTCAAAAGAAAAGAAAAGAAAACTTGAGAACTTTCTTGGTGGTCCAGTCATTAAGACTCTGTTCTTCCAATGCAGAAGACATGGGTCTGATCTTTGGTTGGGGAACTAAGAGATCGCATACCAAACGGCAAAAAAAAAAGAAAAAAGAAAAAAAATTTAATAGGTAAAATGTAAAAATGGCACCAATCAATTCAAAGTAAGACAGCTGTTTTCAGCAATATGTTTTTAATTTCCCAAGATTTTTATAATATTATTTATTTGCATACATACAGATGTGAGAGTTGGACCAGAAAGAAGGCGAGCACCAAAGAACTGATGCTTCTGAATTGTGGTGCTGGAGAAAACTCTTGAGACTCCTTTAGACAGCAAAGAGATCAGGCCTGTCAATCCTAAAGGAAATCAATCCTGAAGGACTGATGCTGAAGCTCAACTCCAATACTTTGGCCATTTGATGTGAAGAGCTGAGTCTTTGGAAAAGACCATGATGCTAGGAAAGATTAAAGGCAGGAGGGGAAGGGGGCAACAGAGGATGGGATGGTTGGATGGCATCACCAACTCAATGGACATGAGTTTGAGCAAACTCCAGGAGATAGGGAAAGATAGGGTAACCTGGCATGCTGCAATCCATGGGGTCTCAAAGAGTCAGACACGACTTGGCGACAGAACAACATACAACTAAAATAGCATGGGCTGAACAATTAGGCCATATCCTCATTTTTATGTTTACTGTGTCACCAGATAACAAATCACTTTGCCTCTTTGAACTCAGTAACCAAATGCACCAAAGAAAATAATAATACATATGATTGCTCAAAAAATAAAATTATAAAATGCAATTTAAAGTGGCTTGCATATAGTAGATGCTAAATTAACATTTGGCATATTGTTTTTGACAATAGTAATTATGTATGCATTGAGTATATAATACAGCAACACATTTTATGAGGGATTCTGAGATTACCACTGTTCATTTTTCATTTCTTTACTATCTTATAAGGTGGATTATTTCAGTCATTAATGATTATTGAGCTCCAAATCATGTTCAAGCCAGTGTGTTCAGGATTATAAAGATCTAAAGAAGAACAGCATAGACTTTTTCATTAAACAATATATATTTTAATCATTTTAATTTATCCAACAAACATTTAATAAACACCTACTACGTGCCAAGCTCTGTTCTAGACAACAAGGATACATCACTAAAGCCAGTTCAGTTTTCATGGAGCTTAAAATATAGTGGAGCTAGTTAAACAATGAACAAATTAAAAAATTAGGTAATGATAAATGCTATAAAACTACAACGGGTTTATGTACTGAAGAGTAATAGGGCAACTATTACAGATTAGGTGGTCAGCCAAGAAAGGACTCTTTTTTAAAAGAGGACTTCTCTGTTGGTCCAATGGGAAGACTCTGTGCTCACAATATAGGGGTCTCTGGTTCGATTCCTTGTCAGGGAATTAATCCCACATGCCACAACTAAAAGTTCATATACTACAACCAAAGATCTTGCATGCCCAACTAAGACCTGGCACAGCCAAAAATAAATACATAAAAATATAATAAATAATATTTTTTTAAAGACAAAAGAAAGCTAGTCATACAGGGAGTCTGGCAAGAGTTTGATTCCCCTCACCCCTACTCCAGGAAGGTACCTGGTGTGTCTAGAAAGCATTATGAAGGAACATGGGAGCCAGTGGAATGGGCAGAGGGGATAGTGGTATGAGGTGAAGAAGAAGAGCAGCAGGTCCATATCACAGAAGGACTCATAGCCAGAGTGAGAATGTGAATTCTATTTTAGCAGAGAAAGTAAACAGCCAATTATAATACTAAGTATTAAATAAGTGCTATAAGGCTCAAACAGTAAAAAATCAGCCTCCCAACACAGGAGACCTGGGTTCCCTGGGTTGGGAAGATCCCCTGGAGGCGGGCATGGCAACCCAGTCCAGTATTCTTGCCTGGAGAATCCCCACGGACAGAGAAGCCTGGGGGGCCACAGTCCATGGGGTTGCAAAGAGTCAGACACGACTGAGCAACTAAGCACATAAAAGCAAAGTGCTGTGAAAACCCAGACAAAGATTGTTAATTCAGCCTGCCTAGCAGCAGGTCAGAAGGCTTCTGGAAAAGTAGATTTGTACTGGCCCTTAGAGATGAGCAGGAGTTAAAATGTAAATGGGCAGAGGACTTCCCTGGTGGTCCAGTGGTTAAGATTGCATGCCTCCAATGCAGGGGGCTTACCTTGTGGCTCAGCTGGTAAAGAATTCGCCTGCATTGCAGGAGACCTGGGTTCGATCCCTGGGTTGGGACGATCCCCTGGAGAAGGGAAAGGCTACCCACTCCAGTATTCTGGCCTGGAGAATTTCAAGGTCTGTATAGTCCATGGGGACATGATTGAGCAACTTTCACTTTAATGCATGGCTCATGGCTTCCATCCCTGGTTGAGGAGCTAAGGTCCCACATGCCCAGCAGTGTGGCCAATAAATAAATAGATAGGCAGAGAACAATGAGAAGGACATTCCAGGCTGCGGAAACTGTAAAACAAAGAACTCATGCATTGGTTGGTCTGGGAGGGTTGCTGTGGGAACCTAGACAAACAGAGGTAGATCAAGTCAAAACTGCAGACTCATAGGTGAGGAAGCATTCTAGGTGTGAGTCTTTGATCCAGACTGAGGAGAGAGGGCCTTGTCCACAGGCAAGAGAAGCCACTTGGAGTGCAGTCTCCTGAAGCACTGGAGACATGTGTCCTTTAATGCTGATAAGCAACATTATAGACACTGACACTCTGTGTGGACTGGTTGAATATCACAAATGACTGTATCACCTTAACGCTCTATTGGTGTTACCTGGATATCTCTAGGCCCCATATGCATTTGTTTATTCTAGCAATGAGCAGAAGATATCTAAGAAAGCAATCCATGATGCAAACTAGAGTTTCTATGGCACAAACTCTTTGGTCCAGCATTTACTCCTTTCCTGATACACAGCCTGTGTGGACACTCAGCCAAGTACACAAGTCCAGAAGTGTCCTGTGAGGAGTTGTGGGATCACCACTCTGACGTCCTGGGAGCCACCCGCATACACTTGACATCTTCCAAAAAATGAGGAAGTACCCAAGGAATGGGAAACCAAGGAATTGTCTGAAAATCCAATCTCCAATGTGGACCATAAATTAGTGATTTTCAAACAATAGGTTACAATCCATTCATTGGTCTTAATATCAATCCAGTAAGTTGCTCTGACATTTTCTTTTAGTTTAAAATGATAGACTGGAATAGAATAGAAAACATCAGAGTGAATTGAACATAGTAAGGTCAAGTGTTCTGATTCATAAATGCATTGTTTCCATCTTTCACAGATACACAGACATCTGTGTACTGCATTGGAATGTAAGATGTGTTTCTTGCTGTGGGTCATAATAAAAAATTGAGAAATATTTAAATTTATTTTGGAGGGGATTAATTAACAGAGTTAAACCAGACTCCATTTTTTAATTCACTGAGAGCAGATGGTTGCTTATATGTAAAAATATGTCTTCTGTAGGACCATGAAGAAGTCCAACAGTTAACCATGCACATCTCCAGGGAGTATGGAAGATGTTATAAAAGTAGAGAAGTTTGATTTTATATTTTATATATTGTTGTTATTGTTGTTTAGCCACTAAGTTGTGTCCTACTCTTTGTGACCCCAGGGATTGTAGCCCTCCAGGCTCCTCTGTCCATGGGATTCTCCAGGTATGAAAACTGGAGTGGGTTGCCATTTCCTTCTCCAGGAGATATTCCTGACTCAGAAATCAAACCAGCATGTCTTACATCGGCAAGCAGGTTCTTTACCACTAGCGCAACCTAGGAAGCCCAGAAAAAAGATCAAGTGCTTGCAAACAAGTCAAGCTCTGAAGAATGTACATCAATGGCCAGAGGGCCCTGAACCATTAGGACACTTTGGAGTTAGGAAGAAAGGAGTTACTACCTAGAGCTCCAAGATGTTGAGGGTTTCTGTGACCATATGATAGAGGCCAGTGGCCAGGAAGTTCCCTTGGTTCACCACATTCCATCATGCCAGGCTGTGGCATCCTTCTCCACCACAGGGCTCACCTACTATATGGATGAGACACTCATGTTCATGGGCCAGGCCCTGGAAAGTGCTGGGTATTCAGTTTTCCTCTCTGCCTCTCCCTTCTTTATGATACCTGGTTGAACAGTCTCATTTCCAGCTGGCACATGCTTACAGCAAGGTATGTCTATATCCTCAATTAGATCTCATCTAAGAAGCGATGTGGATCACACCGGATGGCACATAATTGCTTAGCTTTTGCACTAAACCAAGTCTTATGGCTGATGATACCATATTTTAAATTTCAGTACTCAGCAGTGGTGTTGCACATAGCACTTGCTTAATAAATATTAATATATTAATGAATAAACTCATTAGGTAAGGGGGACATAAGACCTTATTCCATAAATGACTGTTTCTGATTACCACAGAACTTTTGAACCATAAAAGAAAAGGCTGATTCTACCATGAAATTCTGCATTTGTAAACATTAATTATTGTTTTTTCTGACTTTCCTTCCTTCCAGTCACTAAGAAAGATGTAATATTCAGTTTTTATGGCAACTAAAATCCACAAAGTCCCTATGTTCAAAATCAATCATCCCACCATTCAATGGTGGTGGTTTCACTCTGGTAAGTTCCTCCTAAATCACACTGATGATGCCTGATTTTTATGAGCTGTGAAATCTATTAATTATCTTTTCTATTGCTCTTTGTGTCTTATTACAAGTGAGAGAAAGGAGAACTAATCCTATTATAAGTAAGTAGCAGACACTTAACACACCCACAACCAAACCTGACTCTTTTTCTCTTCCCACCCACCTCTTCTTCTTTCAGAAGAGTTTAAAACCAAAAATCCAGATTAAAGTCAGACTCTTAATGTTAAATGCATTTTTACAGAGGCAAGTGTCTGTGAAAGAAATTTTATGGGAACAAATGATCAATTGCATTTTTAAGAGCAACTCCTACACATGCTGCTGGGTAACTTGCCAAAGGGCTCATTGTATTTCCCACACTAGTACTGATGGCTAAGGACACTCAGGAAGTGAGCTAAATATTTCAGATGCCTGGGTTTCACAGCTGAGAAGCTTAATTTTTTAAAACTTGAGTGAGATAAAGTAATGGCAGTTTCCAAATAATGACTGTTATTCAGATTCTCTTTCCTGATGTCATGGGACTATATTTTTAATCCTTCCATTCAAAAGTTAATCATTCATCTAATTAGATAGGAAATAAGTATATTCTAAATGGCTGAGCAACAGATTTATTCTATTAGCCTTATTATCAGTGCTGTTTTGCATTGTGGGTCAGAATTTACAGTCTTTATAATTTTTAAACTGCAGGCATTGGAGAGGCCTTCGGGAACAACACACCAGCCTTGGTGAAACCAGCCTAGTGTATCCTTTGTGTTTCAGCCAATGGTGACACATTCTCAGTGGTTGACATAAACCTTTTTCAAACCACTCATTTTCCAGATTGACAAGAGGCACTATTAAAAATGACTAAGTGAGAGTTGGACTGTGAAGAAGGCTGAGCGCCGAAGAATTGATGCTTTTGAACTGTGGTGTTGGAGAAGACTCTTGAGAGTCCCNGGGCGGAGAGGTGCGGTGGGAGAAGCACAGTCTTCTTTTTAGTAGAGCTGAGGAATTAGGGGAAGGTGGGAGTTTGGGGAAGACGAAGGAGAAGCTGAAGGAATCGGGCTTCCAACAATGGCGGTGTGCCCGGATTTGAAATGCAATCAGGTAAACCCCTATCTGGTGAAACGCCCGCGGCCATAATGACAGTTAACACGCAAGGGGGTGGGGGGATCCGGCCCAGCGAAAAATTGCACGATGCCCTACTTTGCTTTCGCTCCACTTAGCAGCCTTCCGCAAAACTCCAGGCCTCTCCTTTGCCAAGCAGAAAGGCCACCCGTTCATGCATATGCAGGAGGATAAGTTTAGCTCGCAGCCCCCTGCGCTCTAAGGAGCCCTGCGCCGTGCAGGCTGAATCACCCGAGCTCGGGGGCGGGTGCTCCGCTGGGGCCGCAGACTGGCGGGCGGCACAGCCACTCGCGGGCCGCGCGCCCCGGCCTGGCATTGCCCTTTTAAAAAGTCTTCCGCAGGCGTCCGCCGCAGCAGCAGCCGGAGGAGGCGAGTTCATCTGAGGACAGTCCTAGTTCTCAGAAATCCCTTCCCTGCTGGAACATCAAGCTCCCTTTACTGCAGTTGAACAAACTGCCCTAGATTGGGGAATGAGGAACCCGCCCCAAACTCGTGCAAGAAGCTCCGGGCACCCGCGCCCACGTGAACTAACCTTGAAATTAGCCCCTTCACCCGGTCGGGAGAGGGTGGGAGTGGGCGGGGGCCGCCGGTTGGCCCTTCGTTGCCCAAGCTCTAGGGTTTGTGCCCTCTGCTTGGGCGGCCCCCACCACCCTGTTTCATAACTCTGGCGGGATTGNGTGGTCCACAGGGTCACAAAGAGTTGGACACGACTGAAGTGACTACACACAGATGCATGGGATTACTGGAGCCAGGGGGTCCCCAGAGTTTGTCTTCAAGCCAGGCCAGAAGCAGTCTCCCAGCATCTACCTCTTGTTCTTTTCTGGATGAGCATTGCTCACTATTGCCCTGAATTTATCTAAAGAAGTTAGAGAGCAGGGGAACTGCCCACCAACCCCTTCACTGTTAGGAGACATCAGTATCTCTAGGTTCCCAGGCCAGAACTATTTCCAGACAATATAGACAGTCTGGAAAGGGGCTTTGCTCTTTCCATTTTGCCCAGCACCCTCCCCACATCCTCATGAACTGAGAA
Organism: Neotragus pygmaeus; assembly: GCA_006410875.1. Classification (NCBI taxonomy): domain Eukaryota; kingdom Metazoa; phylum Chordata; class Mammalia; order Artiodactyla; family Bovidae; genus Neotragus; species Neotragus pygmaeus. The sequence goes on from SJYV01007000.1 coordinate 205,616, forward strand.
ATACTCTGCAGGTATAAGCTGGCAATGGAGCTCAGCTTGAAGGGCCCAGTGAACTGGTTAGTAAACAAAAGTGATTTTCCCCAATCAGGGCTGGTCCTCCGTGAAAGCTGTAACTGTCCGAGTTCCACCTGCTACTTTCCAGTCGTCCTCACCCCTGCCCCACCCTCTGGGGACCTTGGCCTGGCCCTCCCAGCTCTCCGCTCCCCACCTGTTGCTGTGATTTCTTTGGTGGTGGACAGGGGAAGGGGCCTCCCAGAAATCAAACACTGGCCAGGGGCACAGCCAGCCTCCCAACCCCATCCACACCTTCCCCTGGGAAAGCTGACTGTTCACGGGAAGTCCTCCCTAACTGGAATTACCTGGGGTTCCTTTCCAGGCACCAACTCACAGCCTTCAGAAAGGGAAGAAATGGAGACAAAGACGTTGAGAATAGACTTGTGGTCACACCTGGGGAAGGAGAGGGTGGGACGAATTGAGAAAGTAGCATTGATATGGGCTTCCCAGGTGGCTTAAGTTGGTAAAGAATATGCCAACGTAAGAGCCCTAGGAGATGCAGGTTCGATTCCTGGGTCAGGAAGATCCCCTGGAGGAGGAAATGGCAACCCACTCCAGTTTTCTCACCTGGAAAATCCCATGGACAGAGGAGCCTGGTGGGCTACAATCCGTGGGGTTGCAAAGAGTCAGACATGACTGAGCATGTACACGACATACATACGTTATTGTGTGTAAAATAGATAGTTAGCAGGAAGCTGCCGTATAATACAGGGAGCTCAGCCTGGTGCTCTGTGATGACCTGCAGGAGAAGGATGGGGGAGGGGAGGGAGGTTCACCAGGGAGGGGATATATATATATATACACACACAATTATATATATGTATGCTCCAAAAATCACTGCAGATGGTGACTGCAGCCATGAAATTAGAAGATGCTTTCTCCTTGGAAGAAAAGTTATGACCAACCTAGATAGCATATTCAAAAGCAGAGACATTACTTTGCCGACTAAGGTCCGTCTAGTCAAGGCTATGGTTTTTCTTGTGGTCATGTATGGATGTGAGAGTTGGACTGTGAAGAAGGCTGAGTGCCAAAGAATTGATGCTTTTGAACTGTGGTGTTGAAGACTCTTGAGAGTCNATATTCAAAAGCAGAGACATTACTTTGCCGACTAAGGTCTGTCTAGTCAAGGCTATGGTTTTTCTTGTGTTCATGTATGGATGTGAGAGTTGGACTGTGAAAAAGGCTGAGTGCCAAAGAATTGATGCTTTTGAACTGTGGTGTTGGAAAAGACTCTTGAGAGTCCCTCGTACTGCAAGGAGATCCAACCAGTCCATTCTGAAGGAGATCAGCCCTGGGATTTCTTTGGAAGCAATGATGCTAAAGCTAAAAGTCCAGTACTTTGGCCACCTCATGCGAAGAGTTGACTCATTGGAAAAGACTTCGATGCTGGGAGGGATTGGGGGCAGAAGGAAAAGGGGATGACTGAGGATAAGATGGCTGGATGGCATCACTGACTCAATGGATGTGAGTCTGAGTGAACTCCGGGAGTTGGTGATGGACAGGGAGGCCTGGCGTACTGTGATTCATGGGGTCGCAAAGAGTCAGACATGACTGAGCAACTGAACTGAACTAGATATGCAGATGACACCACCCTTATGGCAGAAAGTGAAGAGGAACTAAAAAGCTTCATGATGAAAATGAAAGAGGAGAGTGAAAAAGTTGGCTTAAAGCTCAACATTTAGAAAACGAACATCATGGCATCTTGTCCCATCACTTCATGGGAAATAGATGGGGAAACAGTGGAAACAGTGTCAGAATTTATTTTTCTGGGCTGCAAAATCACCGCAGATGGTGTTGCTGCCATGAAATTAAAAGACACTTACTCCTTGGAAGGAGAGTTATGATCCAAATAGATAGCTTATTCAAAAGCAGAGACATTACTTTGCCAAAAAAGGTCCATCTAGTCAAGGCTGTGGTTTTTACAGTTGTCATGTATGGATGTGAGTTGGACTGTGAAGAAAGCTGAGCACTGAAGAATTGATGCTTTTGAACTGTGGTGTTGGAGAAGACTCTTGAATGTCCCTCGAACTGCAAGGAGATCCAACTAGTCCATTCTAAAGCAGATCAGTCCTGGGTGCTCTTTGGAAGGAATGATGCTAAATGAAACCCCAGTACTTTGGCTACTCATATAAGAGTTGACTCATTGGAAAAGACTCTGATGCTGGGAGGGATTGGGGGCAGGAGGAAAAGGGGATGACAGAGGATGAGATGGCTGGATGGTATCAGCAACTCGATGGACATGAGTCTGAGTGAACTCCAGGAGTTTGTGATGGACAGGGAGGCTCGGTGTGCTGCAATTCATGGGGTCACAGAGTCGAACATGACTGAGTGACTGAACTGAACTGAACGCACAATATATTACAATTCAAAGTAAGTCAAAAGGAGACGTGAACCAACGCAAAAACAAGATTGATAGGAGAGACAGGACCTAAATAAGTGTTAAAGAAATATAAGCCACTGCAGGAAGATTTCAAGGAGGGTATGGAAATGCCCTTCAGTAAGAGACTAAGCCCAGCCCAGGAAATTTCACTTTCACTTTAAAAGGCAGATGCTTCCCAGGTGGCTCAGGGCTAAAAACCTGACTGTCAATGCAGGAGATAGAGGAGATGCAGGTTTGATCTCTAGGTCAAGAAGATCCCCTGGAGTAGGAAATGGCTACTCCAGTATTCTTGCCAGGGCAATTCTATGGACAGAGGAGCCTGACTAGCCACAGTGGACATGACCGAGCACACACACACTTCACACAGGAAGATGAGGCTACCAAAGCCCTAGAATTGGAAATAATTCAACCACACAACTGAGCTAAGAATAGAATCATGGACGAATAAATATTCCATGAAAGTACCACCAAGGTTACATGTATAACAGTTTTTCACTTTGTTGTCTGGCATTTGAATCTCTCCGAATGAGGACAGACACTTTTATAGCACTTTCTGCTTAGCATTGGACATTTGAAGTGGCATGCAATACAAAAAAAGAACACTTTTGGCTATAAATTGTGTTTTGCAAAACGAAAGCTGCATAATAATGAATACCAAGGTTTCTCCATTCCCCCCACCACACACATTTTCATTTTTCTTCTTTGCTCATGAAAAAACCAAATCATTCTGAGAAGGCATTAGAAGTCAATGACAAAGTAATAGAAAATGCTGACATGTGGAAATCCCTTCAGAGCAAATGAATATAATTTTTTAGTGTTATGAGCAAGTTCTAACTTTAAGTCAGGTCTGGACAAGAGAACTTCTAAGAACCCATTCTACCTGGAAGAGCTTTTGGGGTAGAGAAGGTACATGGGTGTTTTATGGTCAGGTCACTCAAAGTGGCTATTCTCTTCCTCTCTGCACATCCCCTACATGACCACTGTCTGCTTCACCTGTATCCTATGATCTTCCTATGTACTTGCCCCCAGGCCCCAGCTAGTGATTGTTCTTATCAAAGGGGCAGTGAGGGACAGGCGCCTCTACTGGTTTCCTTGGTAACTAATGAGGCCACCTGATGCAAATTCCTCTATAACTGATAATCTCTCCTTCCCTCTTACACCTAGTCCCAGAGCAAATACTGCCTGCTGTCTGCCACACACAGTGGACTGTATCTCCAGAACAGACATGTAAACTTTCCCATCCATGAAACAACTGATGTCTCTGTTGGTAACTCTAGACTCTTTCTTGGGCAAGTACAGGTCTTGCAAGGCCTGATGGGTATAGCCCAACAGGTTTCATGAAGTCAGTTACCATGACAATAACCTCATTCAGTTTCCTCATTGGAAATCTTGACTCAGAGAAGTAAAATGAAGATCACATCAACCCTTAGGATAGGGTATAAATTCACGGTTTGCTGACTTATTAGGCAGGGCTGCTTTTTGAAAGCAAGAATTGGACTCTAGCATTGGAGAAAGGGGTTGTTAAGCAAGTTCAGATCCAGGGCACTCCACACAAAAAAATGCCTCTCAGAAACAGACTAGCCAGCCAACAATCCCAAAGAACACAAATGTACCTCGTGAAATCAGAGTCACAATAATGCCACTTCAGTAATGACAAGTGGGGAAATAGAAAACAAAGAATCTGTTGCAAAGTTCTCTGTATTACCTCAGAGACTCTCAACACAAAAGTTTCCTTCTAGGTAGAGAATACAACTGCTTAAATACATTGAGAAAGATGAGAATATGTATCTAGCCATATCTGATGGTAACTTTAAGAATAAGCATAAACTTTCTCCAATTGAATTCAAGGGGGTTGAGAATTGAGCACACACACTATTAATATAAAAGAGACTAGAAAATGGTGTGGATAGTATCTAATAGATTAAAAAAAATCAAATCTATTAGTCTGCTAAACAGTCGCAAGCATCTTAGACACATGACACTCTGCTTTATGTATGCTGTTTTTGTTAAACAAAACATACATTTCATATGTGCTTGTTGGCAGTTGTGTATTGATTCTCTCGTCTGTCTTATTAGGCAATCATATTTTTCAGGATACAATAAAGTATCTATATATTAGCAAATAAGAACTGTAATTCTCTAAATACATACTAAAAATCATTCATTTATTAAATCCATTCATTTTACACACAAGAAAGCCACTCAGAGCCTGAAACTCATTCACCTAAATTCCCATGCTTAGGTTTCTCTTTCCCACCCCATCACAGATCAATAATAACAAATTAAAATATAGGACAGTGCATTAATATCAATAAAAAGTTACAAGTGAGAGCAGACAGCATTATATATCTGAGTAATTCCTGTGGGCATCATATTACTGCAATATAATATGTAGTACATGTTCTTTTTTACAAATATTTTTATTGAGGTAAATTTTTTTATACTACCAGGCACAGACTTAAAGTATGAAACTGAATGAGTTTTGACAAATGTATAAATCCATGCAACCACCACCACAATCAAGATAATAGAATATTTCCATCACAGGAAAATCTTGCTTTGATTCCTAACACAGCACATTAGTTTAGTCTATTCTTGCTCTTTACATGAATAAAATCACACATATTCATTCTGTTTTGTCTAGTTTTCTAATTTAGCATAATTTATTTGAGATTCATCCATGTGGCAGGTATCAATTTTTTTTTCTTTTTTCTGCTGATTTAATTTTGTAAATATATTGGATATACTTATTGAATCACCTATTTATGGGCATTTTGTTTCTCGTGTTTGGTTATAGTGAGTAAATCCTCAAATTCACTCATGAAACAGAAAAAAAAAAAGTAAATTAATGAGCTAATTGGAAAATTGGAAACAGAATGAGGAAACCACTTAAATGTGATCAAAGTAGATAATGAAACTAATGACATATTTAAGAAATAGAAAGAAATCATAAAAAGATTGAATTAACAAAGCAAAAGTTGGTCCTTTGCAAAGATGTTATTGCTGAATTTCAAAGGGAAAAAAAAGGCATAAAAATAGAGATCAAGACTTAAGATGTCACATGTCCTCCTGATTATTAAACAATTAGGAGATTTTGTAAAAGAGAAAACACAAACAACTCCCCTTCTCCCAAAAACACAAGCAAAAACTATGCCAAAATTCTTAGAAATCCAGTTAAAATGGGACAAATTTCTAAAAACATAAACAGTATATCTGAAAAAAGGATAGTTATATGAATAGTCTTATGACCATTAAAATAATATAACCCAGTATTTAAAAACATTATCCCAAAGGAAACTGTTGTCTAGATGTTTCAAGTAGTTTCTAACAAACATTTAAGAAATAAATAACTCTAATTTTACCAGCATTCTTCAGAATATAGAAAAAGACACATCCCAACAAATTTTGTGTGTCTAGAACTGATAATAAAACAGACAGGAACAGTATAAAAGAAGAAAATAATATGAATATAGATGTAGCAAACTGAATGTAGCAAGACAAAAATTGATTTTTATCACCAAGCTAGTTTTAACCAGGAACATAATTTTGGTTTAGCATTAAATAAATTATCAAAGTTATTCCCTATATTAGCAATTTGCAGGAGAAAAATAAAACAACTACCTAAATAGATTTAAAAAGTTTTAAATAAATTTCAAAATTCAGTCATGCTTAAAATGCATAGATATCTAGGAATATAAAGGAAGGAGGAGAACAAACATAATCTAACAAATTGTATCTAAGAAAAGGAAAGGCCATCTTCATAGTTTCTGGTAAAATGTAGAAAGCTTTCAATTTTATTTCTGAACATCACTTAAAATATTCAGAAAATAAAATTAAATAATCATATTTATCTATATCTATACATGTCATTTTTATAGATAAAAAAATTAAATTGCCTAAGAATAAGTCTAACAAATGTATGAAAAACCTTCTTGAGACTACCTAAAAATGAAAGACATTAGCAAAATTCTAAATAGATGGAGAAATATAATATGACTATGGTTGCACAGGTGCAGGAGGGCTTAGAGGAGCTATCCCACGTTGAAGGTCAGGAACGGTGGTGGTAAGGAGATACCCCTCGTCCAAGCTAAGGAGCAGCAGTTGTGCTTTGCTGAAGAGATATGCCATGCCCAAGGTAAGAAAAACCCAAGTAAAATGGTAGGTGTTGCAAGAGGGCATCAGAGGGCAGACACACTGAAACCATACGCACAGAAAACTAGTTAATCTAATCACACTAGGACCATAGCCTTGTCTAACTCAATGAAACGAAGCCATGCCAGTGGAGCAACCCAAGAAGGGCAGGTGATGGTGGAGAGGTCTGACAGAATGTGGTCCACTGGAGAAGGGAATGGAAAGCCACTTCAGTATTCTTGCCTTGAGAACCCCATGAACAGTATGAAAAGGCAAAATGATAGGATACCAAAAGAGGAACTTCCCAGGTCAGTAGGTGCCCAATATGCTACTGGAGTTCAGTGGAGAAATAACTCCAGAAAGAATGAAGGGATGGAGCCAATGCAAAAATAATACCCAGCTGTGGATGTGACTGGTGATAGAAGCAAGATCCGATGCTGTAAAGAGAAATATTGCATTCAGTTCAGTTCAGTTCAGTTGCTCAGTCGTGTCTGACTCTTTGTGACCCCATGAATTGCAGCACGACAGGCCTCCCTGTTNGACTGAACTGAACTGAATCCAATACCAGCTAACTACAGACACCTCACCTCTCCATTTGTTTAATTTCTCTTCAGTTCAGTTCAGTCGCTCAGTCGTGTCTGACTCTTTGCGACCCCATGAATTGCAGCACGCCAGGCCTCCCTGTTCATCACCATCTCTCGGAGTTCACTCAGACTCGTGTCCATCGAGTCCGTGATGCCATCCAGCCATCTCATCCTCGGTCATCCCCTTCTCCTCCTGCCCCCAATCCCTCCCAGCATCACAGTCTTTTCCAATGAGTCAACTCTTCACATGAGGTGGCCAAAGTACTGGAGTTTCAGCTTTAGCATCATTCCTTCCAAAGAAATCCCAGGGTTGATCTCCTTCAGAATGGACTGGTTGGATCTCCCTGCAGTTCTTAGTAGGAAATAAATAGTGCTATTTACTTTGTATGGGAGATACTTAACCATCCTACTGAAGAAATAAGTTTCTTTCACAAATCAATTTTAAAACCACCTAGTATATTATCAGTATTGAATGAAATGAGCCTGTTCTCTGGTGTGGTGGACAAAACCTTAGGCAGCACCAATGCTATTCTATTCCTGAAGAATCACAGTAACGAGGAAAGAAAACTAATGCCAGTGGATAGAAGTGGTGAGTTATGATAGGGTGGTAAGTTGTGTCTCAATAAACACAGTATCTCAATAAAAACAGTATCTTCTGTTCTTAAGGCAAATGGAGGAACTATGGAAGGAAACACCTTCCTCTCTGATTTCAGTGGAAGTTAGTGATTCAAAGGAATTAGGCTTTGCTGCCTCCCAGGCAAAGACTTAGTTTTCCATTGAGAGTAAACTTGCCATATTTTAATGAAGCATGCAAATCACACCATAGCCTATTGTCAGAGAAAAGGTACTTTGCACACAAAATAAAAAAGCAAAAGACAAAAACAGGGGTACTGTGTCTGCCTCTTGTTTGCCAAATAGACATAACTTTGAGCTCTTTCTGGTAAGATACTGTCTCCCTAACAAAAACAACTTCTAACCCCCTACCGGATGCTTTTGCAATGGATACAATGTAACAATAAAGTGAAGAAACTGTTCTTTTTCCTTCTACCATGTGCCTACAACCTCTAACCTGGACAATTTTGAGAGTTTTATCCCTTAATAGCCCTGTAGCCTCTGAGAAGCCAATCCTTCAGAATTCTAGTCTTCTTTTACAAATAAACTCATTTTCTTTCCTTCCAACTTTTTGTCCCTGAATCTTTTATTTTCTAATCACACTCCTAAATGCCCAGTAAAACATAAAAATAAAAATTTTAAAAGATTTATCAAACAAATATCGCATCTTTCACATTTTCTTATGTTCGGGGCAAGTAATTTGCTTCAAACTGGTGCAGGCCCAGATGATTCCAAGCAGACAGGACTCACTGGAATGAAAGGGCAAGTGTTACTCAACCAGAGCACCTCCTCAGGAAAGAACATTCTGAAGAACAGTGTCAAACTTTCTGTGCAGGAAGTTGAAGCAAAAGAAGAGGGAAATTGACATAGAGGGAATTTTCCTGAGCCTTTATATTTTTACTTACCTTTCTAACAAACACAAGAAAATCCATCTCTGCAAAGACATAATACAAGCACTTCCAAGAACTAAATCTAAAGAGGCCTCTGTTATACAAGTTAAGCCCAGCATGGAACGTCAAGAATTCACTTTCAAATCCAAAGTAATTGAGAGCAATCAGGACAAAGTATTACTTGACTTAATGAGGTCAGGAGATTAATTTTTCCTCATTTCCAGGATCAGAGATTGCTGAATCAATCCCAATACTAAGAACTTTCAGAGAGTAAGAACTCCTTCCAGGGCCTGAGGGTCAAGATGGCATCCTTCTCCTAAAGCATGAGGATATACTGTCTGGGAAATAAACACCATGTGGCAGAAGAGTCAGCTGTCCATCAGATGAATTAACATCAAGAAAATAAATTCAATGTGTGCTCAATTATGAAGATCGAGTGTTTTCTCTTACTGTATTTTAAAATAAATCTGTTATTTAACCATTTAAAAGTTACAACTTGTGTAGAAAAGAATGCAACTGTAACATCAGCATGCCCTGTTGGCCGTTCCATTTTTAATCAAAGACCCATAATCATCCCATTTCATCAAAAACAGTTTCCTTTGATTGCTGGAAATTGAATGATAAATGGAATTTTAAAAATAAGTATTTTTAATTTTTAAATTTATTTTTTAATTGCAGGAAAATTGCTTTACAATGTTATGTTGGTTTCTGCTGTACCTTAAAGTAAAGAGGGAACATAAAGAAAAGGGTTGCTCTTAGAGGCAATAATGGATAAATATATTCCAGTATTATTCATGCACTTCCTCAAATCTTTCTGGTAGTCATTTCCTCCCCTATTTATACCCTATTAATCTCTGTTAAAGAAATTCATGTTTCAATTCAGTCGCTCCTTAACTTTCCCAACTTCATCTCTCATCTCATCCGACACATAACTAAGCTAACGAAAAGAAAAATGGGATTTAGCAGATGTGTTTTTTTTTTCATTCACTAAGTTTTACACTATATTTTGTTTGTTGTGTATTTATGTAGATATTATCTTAGAACTCAAGGGTCACAAGAGGTTTTCCATGTTACTACCATATATCTGAGAACAAAATCAACACTCACTAAAAAATCAAGTTATATTTGTTAGGTTTTATTTAGGTTTTACTCTGAAAGATCAGAGCTAGATGGTAAGGGAACCATGTAGTGTTTCCATGATCTAATTTTTAGTTCACATTAATATATTCAGCCTGAGACATTATAATGCATTTTGAAGAGGAACAGATGCAATACAGAAAAATAACAAGATCTAAGAAATTATAGAGTAAACTCTAAAGAACAAATTAACATAATAGTCATATAATCTAAACAATGATAATGATAGGTTGTACTTTTATTACACTTAATGCTTTTCAAAGATCTTTCACCTACATCATCCCTTTAATTGAAAATGATCAGTAATTTTTCTCTCACACTGAGAACAACCTGTAAGAAAATTGTATTCAAGGATGATTCCATGAGATTTCCTAGATACCTTAACAGGGATAAAAGAAACAATCAGGCTAAACATAATGGAAAACTTCCCAACTGGGAAAGCTGTCTGATGCTCACATATGTGCCAGAAAGTTTGGATTTTGTTTTTGAAAGACTTTTAAGAATATGCCATGTTCCTAACTTTCTCAGATGGTTTGGGTGTAGCAATATCTACAGGAAGAAGAATGTAGGCTAACTATACTGGCAAAGAGGTAGCTCATTAGTATTTCATTCACTGATGTATAGTTGCAGCTCCCTGACCACCCTGAAGCCATTAATCTTACTCTGAAGAGAACCACACTGCCCTGAACTAATGGTCCTGTCCAGTGGTTGGCATGAGAGTCAGGATCAGGCAATATGGTTTCTCCATCGCATCACCAGCTTTCTTTGCCCTCAGGGTGATACATTTGTGTACTGTCCTCTTCCCTTACCCTGTTTTTTCCCCTATAATTTCTATTCATCCCAGTTTTATCTTTGGGGGATTTTTAAAACCCTCTAATTTCTCTTGTGCAAAAATAGCTTTTAAACTTTTTAGTTCCCTTTCATTCAAGCTAAACATTTCCTGGTTGTCCAATAACTTCAGCATCTCAGTTTATAAACTTTTGACATACTTCAGTCCTTTTCCCTCTGACAGTGTAGTGTTCAAAACCAATTACAATGTTCTCTTGAGAGTCCCTTGGACAGCAAAGGAGATCCAACCAGTCCATCCTAAAGGAAATCAGTCCTGAATATTCATTGGAAGGACTGATGCTGAAGCTGAAACTCCAATATTTTGGCCACCTGATGCGAAAAACTGACTCATTTGAAAAGACCCTGATGCTGGGAAAGATGGAAGGCAGGAGGAGAAGGGGACAACAGAGGATGAGATGGTTGGATGACATCACTGACTCAATGGACATGAGTTGAGTTGACTCTGGGAGTTGGTTATGGACTGCAGCATGCCAGGCCTCCCTGTCCACCACCAACTCCCGGAGTTCACTCAGATTCATGTCCATTGAGTCAATGATGCCATTCAGCCATCTCATCCTCTGTCATCCCCTTCTCCTGTCCTCAATCCCTCCCAGCATCAGAGTCTTTTCCAGTGAGTCAACTCTTCACATAAGGTGGCCAAAGTGCTGGAGTTTCAGCTTAGCATCATTCCTTCCAAAGAAATCCCAGGGTTGATCTCCTTCAGAATGGACTTGTTGGATCTCCTTGCAGTCCAAGGGACTCTCAAGAATCTTCTCCAGTACAGTCTAAAAAGACATTAAACTTGTGGATGGTGATACCACTTTGCTAACATATCTTGCAAAACTACAATTCCTAATCCTTTAAATTATATAAGCTAAGAACCCAGTGCTTTACTCTTTGAAAGAACCCAGAAATTCACTTCATAAACTCAAATCTTCATTTATCTCCTTATTCTTATCTAATCAAATCTGCTAGACTTCAAGCACCAACATTAAAAATTAGTATCATCAAATATCTTGTTGGAAGTTCATACTTTTTGTATTATTTAATAGTGTTTTTATAACAGTAGTCTTTCTGGTATTTGTTTATGGTAATACATAGCTTTTTTAAGAAACATTTTTACTTAAATAGATTGGGATAAGCCTAACCACATCTGAGAACATCATATATTTAGGAAATATATCCCAACATCCAAACAACAAACCCAAAATGATTTTTGGAAGCATAACCTTATTTGGAACAGATGATTTACTACAGGCTTAAGTTGACTGGAGCATCTTTATTTTCATTAAAATTTGTGTTCTAATTAGATCCCAACATTGTCTCAATCTTAACTCTGTTTTCTTGCCTTCACTCTCCATCCAAAACTGTTTAGTTTTAGTCTTATCCAACATCTGTGTTTATGTAATCATAAACTATTTGTAGATAAGCACAATTTTGCAAATAATGTTTCAGGACCCCTTTCCCAGCTTGGTGACTCGTGAACAGGCTGTAATTCACGAGTTCACCACTGTCTGTAAATTATCTCTCTCATCCATCTACTTATTTCCTTCCCCACTGCCATTTTCTCTCTCTAGCTGTGAATGCCATCCAAAACATTTTTCTGTGTTTGATCAAGCTGACCCCTCACTTGTGCCTGTCATCAATTTTTCGGCCATCCCTAACTTTACTGTGACTTTCTCTTTATAACATATTGCCTTAGGCTAATCAACAGAGAATTTCCCATCCCCTGTTTTTCCTTGTCTAAGCTGAAATGTGGTCCTCTCCTTGCATCGTCAGATACAAAAATTTTTTAATGACCCTGGCATCTGCCCCTGTTAAGATTCTGTTTGGTGAGGATATTGTAGAAACCATACTCATTTTTCTCAGCTATGTTCCTTCCACACTTTAAGTTCTTCAGCCAAACTGACCCAAACTCATAATGATCGAGACACTCCAGTATGTAAAAAGGTAGAACACCGATCCCTGGCTTGACTATGCCCTAAATAAAAGCCTTGAAAATAAGAGCCTGAATGTTAACAATGTGTCTGGCATTCTGTGTGGCCCCTCAGGGTACATCTTTGTCTGTAGTTTTGATCACCCATCTTGTGCCTATGAATAATGCCTTGACAGCTGGTACATAAGTAGTATTTGTTCTCTGAGTTCAAAATTAACTTGAAGTTGGGAAAAAGAGAATACTTTCAAATGCATGTTAAGCAGTTTCATTCCTATAGTCCTTGTTAGGTCAATGCCCCTTATATGCAGGAAGTAGCAGAATGGCCATCACCCCTCTACCCTCAAGATTAAGGAATGATCAAAGTGTGGGGGGAGAAAAAATGGGGGAATTGAAACCCTGGGTGATCATTAGTCAAATACATTTCACCTGCCTTTACTAATCAAGGTCTTTGTAAGACTTGCATGTCCTCCAAGCAGCCTGTAGCCTAAACAGTATAAACTTTTCAGGAGTTATTTTCCAGGAACTTAGAGTCAGCTGTGTCTAGTTGGAGCTGAACTAGTTAAGATTGGATAAGACCACCAACCCTCCAACTGGGTTGCTTCTCATGGGGCATGCTCAAGGGTCCTCTTGGTGACCTTTTGACATCAGAGAGCTAAACACTCCATCTTCAGATCATGCTAAGTGCCTCCAAGTTGGCACGTGCAGAGGCCTGTAGTTAGTTACACCTGAACAGAACAATGATTACTATTACTGCACTTTGTTCCAATCACCTTTCTCCACTCTCCCTCTGCACCCCATGCCTCAGACTTCCCTGCTGCTTTTGTTCCTTATTTCCCAAACAACCCCCAGCCCTTGGCTTTGGGGAGGCAGGTCAGAGATTTGTTTTCCAGTCTCCTCGCTTGGCTGCCTTGCGAGTATACCCTCTCTTTGCTGCAAACCTCAGCATCTTAGCATTTGGGTTGCCTCTTGTGAGGTGAAAGGAGCCTGGTCCAGTAATATTATATACCAGAAACCATTCTGGAACAAAGACTAAACCCTCTAGGCTCTAAGAGCTTACATTCAATAAACAAATAAGCCAGATACACAGAAAGTCTAATAAGTAGCAGTAAGTGCTACAGAAGAGAGTTAAGACAGAGAAAGGGCTCCAGAAAGACGTGGAGGGCAGGGTAGAAGGGGGAGAGGACTTTAGCTCTCAAGAGGGCGCTCATAGAAAGCCTGACCGAGGAGGCGGCATTGGAGCAAAGGTCTGGGGGAGGTGAAGAAATGAGCTAGACCACCAGTAAAGGAGTGACCCGAAGAGAAGGACAAGCTGAGTGCTTCCACCCTGGTGGGCTTGAGGGATGAATGACAAAGAGCCAGCAGAGGCTGGAGTGGAATGAGAGAGATCAGAGAGGTGGCAGGGAGCCAACTGCAGAAGGCCTCTTAGGTTGCTGTCTAGTGACGTGGGATGCCACTTGAGAGTTTCCCACAGTCATGTACTGGTCTGACTGCACCTCAGAAGGGCCTCTAGGGCTGTCCCCATCCACCTTGCCAGCCTTTGCCTCACACCAGGGCTATATTTCCCTGATGGCGCATCTTCTCTCTCTCATTCTTTTCCCTGCCTTAGCTCCTTGGCGGACTCCACCTAAATGATGCCCCATCTCACTCAACTCCACAACTCACTTGTTCATGTACTGTAAGACTTGAGCATAGGTCTGCCTTACCCAGGACACACTCCCTGATTCCCCCAGCCTGGACTGGCTAAACCTTGCTGAGATTCCCTGAGAATCTAGATGGCCCTGCTNCTCACTCAACTCCACAACTCACTTGTTCATGTACTGTAAGACTTGAGCATAGGTCTGCCTTACCCAGGACACACTCCCTGATTCCCCCAGCCTGGACTGGCTAAACCTTGCTGAGATTCCCTGAGAATCTAGATGGCCCTGCTGGGTGGTGTTACCCTCTTTGAGAACCGTACCCGAGCCTTCTTTGAAACTATGGAGCATGGCAGCTGCCAGCAGAAAGCCCTCAGTAAATGTCTGCTGAATGAAGGGATGAGGAACGCTGAAACAGGATGAGGCAGATGACTATGCAGGGAACTCTCTTGTGGGAGACATTCTGAATTATCTAGGATCCCTATATACAGGTTTCTGGCCTCCTTTTTGGAGAAGAATGTTTTCACACTTCTTTCAAATTTGATTCTGACTACATTGTTCTGAGCTTTAAACCTAGCATCAAAAAAAAAAAGAAAGCTATGAAATCTTTCCTTTGGCAAATTTATACTCTTACATTTGTGAGATAAGAGAGATTATCCAAATACAGTCAGTTTCTAAAATTTTTTAAATATTAAATATGTGGTGCTATGAGTCATGCTAACAGACACAACCCCAAATGCAACTTAATTATAAATGGAGGCATACTGGCTATTTCAGTGGAAAAAGGTATGGACAATCCATGTTTCAGCCACTTTTTTGAAATCTTCATTCTAAAGTGTGAAACTAGAAGTAAGAGATCACCAAGAACAATTCAGTTTGAATTTTAATATGATCAGTTCCTGAAAAGAAAAGATTGTCAATGCTCACATTAATATCCTCCACAGACATAATTTGAACATTCTGGGTGAGAAAGAGGAAGAGAGTGTAGAGAAACAAGAATATTTGATGTGATATAACATGGTCAAAACGTTAGCCTGAAGGGAGGCTACAAAGTCCTTTATCATACTTGAGGGAAAAAAATTTCCCTTCTCCCTCCAGAAGGACGCTGTGTTTAGTATCAGTTTAGAAAAGCACACTCCCCCTTTCAACATACATCGGAGGCCCCACTCTTGCAAAAAGGTAAGATAATGTGCTCTCGAAGTAAGAAGTCAAGTACCCACTGCCTTTTGAAAATGCCTGACGAGAATTAACGGCCTTTGCCATCCTCTTTTAAACAACTGTGGCCAGGTTTTCTATAAGCACCTCGTTTATCTTGAGACTCTTTCATCTATTATCTGACTGTAAGCGTGTTCATAGTTCATCAGCTGAATTCACTTTGACAGCGAAGTCTTATGACGAGTAGCCAACAGCCTAATGTCAGGTCTGTGAATATCTCTGGAATTAAGGTGATGGGAAAAGGGTAACCTTCTGCTACTCCTAACGGCATTTGCTGAACCACAAAAATAGACCCTTAAATCATCCTCCATTTGCAAAAGCAGGTCCTCCTTGCTAATATTAGAACAGAGTGCAGCTGGCTTCCTGCTTACATCAAACACACCCCGTGGGGCCACCCCTGCATTCATCCTTGCATGTGGTTACAGACATGAATCAGACATGGCCAGTTGTGTAGAAGAATGTTACCATTCAAACGGTTCTTACTTGGCCTCTAACACGTCCATTCCTGGGTATTTTTGATGATAAGGGAAAAAAATCATCATCCCCTATCTTTACAGTTTAGCCACCCAGGCCCCAGAGGTTTATAATTGTTACTTATTCCTTAAGAACTGGAAATGGGTTTTGTGATGAAAACAAAAATACCTGTACTGCAAACATAAAGCTCTTCTTTTTAAACAGCTGCAGTTTGGTTTACAATCATCTGAAAGTGCATGATGCTTTAACGAAAGACTTCTGTTTACGATAACTTATAAGAATTATATTTCCAAACAAGTTTAAGGTTGGCTGTATACATCTATAAATATTTTGAGTAACTGAAGTAGACTTTTGAGAAACCTTGCCACCACAGAATTCTATGTTTACACTTTCTGTGGATAGAACAGGAGCTTTTGAAATTAGCGTTTTTACTAAATTGCCAGGAAGGTGCCTGTTGTTCTGAATCCATCATTAAACCAACCAGCATAGCCTGTGTATGCCCAGCTCATGAGTAAATCAACTCATTGGAAGGTGTTTAGCTTCGCTAATCACCTGATGATTATTCAGAAACATGAAAACCAGAACTTTTCAGTCCCCAAGGTAAAACTATGCTATAAACAATGGCTCTCAATTGCTCAACACTTAGTCAACACTTCTGCTCCAATCCTGAGACTGTGACTTCCATTAAGATGTAAAGAACCAGTGCGGACATACTCTAAGTCATCCTAATAAAAGTGGAGATGGCATTTTACAGCTAAGTTTGTTTTGATCCTCAGAGTTCTTTGGACCAACAGATAGCCAAGTGCCATAGGAGTTGGGATCAGCTGAGCATCTCTGTATTACAGCCTCCCCACACTTAATGTGCTTCCATTTGCACCACTTGTCAGTCACTCGAAAAAGAAGGTACTGAAATTTCCATGGATAGAAACAACACAGATAAAGGCTACCCTTTGTTTAACTGTCACTCCTTTATTCTTGAGAAATTGTGAGGATTCTCTACAGAAGCACGTGCCTATCTTTTGCATGGGGCAGATAATCCAGCAGAAATAGTTGTTTCTAGATGTCTTTCAGGGTAAAAATTTCTTGAAGTTATGTTTTTCCCTCAGGAGTTAAGAGTAAAAAGCAAGAATTACTGTAAGTGTATTAACAGAAATGATGCTTCAGATGTACTCCAGAAGAAATAAAATAGCTCCTTGGAATATTGTAATTAGCAAATTGGGGCATTGGAGGTTGTTGTTTTTAGCCTTTATCTGAAACAAAAAAGGAAACTGCTAGATGCTATAGTATAATCTTAAAATAAGAACCCACTGCAGCCTTCTATCTACCCACCACCACACACAGAAACTTCTACCAACTACCAAAAGACGCTAAGCACCACCATGATGGGGTTTAAAGTGCTCAGTCCTCAGCCCTCCGTTCCCGCCTCCCTTGCAGGAACTTCCACTAGGAGCACTTTTCTAGGACCGCACCTGAGCCAATTCCAATCTCTAAGTCTTTCATCCTGGATAATTACGAAAACTCAAACTGACTTACCTTAAAAACAAACTCATTCATGCATTCATCTCTCTTGCCTTCTCTTCACTTCACCACTCCCTCAAAAATACCCCTGATGTGTTTACCCCATCACCGCCCACAATGGCTTTCCTTACTTGTCAACGGTATGGACAACCTCCCAGTCACCCAGATGATGGTCTTGAGTTGTATTAGACACCTCCTTCTGCTTCATTCATTCCCTGTACCTAATATTTCACAAGTTCTGTTAATGTTCCATGAAAAATGTATCTCAGACCCAAGCTTCCTCTTCCTTCCCACCTCCACCGTCCTAGGAGAGCACTCATCACTCCATAGCCGTTATGACGATAGCGGCCAGGTGACCCCCCTCATGACAATTTCTTTTGTGTTTCAAACTCTCAGAGGTTGTTGATACCACTGATAAAGTCAGCAAAGACAGGGGGAAGACACATCAAGGGTATTTTCGAAGGAGAGGAAACAAGGCAGATGTATGTATGAATGAGTGTGCTTCTAATATGTCACTATGATTTTTGGCAATCATTTATGGCAAGATTTTATACCTACCTGGAGTAATAGGAAACCCCTCATAAGTTGGTAACAAAGATTTTTTATTAATTGGTAATAACATGAATATACTTGAGAATTTAAGCTAATGTAAGAAAAATTATTCTTTTATACTTTTGTCTTTAGCATGGCACATCATTTGCTTTAATAACTATTCAACTGGCTAACCAGTTAGATGTGAATAATTGTAGTTGAGTAGATGCATGGAGAAAAAACAAATCTCAGTTCCTTGGATATGATATGACTTAGTCAGAAAGCCAAGAAAACACACTTTACAGAGGCATTATATCTTTAGCTCCCTTATATCGTGTAAAAAAAAAACCCCAAACTTACCCACAAACCCTGTAGCTACCGTCAAACAAGAGTTAAGAGTCTTTAAACATACTTTGCAGGAAACAGTCACTCCACTTTCATCCCCCCATCTCTTAAGCCAGTGACCTCCCTTGATCTCTGAGATGACAGTGTGCCAAGTTCCATGAAGCCCGGCATTCACAAATGACCCCATTAGATTTCCTAAAGACCTTAATTGCCCAATTCCTTTCACCCAGGTTTCTGAGGTTCAAGGAATGCTATCCTTCAGTTACTCTCTTGCATAGGTTCTACTTATTGTTACCTTAATCCTTTCTGAATCCCTGAGAATGCAAAGAACTGAAGCAGACTTTGATTCTCCTACTGAATTACAAGATACTTTACATACTTCTGTCACAAAGTCATTCTCCTCTGTTTACTATTCAACAATGACATTCACTTTCATGTCTAAACATAGAAGGGAAGCACCAGGGCAATAAATATAATCTTAAAGATTCAAAAGCTGATCCCCTTCAAAGGACCATGTTAAAATACCTAAGAAAATTAATCACTTCCTGTGGTCCTAACTCCACAGCTCTGTCTTATCTGGACAAACACTGCAGGCTGAGGGCCAAGTATCCACTTTGCATCTATTTTGGAAAATATTATCTGAGCTTTCCCTTACAAATCAAATCAACATATATTGTACATATTGAGTGCTCACTATTTGCACAGCACTGTACCCGAGTGGCTCTATTTGAAAACAGTAGTATAAGCTTGAGCTTTTCTTTCAGAGTTTACGAAGGAAAGTATTATAGTGTATATCAGCTGATTTATTTACTTGAAACCAAAATAAATATATGACGTGGATGGGAGTAACAAAATAAATAAAAACATTTTGATAAGTTAACCCCCCTAAAAGAAACTCTTCTATATTTAGGTAAATTATTCTAGAATCATAATACTTTAATTCTCTTGTCCAAAATTGTTAACAGAATTCTACTGAAACTGTTTGACTTGTAACAGTATCTCAATTCCATGCAAGTTTGCTGTACCAAGTAGAACATCTGTGGGTGCTAATGTTGCCTTTATTTCCACGCAATTTTTTTCCAGTGGCAAATAAAAGTGCATGAAGAGCCATGGGGCTATTTTCGACTCCAGCCTGACCAACACTCTCTCCAACACACAGGCAGGCGTGCACACACACACACCTCCACACTCAAAGGATTGAGAGGCTGAAGGTTAAACACTCCTTTGTTACAGGAAAAACGGAATAAATGGAGAAGGTTTTACTTACAGGACAGACCCAGAGGAAAATAATCACCCTATAGACACACAGTTTCCAGCACTTCCAAAAGACTATGACATCATTAGACAATAATAAATATGCAGTTAAATACTCAAGTGACCCACAAAATAAATCATACATTTCTTCAGTCAAAACGTAGTCTTCAAACTGTATTCTATCACTGGAAGAGAAATTGGACTAAAAAAAAATCTCCAAAGACCAGCTCTAAAATTCTATGAGTTCACATTTGTCCTGGAGGAGAGAGGGATTAAAAATAAAACTGAAAGAGCCTCTTTTGAGGATTAAGATAATTACATTATTTCATGATGAATTTAGCATACCTTAAAATCAACATGATGTACTTTTCTGCATTTATGTTTTATTCAGTAAAAATGTCCAAAATCTATTATAGCAAGCTGATTATTTATCTAGGATTTCTACTGTTGGGAACCCAGTGTCGAGAGGAAACAATAGAAAATGTGGTCCACACACTAAACTGGGTGATCCAGAAAATAAAGAATTATCTCATCAAGGAAAGAAAATAAAATGAAGTTATTAAGGGAATGAGATTAAGGTGTTAACTCTTCACCCTTCATAGGGGTCCCATCTGCAATGTGACCCTGGGCTCAAACCAAGGAAAGCCAGCACACAGCTGAAGATCTGCCAGACCCTGGGAAATGGCCTGTGGATCCCAGAAAGGCATGAGGTGCTGAATTGCAAATCCCGTTAGTCAGCAAGTCAGTATCCTGCATGTGTGGCAGAAAGAAACAGAAGAGGTGGACTCCAGGTCAGAAGATATTCCACATCTCCAGAAAATATGAATAAAAGGAAGAACACCCCGAATCTGGGAAGCTTGGGGAAGGAAGGGCTAGTCATATTCATAGTTCAGCTAGCAATGCTTTTATTGATTGTTTTCTACTTTTAAAGCATCTTACTATACCGTTTCCAAGAGTTCTTGCTAAATATGGTTAGTGGAAAATAAGAAAATGGCCCCATCAGTCTGGTTAATATTCTCATGTTTATCAGCGGCCAAAGTGAGAGAATATTCATAAAGCATCATTATCTTAATCCCCTCAAATAATACTGTTTTGGTGGGCAAGAGGTTGCCTATAGTTATTCCCTTTTCTTTTATACACTAAACCTTTCCTGCTTCTAGGAAATCCTACTAAACCCTCAATTCTAAGGCTTCCTAAACCACAGAAATTTCTCCCTTGTCTAGTGAGTCCCAGGCTCCACAGTTACAGTCCTCAGTACTCGAAATCTGGATACTTGCATTGCTTGTGCCAGGAGAGTCTGTGAGCCTTACCCACAGTTACAACTATCTAATTTGATTTTCTTCAATTGGTCTGAAAATTTCTTAAGGTCCAAATGGCAGATAAAGTAAGAAAAGGAGTATGCCTTCTTTGATCATTTCAGTTTGTATGAAATCTTAGATATTAAGCTACTTAGAAGATGAAATGAGGACAAGAATATTATACATTTTTAAAAAGCACTATCCTCATAAAAGACAACATAGTACCAAAGTTAAGACTGTGGATACTAGAACTAGGCTACCTGAGTTCAAGTCCCAGCTCCACCACTTACTACCAGTTTGACCTTGAGTCATGACTTAAAGTCTGTGTCTCGGTTTAAATGAGTTAGTCAGTTTAAATAAGCTGATACCTGTAAAAGACAGTGCCTTGCTTATGGAAAATGCTAAAGAAATACTCTTAAAGTCAGATGCTAGTTTCCTTTCCAATATAAATTATAAAGTTAATAACTATAATTAAATATACCACATCAGAGCCCCACCTATCACCCCAACGTTCTTCTGGTATTAGAGTAGGGATTCACTAGTCAAATCTAGTCCCTGGCTTGTTTTTTCACACCCCAAAGCTAAGGATGAATTTTACTTTTTTTTTTAATAAACCTCTGTTATCTTTTAATCTTTATTTTTTGTTCACTTTAAAGGGTTTTATGACGTGGACCATTTTTAAAGTCTTTATTGAATTTGTTACAATATTGCTTATGTCTTATGATTTTGGTTTTTTTGGCCCTGAGGCATGTGGGATCTTAGCCCCCTGACCAACGATTGAACCCATATCTCCTACACTGGAAGTCAAAGTCTTAACCACTGGACTGCCAGAGAAGTCCCAATATTTACTTTTTAAGGTGTTGCTTTAAAAGAGAAGATGAGGAAGAAAAAGAGCAGAAAGAGAATGTGCAACAGAGACCAAACACATCGTGCAAACCTTCAACCTTTCAAGTTCTGCTAAGGCAGTAGGTAGGAGGGGCAAATTTGTCACCTTTCTCTGTGTTGAACCCCATACTGCTTGAACCAGACAGCCAGAGAGAAAAGGAGAGGGCTCCTCTGACAGCCAACTGAGGAGGTGTCAGAATCCACCTAGCTCATCTCCCCCTCCCACCACACATACTCCTTGTTCAGCACAGGCTATGTATTTCTCATCCTCTGTTCCAAGCTTTGGGAGTCTTCCCTCAAGGACATGAAAAACCTCCTCAGACTTACTTCTTGGTGCTAATGAGCACGGGTCTCCTGATTCCTCACTCTCCGTCTAATTTGCCTTACATTTTAGGGTTTTTTCTTAGAAAAAGAATTCCAATTCCTTCTTCTCCTGACCCCATGTCTTTGTATCTTCCCACTTCCCCCCACTCCCTGGGACCACCAGACGAGCCTTGCTTCTGGGTCCCTGTGTCGGGTGCCCGAGCCCTGACATTTGCTATAACCAGAACTGGGATTTAGTAGGCTACGGGTGGGCCCCAGGCTTAGTTCTCCCTCTTCAACACCCGCTCCTCGACTGGCCTCATTGAGAAACTGGATTTTGGTCTCATCCTCCTTCTGAATGCCGACCAGTTTCCGCCTGGTATGTTAGACACTCTCCCAGGGTCGGGAGTTCAGTCACGGCTTCCTAATGTGGGCCCTGATGCTCTGCCTGGTAACACCCAGGTACAGGGGCATATTATTCTCCCATAACACACACACATGCTGATATGGGAGCAGCTTGGTGTGTGCTAGTCACTTGCAACCACAAAGATGTCTGGGCACCTCCAGGCTCCTCTACTGCCACCTGCATGCCCTGCGGCTCTGCAGGTCCAGAGAGAGGCCAGGTGGGAGGTGTGAGTTAGCACACATGTGCAAGTGGGGGGTCTGCTGCAGGCAAAGAGACGAGGAAATTCCAGCTCTTTCCTGTGAGTTCCTTATAAATAGACCAAAGCACAGAAGAAAAGAAAAAAGTGTTGACATATGGGAAAGAAGGGAAGGAGGGACTAAGGAAGGAAAGGAAGGGATTTGTTTAGATCCTGACTCTGCCACTACCTTAGACAAGTTACTAAATTCACCTGAGCCTCCATTCATTTAGGGGAAATAGAACAATAATGTATGCCATAAAGGGTTAGTGTGAGAACTGCGTAGATTAGCATATGCTATTCCTCGATTATAAAAACGCTCAGTAAATATTATTAACAGATCCATCTCCCTCCTTGCTTTCCGTATTCTTTCTGAAAGACAACAAAGATTATTATGACCTTCAAAAGTGGGCAGACACTTTTCCTTCCATCCACCCCCACCCTACCCTCCTCTACCAGCTTCTCCATTTTTCTACCCCTACTAGTCTCATTGTTTCATGTCATTCCTTTGGCCTCTGTGAGGCAGTCTACATTTTATAACAACTCAAATTCAATTAATGAGATTTTAAAGAGACCTGGAAAATCACTGCTCTATTAAATTTTACACGCAAAAATGAGAACACAACAAACTTCATGCCTCAGACAAAATTCTATGCTTCTCACATGTGAGGAAGCCATTCATTCTTGATCACAGCCCAGCCCTCCCTCTAAGCACCTGTACTCGGCCTTACCTGACCATTGGGATTCCCTAGGGAACTATGGTCGGCTTCCACCCAAAGCACAGTTATGGGTGATCACTGGAGGTAAAGACCAAACATGACTGAGCAGCGCTCTGACCCAGAGTGTTCTGCTTGAGGGGTTGGGTGAAAGTTGCAATTGCAAGGGTCTCAGCCATCCTGAAAGTGAAAGTCGTTCAGCCGTGTCCGACTCTTGAGACCCCATGGACTGGAATTCTCCAGGCCAGAATACTGAGTGGGTAGCCTTTCCCTTCTCCAGGGGATCTTCCCAACCCAGGGATCGAACCCCGGTCTCCTGTATTGCAGACAAATTTTTTACCAACTGAGCTACCAGGGGAGCCCTCAACCACCCTGCACCACCTTAATTAACACACTGGCTCTGGAGAGCCTGAGGAAACCATGTTATCATCACTCCCTCATTAATGTACATCTTGCCTAAAGGAATTTGCCAAGCTATTAAAGGGAGGTGATTTGAAACACCTTGTCACTATACAATTTCTTTGGAACTACGAATTGAGTGAATCACAGGATGATCTCACTTGGCATTACTAATATAGGTCAGGGTACAAAAATTCAACTCCTCACTGACTTCTGTCATGCAGAAAAGGAAAAATCAATGTTGATATGTTTGTTTTCTAGCCTATAACCCCCTCGCCTTTCCTATAGTTCAATTCACTTAGCTAGTTTCAGCAACAACATGGCAGTGAGTGATGTCACTGGACATTTACACATAGAGGTAACTGTTCCCAATTGGTTTTATTTTATTTTTTTAATACTCAGATTCCTAGGGTCCTGTTTATCTTGGTAAGCCAGGCTCCCTTGTCCTGTAACTTTCAAGAGCTAGCTTCCAAAATAAAAGAGAGAAAATAACTAAATCTATTTTATCAACATTATGATAATAATCTTCAGAGTATTATGAGTGAGGACTTCTCTTTTTTTTTTTTTTTCCCCACTGAGAGTGCTGACTAGCTTCCTTTTAAACCACCCCCAGATTGATAAATATCATGTCCTTTTTAGGTAGAAAAGGAAAGCGCTGAGAATTCAGCCTCCCTCAAATCATTCATCTTATACCAATGATTCCCTAGTTCTCTGAAGGGTAAATGACCTTTGCTTCCTTCTGAATGGCGTTTGTAAAATGAGGGAAACATCCCATTGCCTAATCGCTCTTTACAGCTTTTTCAGCTTCTATGAGCCTTTTTAATGGGTCTCCATCCATTTCCTCTTTGCCCTTGGCTGTAAGGACACTGTTGTGTAGATTTCTTCCTTCCTCTCTCACTGCTTCTTTCCCGAACCTCCTGCATGTGCCTTTCCCTGCTTTTCCTTCTTCCCCTAAGCAAGGCTCAGGTTGGGGCCGTGGGCTTTCTTCCCGCCCAGCACGTTCCTCTTAGAAGTTCCCGGCAGATGGCTTTAATTACCACCTGAACGCAGATGACTCCCAAATCTCCAGCCCCAGCCTTGACCTCTCACCCTTTCTTCAGTGCCATATTTCTTTCTGTCTGCAGAATATCTCTACTTGGGTGTCCCACCACCTCCTAAAACTAAACATGTCAGAAACGGAACTCATTATCTCCCCACGCCCCGCTTGGTTCTCTCCCTGCTCCTCCAGGGCTGTCAATAGCACCCTTCCCTTAGGCTGCAACCTGGGGATCCCAGATGGGCACAGGGCAGCCCGTCACCCCCACGCTTCAGATCTCAGCCCCCCACATTCCAGAAGAGCTAAACACTGTGCTCACCAGCTTGGCTCAGACTCTCAGGAAGAGACTTTGTAAGAACATTGTGATCTCAATTGATTTTGCTTCAGTTTGGGGGATTTTTTTTTTTAGTTCTACTTTTGTCTTCACCAAACTGTTGACAAATATTTAAGATTCCCACTGCATTCCATTCCTTAATACATCTTGAAATCCTGGGCCTCTCGAATTGAGCCGTCTATCATGTACCTCCTTCTGATTCATGACTAAATTATAGAATATATGAGAGTGCATATTTATAAACCTTTTTTATTTCCTAACATAATTAATAGCTGTAGTTACCAATTAAATAGTAAATTAATTAGTAATTAGCCTGGGAGATTGATGAAACAGAAGTTTTAAGTGATTGTTTCTATTCTTAATTCCTATTCTCTGCACCAAAAATCCACCACCACCATGTCCTTGGGGTTTTCTTACATGTCATTATCTGTAGCACTCCCAGCTCTCCCCTACATTGAGACAATAATTGTTCTATCATGATAGATGCTGCCTTAGAAATCACCAGGCACTCCTCTATTTATTCACATGTAGCCACTCTAAAAGTTAGCATATAAATTGGGAAATTGTTCTATAAGGAAAACAATTCAATAATTCCCATATAAATTGTTTTATATGGGAAACAATTCAACAGAAATTGGCTTAACAAATAAGGAAGACTTATTGCTCATATAACTGCAAACTCCGGTGGTAGTGTGGGCTTCAGGCATGGCTTGATCAGTGATCTGGATCCATTTCTCTGCAGTTTCCTCATATCTGACATCTTTCACATGTTGGATCTAGCATCAGGTTCATTCCCAGTGATAATTAAAAAAAAGAACATTGTCAGCAATCATTGGGCCTACTCGCCTCCTCATTCACACTCAACAGAGTGGGAATTATCAGAGAATCAATGAACAAACACCACTCTTTCTACTGAACTTCATACTGAGGCATGGGTTACTCGCACTAGATCCCTGACACCATCACTGGGAAAAGGAGTGGGAATACAATGCTAGGCTGCTTCTAATCAGGGCCCACTCCCAAAGCAGGGAGTAGGAGGGTCAATTTCACTCAAAGCACACTTTACACAAAGGAAGAGAAACGGGATGACTATTGAGGGAGAACTATAATGTCATGGTCTCTATTTTTCACATGAGAAAACTCACTATCACAAAGTCAGGCAGTGAACAATAAAGTTTAGGTTAAAATCTGGGTCACTCTGACTTCAGGATTTGTTCTTAACTCCTAGGCAGTAGTTCCTCCCATAAAGAGCTGTGTTCTTCAAAATAGGGAGGTGAGAATTCAGAGGGTACATCTCTCAATTCTTTGCAGCTGACAAGAGAAGGTCATCACTTGCTCCCGTTCATTCATTTTTAACACCTAACTCATTTTTAGCCTCACACTGAGTTTATCTTGTTCTTTTACAAGGACTTATCTTTCAAGGGGAAAATTTATCACTTATATTTCAACCAAAAATTTTATATTGGGAATAATAATGCATATCCACATGAGTGTATAAAGTCCAGGACTTGAGCAATAACTGATATGTGTTCCAGGCCACTACACCCTTGACAGGTCATTGGTACATTATGTCAGTGACAATGTCTTTCTCCCATGGCACTAAATGGTATCTGCCTTATGTAGTACAGGGCTCCCCTGGTGGCTCAGTTGGTAAAGAATCCGCCTGCAATGTGGGAGAACTGGGTTCGATTCCTGGGTCGGGAAGATCCCCTGGAGAAGGGAACAGCTACCTACTCCAGTATTCTGGCCTGGAGAATTCCATGGACAGAGGAGCCTGGCAGGCTACAGTCCATGGGGTCGAAAAGAGTCAGACATGACTGAGCGACTTTCACTTTCACTTATGTAGGACAATCATTATTGCTCACTGACAAGTTTCTATCAAAGAGCCATTCAGAACATAAAAACCTCATGACTCAAGTGAAAGCAATGCTGAGAGATAGAAAGCTTGCCTTTCATACCTCCCATCTCCATATACCCTTTTCTTGTTATTGTTATACGGTTCCCAATATATCATGAAAGAAAATACTTGGACTTTGGAGAGTAGTGGTGAAAAACTGGCTCTTTCCTTTCCCCCCAAGCAAGATATTTAACTTCTAGGAGCCCTGGCTTCCTGTTGGTAAATGGGGCTACGTCATAGAAGTATTTTGTATTTTTGACAAATGCTTATAGAGAGAGCATGCCTTTTGCCAGTCACCACCATTCTGAGCACTTTACAAACATTAACTCCTCCTTCCAACACTCTGAGGTAGACAGTATCACTATCTTCGTTTTATGGCTGAGGAAACTGAGGCACAGAGGAATTAAGGAATTATCCAAGGTCACAGAAGTGCTAAATGGTAGAGTCATGATTCCAACCCAGCCAATATGGCTCCAGAGTCCATGTTCTTAACTGCTCCACTTCATTGAGTTACTACAAGGGGTGAAGGAGACAGCCTACAGCAGGCATATTGGTTTATTTCAGATGCCCAGTATGCATTACAGCATCTCCCTTTCTTGTTCTTGAAAGACCCTTCCCAGTTATCAAAACACAAAAGACTAGATTTGTTATTTGATTACAAAAAAAAAAAAGAGTTTGTGAGTTTACTGGATTTAAAAAAATCTTTTGGCCACTCCTTGCAGCCTGTGGGATCTTATGCAGGAATTGAACCCATGTCGTCTGCATTGGAAACGTGGAGTGTTGACCACTGGACCACCAGGGATGTTTCTGTTAGATTTTTTTAAAGCCTTTCTTGCATTTGTGCATGCCAAGTTGCCAGAGTGGTGTCCAACTCTTTGCAACCCTATGGACTGTAGCCCACCAGGCTCCTCTGTCCATGGGATTCTTCAGGCAAGAACACTGGAGTGGGCTACCAGGCCCCCCTCCAGGAGATCTTTCCAACCCAGGGATCAAACCCANCAACTCTTTGCAACCCTATGGACTGTAGCCCACCAGGCTCCTCTGTCCATGGGATTCTTCAGGCAAGAACACTGGAGTGGGCTACCAGGCCCCCCTCCAGGAGATCTTTCCAACCCAGGGATCAAACCCACATCTCTTATGTCTCCTGCATTGGCAGTCAGGTTCTTTACCACTAATGCCACCTGGGAAGCCCAAGGTGGGCTTTACACACAATTAATTACACACAATTTTATGTCCTATTGAAGGACTTTCAAATGTCAATGAGTAAAACAGGTAATTCAGGTATAATGAAGGCTTCTCACTCCAATAACCCTGGCTTATCACACTATTCCTACCTGTACAGATGCTTCTTAGAGTCACCAATAACTTACTGCATAGCACTTCAGTGTTATAGGCAGAGTGTTCAAGTTCTCTTTCTGGTTTCTTTGCCACATGGAAGAAAGACATGGTGTGTCATTGCTTTGGCCAATGGCATATGAATGAAGTGACATGTAATTTCTGGGCAGAGCCCTTAAGAGCCAGTGTGATTGGCTATTTATGATAGCCAGGACATGGAATCAACCTAAATGTCCATTAATAGAGGAATGGATAAAGAAGATGTGGTACATATATACAATGGAATATTAGGCTTAGGCTAAGTTGCTTCAGTCATGTCCGACTCTTTGCAACCCCATGGACGTAGCCCTCCAGACTCCTCTGTCCGTGGGATTCGCCAGACAAGAATACTGGAATGAGTTGCCATTTCCTTCTCCAGGGGATCTTCCCAACCCAAGGATCGAACCCAGGTCTCCTGCATTGCAGGCAGATTCTTTACCGTCTGAGCCATGGAATATTATTCAGCCATTAAAGAATGAAATAATGCCATTTGCAGCAACGTGGATGGACCTCAAGATTGTTATACTGAGTGAAGTAAATCAAAGACAAATATCATGTGATATCACTCATATGTGGAAATTAAAAAACAAAAAAGAGTACAAATGAACTTTTCTACAAAACAGGAATAGAGATATAGAGGTAGAAAACAAACTTATGGTTACCAGGGGGGAAGGGGAGAGGGCTAAATTAGGAGATTGGGATTGACATAAACACACTACTATATATGAAATAGATGACTAATAAGGACATGCTGTATAGTACAGGGAACTCTACTCAGTACTCTGCAATGGCCTATATGGGAAAAGAATCTAATAAAAGAGTAGGGAGTGGGAGGGGGATTCATGTTTGGGAGCTCATGTACACCTGTGGTGGATTCATGTCGATGTATTCCAGAGCCAATACAGTATTGTAAAGTAAAATAAAGTAAAAATAAAAAATTAAATAAAATAAAAAAGAATGGATATATGTATTGGTATAACTGAATCACTTTTCTGTACACCTGAAATTAACACAACACTGCAAATCAACTAATGCTGGGGGCCAGTGTGAGGAAATCCACCCATGGCAAAGGTCATGAGGAAGGAAGCTTGGCATATGCAAAGGCATGATCAAGCCTCAGGAAATCCCCTGTTCCCGAGCATGTACCCCAAAACCAGAGTACTTTACAGGGGGCTCTCCCCAATAACCATTTCTCTCGGAGAAGGAGTAAACGTGCAGCTCCACGGCAATAAAAATTCCTGGGCGTGACAAGAGTGTTTCAACTTAAGAACTCTGAAGGTTATCTAGCCTGCCTATATAGGTTTGTCTGGCCACAACAGCCCCCCAACCATGAGAGGCACGAGATGTTTTAGACTTACTAAAGGCAAATTCTTTGGGGAAGTTAGAAATTATTAGTATAGTGGGTTGGTTAGGAATTATATTGGTGAAGGATTTTTCATTTGTTGTGTGAATAATTGCTGCTAATTCCCTGCCCTGGGTGGGACAAGGGTGTCTCAGGTCAAACCTCTCTGCTGATGGACTAGCTTGTGTGACAGGATTATCCATACTCCTGCCACTATGATTGTTTACTATCTCTCAACCATAAACAGCACAGAGAATTTTGGAGTATTTTGAGTCTTAATTAGCATGGGGCTTTTCTCATTGTTGAGTCTGTGGGGCCTTAAATGGGAAACCTTAAAAAGAAAGGGGCTAGCTTTGTGGTCGGAAACTAAGATGGCGCCTGGCGGAAGAGATGGGGGCGTGGTCTGTTGTTTGTCAAAGTTTTTGATTGGCTTTCTTGATTTCCGTGCTTGTAAACAGCATGATCACCGTAGACTCCTGTTATAATGAAGGCACATGATGATTTGACCTTTAACGTGATTGGTGCAACTATGGAAAGTCCCTTCTAAAAACCCAGCTTGTCTATATAAGCTGGGAGCTTGCAACAATAAAGCGGAACTGCTCAGACAGAACCCCTGTCGTGTCTGATTGTCTCTCGCTCGCCAAGGGGCTGGGTTGGTGGACAGCAGACTCACCTTTCCTCGGGACCCCTCGGCTTTGCTGAGGGAAGTTCCACTGCCTCTCTCTTTCTGTGGAGCAACCCCCGCAGAGTCAATGATTGCCGCCAGGTCTCCATATCCTTAGGCACCTGGGAGTATATTAATCAATGTATTTGGAATATAGAAAAGGAAATATAGTAGTTTTTGATGTTAGCAATACTGGACCTTTTGAGTTAATGGATTTTCTCTTTTGTTATAGACCACTGTACTTTGTTATAAATCACTGTGTCCTTGCTGTGTAAAAATGTAACTTTATCACTATCTTAAGACTAAACAGATCTTAAGGGGAATATTGATGAAAGGATTTTTATTTGTTGGGCTGATGTTTGCTGCTAAATCTCCATATTCCCTGTCTTTATAATGAATATAACTAGCATATAGGAGAAATAAGTATTAACCTTTAAGATTAATCATGTTAACCTTGGGTTAAATAAATTCCTTTCTTGATTGTAACTCACTACACCCTCACCCTATAGGAATGCAACTTTATTTGGAGGGTGGTGCCTGGTTTAAGAAAAAATACCCTTGGAAAAAATAAGTTTTTTGGTTATCAGAAAGAAAGGGTTGTAAATGTCAGCAGGCCTCATGGCCAGGTGATGTAAAACCCCTAAGACCTATTTTTTATGTAAAGCACCTGATTTTGATAAAGGTCAGGACTGCTGACCCCCGCATGACTCTGTATTCATCCCTATATGTAACAAAAGGTATATAAGAAAACCTGAAAAATAAAGAAATGGGATCAGTTCCTGGAAAGACTGACTCCCCCATGTTGTTTCTTCTTGCTCCCCGTTTTTCTGGCTAAATTCCCATCTGGAGCATGGATGCTATTCCATGTGAACCAAGTTATTCAGCCACTTTTTCTCCACTAATTTTCCTAAATACACTATCCGTTTCCAATCTCTCTCTTTATCTGTAATTAAATATGTATTTTTCCAAGGACGCTGACTCTGTCCCCACCTTCGAATCACCCTGGATCCACCGGGACTGGACCCCAGCAAACTATACTCTTAAAAAAATAAGAGAGCCAGTGTGATTGGCTTTTCTCTTCCCTTTTGTCTAGAAATCACAGCTGCTCCTGGGAGTAGGGGCCCTTGTGTCAGCTCTAGTGTCAGCTTGCACACCAAGTGAAGATGACACACAGAAAAGTGCCCAGCCAACCCACAGTGGATACACGGAGTAAGGAAGAAATAAATCTCTTCAGTGGCACACCACTGAGATATCTAGAGGCTGTTTTCTATAGCAACATCACTTACTCTGCCCTCAATGATTCATTAGGGGCCAGAATAAGGGGGCAGCATCCTCCACTCTCTCTCCTAAATTTGTCTTCTGTCTCCCCCAACAAAACAGGTGAGAGACTACACCAGCTTCTGTTACTTGAGGCCCATTACCCAAAGCAGCTGGATGAAGAATTTCCCTCTGACAAAACCATCCCGCTCAAGCCTGTCCCCTTCCCCAGCAAGATCCTTCCCCCTCTTTTCCCAAGCAGGACATAAGTTCTCCTCCTGACTTTACCTCCCATTTTCTAAGAGTTCCAGTTTATATGGAACTCCCCACCCTATGTTTCTCTGCTCCCTGTGCCATCCACGTCACTCTGGGTCTATTATTCCTAGGAGCAAGATAGTCCCAGGCCCATGAACCAGAGTCCCCTTGTGCCCAGACCTTTACCTCTCAAAACCTAGAATCAGAAATGCTGGAGACTTCTCTGGTGGCCTGGTGACTAAGACTCTGTGCTCCCAATGCAGTAAGCCCAGGTTCAATCCCTGAACAGGGACTAGATCCCACGTGTCACAACCAAAGATTCTGCATGCTGCAACTAAAGGTCTCATGTGCTACAACTAAGACGTGGCACGGTCAAATAAATAAATATTTTTTTAAAAAAGAGAATGGGATATGCTGGCAGAAAACCACAGTGGCCAACAAAGGGCAGGAAAAAGGCAGGCACCAGGTAAGTGAGGCTATCCACTGGGGAAGGAAAGGTTCTTTGAGGGAGTTATATGTTTAATTGGGGAGACCACAGAGTATGGGACATAAAACCATTAGGCAGAAACACGTATCCATCACTCTATGCAAAGTGCACACACACTTCTCCATTTTAAGGCCAAGACTGTTCATACTCTAGAGGCCATGACAATACCTGGAACATAATTTTTTTTAATCAATAAATATTTGCTAAACAGACTTTAATTAATGATACATGGTATCAGTGAAAACTGCTGGCAGATCCAATTCCATAAAGATCTAAGAAAACAAAAAAACAACATTGATTTTACTTCCATCCATATGAATTACTATATTTTACAAGAGCTTCTTACCACTTGTACCTAATTACAGTAGAGCACAATAATGATCATGAATATTATTAAATGTGTGTCAGATTACTTTTGCTGTGTGTTTTCTTTGAGGACAAAGTTTACAGTTTGCTGCTCATGTAAAGTGTTTCTGGGGTCTGTTCATCTGCTTCCATCTTAAAAAATTTTTATGGTAACATTTTTCACTGTAAGCAATAACAGAATCTCAAATCATCACTAATATCTTCTTCTGGTTACCATACTGGACCTATAGTTCTTAACCTACTGTTGTTTAGTCCTTAAGTCATGTTTGACTCTTTGCAACCCCATGGACTATTGCCCACCAGGCTACATATCCAAGAAATTTTCCAGGCAAGAATACTAGAGTGGGTTGCCATTTCCTTCTCCAGGGCATCTTACCAACCCAGGAATCAAACCTGTCTCTCCTGCATTTGCAGGTGGATTTTTTACTGCTGAGCCACCAAAGAAGCCCTTTCAGTTCAGTCACTCAGTAATGTCTGACTCTTTGTAACCCTATGGACTGCAGCACGCCAGGCTTCCCTGTTCATCACCAACTCCCGGAGCCTGCTCAAACCCATGTCCATTGAATCAATGATGCCATCCAACCACATCATTCTCTGTCATCCCCTTCTTCTCCTGCCTTCAATCTTGCCCAGCATCAGGGTCTTTTCCAATGAGTCAGTTCTTTGCATCAGATGGCCAAAGTATTGGAATTTCAGCTTCAGCATCAGTCCTTCCAATGAATATTCAGGGATGATTTCTTGAGAATTGGTTTGATATCCTTGCAGTCCAAGGGACACTCAAGAGTCTTCTCCAATACCGCAGTTCAAAAACATCCATTTTTCACCATTCAGTTTTGTTTATAGTCCACCTCTCACATCCATAAATGACTACTGGAAAAACCATAGCTTTGACTATGGTAATGTTTCTGCCTGTTAATATGCTGTCTAGCTTTGTCATAACTTTTCTTCCAAGGAGCAAGCATCTTTTAATTTCATGGCTGCAGTCACCATCCACAGGGATTTTGGAGCCGAAGAAAATAAAGTCTCTCACTGTTTTCCATGTTTTCCCATCTATTTGCTATGAAGTGATGGGACAAGATGCCAAGCTGAATGTTGAGTTTTAAGCCAACTTTTTCACCCTCCTCATTCACTTTCATCAAGAGGCTCTTTAATTCCTCTTCACTTTTTGCCATAAGGGTGGTATCATCTGTGTATCTGAGGTTATTGATATTTCTCCCAATCTTGATTCCAGTTTGTGCTTCATCCAGCCTGGCATTTCCCATGATGTACCCTGCATATAAGCTAAATAAGCAGGGTGACAAAGAAGCCCTTTACAGGATATTTAAAAAGCCCTTTACAGGATATCAAAAGAAGTCCTTAACAGGATTTTAAAAAAGAAGCCATCCTTCTTTGTTATGGCACATCACATGCTGGACTCCTGTTCCTCCATCCTGTCCTACATCCTCAGGGAATTCTGTCACAGTCTCACTCTAGTTCTCTCTTGAATTTCAGCTCCATTTTATCAGATGCCTTTAAAATATCTCCAATTTCATACCCCTATACCTGGACTCATTCCTTTCTCAACTTTGTCAGTTTTCCATGGCATCACATTCTCTCCACTACCAGGGTAGAAGCCTTGTATAGCCTATGCTCTCTGTCCTCACTCCCTCATCAATCCTGTTGCTTCCTTGACACTTAAAATTTGCCAAACATACCTCTTCCCCTCTAGTCTCTTTGTCCCCACATAACACAGGCTAACACCAGTCCTAAATGGAACCCATGAGCTCTCCTATTTATACTCCATCTGGAGAGAGCCTGTGTCAGCCAGGTTCTGGTAAAGAGACAGAAGTAAAATTAAATAAATAAATAACTTGATAATAAAAAACAGGGCAACAACTTTATGGTATCACAGAGGTAACAATTATAAGTAGCAGTGGCCACTCCTAAGGCTGTGAGAACAAACAGAAGAGGCCTGTAATTGTTAACACTTAGCAAGAGGGTCTGCACAGAGCTGAAGAACTCAGACCTCTGGGGAGGGGTGCTGTTCAGCTGGGACTCGCATCTCTGAGCTGCAGCAGGGCCCTGTGCGGCTGGGACACCAGACCTCTGATTGGAGGGTGCTCTGTAGCTGCAGCTGGTGTTGTAGGCAGTGGGTTGTGAGAAGGCAGGTTCTGGAAATGTTGGAAAAACTTCTCTATGGATTCAATGGCTGTTTCTGGAACCAACTACTACTACCAGGTTTTATAAAGAAACAAGGCTGGAGTGATGCTCCCAGGGACAGAAAGCAAACAGGAAGCTAAGAGGAAGGAGCAAGTCTCTCATTTTCCATCAGCACCCACAAATGGCAGAACGTCACACAGGCAGCTGGCAAAGCCAAGTCATGCATGGTGTCCCTGTCCTGAGATCATTGAAGGAAAATAGAAGCGTAGGCTTGAAGCCGGAAGACAAGAAATGGCATATGATGATGTAACGAACGAAGGCCATTTCATCACGACTCTCATCATCTTAATTTCTTCTGTCTCAGGTCCAAGTGCCAAACCCTAGAACTAACTATATCTTCTGCTCCTTCTTCGTATTTCCAACCTTATACTCAACAGATATTCTGCTTGGATCAATTTGTCTCTTGACTCTATCTGATCCACCAACCCTCAATTTTTTACCAGTGCCATTTTCAACTGCTTAAATTATCTTGCCAACTAGTTTACAGTAAAGTTCCCCCAGCAGTCAAAACTCTGTAGCCATCTTCACATCCCTTCATGAAGTTCAAGCCTGGGATCACTGGGGGATTTCCTCTGCCAGACTGAGGGAAATCCATCTCTTCCCTTTGAAAGAAGATCCTTTAAAGCAGGCCTTTCCAGGTGGCACGGTGGTAAAGAATCAGTCTGCCAATGCAGGAGACACAGATTCAATTCCTGGGTCGGGACGATCCCCTGGAGTTGGAAATGGCAGCTCACTCCAGTATTCTTGCCTGAAAAATTCTGTGGACACAGGAGCCTGGCAGGCTACAGTCCACGGGGCTGCAAAGCACACACTTACCTTGCCTATAGAGGAAGAGTGATGCACACTGGAGAGAGGTGTAGAAACACAGTGAATGAGGGATCCATCAATATATAGAACTGAATACAGTCCTACTGACAGCCCCATGGAGAGATGTCCAATAAGGCAGAAGGATGGGCCGAGCTTTCCACTATCACACCCAAGAAAACAAACCAGGACTCCAATTTTGCTTAAATTCCAAAAACCCCCCTTCTTGAAATTTCATTTCCCCCCCCCTACTATCCAGGAAAGTAAGCCCTAAATTTCCTTAAAGTTTAGCTTTCAGACTTGCTGCTTCATTTTTACCAAGAAAGCAAGCCTCTTAATTTTTGGTAGTGTACATAAAGAAGGATTAAAGTGTGAGATTAAATTTGAATAAAATGGTTTAAATGCACACTTGTCCTCACCTAGAGCAAATCCTATNAGCTTTCAGACTTGCTGCTTCATTTTTACCAAGAAAGCAAGCCTCTTAATTTTTGGTAGTGTACATAAAGAAGGATTAAAGTGTGAGATTAAATTTGAATAAAATGGTTTAAATGCACACTTGTCCTCACCTAGAGCAAATCCTATACCCAGAGATAGCAACAGTCTCTCCTTAGTCTGGCAACATTTTTTAAATTAGTAAAACTTTACACTATTTTAAGGAAAAGATAGTGACATAACAATGTTTATGTTATGATAGCATTTTTATTTACATTGGAGAAGGAAATGGCAATCTACTCCAGTACTCTTGCCTGGGAAATCCCAGGACAGAGAAGCCTGGCAGGCCACAGTCCGTGAGGTCATAAAGAGTCGGACACAACTTATGAACATGCACGCATATTTACACACACACACACACACACAAAATAATTCATTTTACAAAGGATCTGGAAGAATATATATCAAACTCTTGGGTTTTTCTAGGGAGGGGAGTTGGAAGGAAAGATAGTATAGGAGGACTTGCATTTTTCATACTATATCTTTCTGTACTGTGTGCATTTTTTATAATGCCAATGTACATATTTATAATTTTAAAACATTTTAACGACAGACCCCAAGTTACAAGTGATCCAATTGCGGAGGTCAGAATAGACATCGGAAACAGTCTAGTGGAAATAGTGGAAACTTGATAAACTCTTTTCAGAAGTATGCTGCATTTAACTGCTTGTTTACAAAAAAATGAAAAATTAAATTCAGTAGATCAGTTTGTACAAGCAGCCAACTGCTCTTTATCTACTGACATGTATCAAAGTGTATTATTACTGAGTAGATTTCAAAGGAGACCTGACATCCCTAAAATGTTATTTTTGAGCTTTTCTGTGGCTAAAAATTGTGGGAGTCTATACAAGGCAATCTGCAGTGTACACTTTGGCACACGGCTGAACATTTGAACAGAGCAAAGATCAATGCGAAGCCCGTTATCCGTGGGTTTGGCAAAGTGTTTAAACCTGTTTGGGTTTAAGTATTCAGAATGATGAAATGTTAGCCCGTCTGAGACTACTTCAGCCTTTTTTCAGGTGCGATCTCGACAGCTGTGTAAAGGATTTATGTAAGTTTGGATGAATTCAAACACAGGTGTAAAAGATAAAAGGCAAGTGGAACAAATGCCCTACCTATGATCATTTTTCCATGTTTGGCTGTCTTATCTGTGCCTGTTGATTCCAGCACTCTTTCATGCAACATCTATCTTATGAGTCACCAAAAAACACCACCTTATTTTAATTTATTGCTAATAAAGAATGAAATTTTGAACAAAATTATGCCCAGTTCTTCTCTCTAAACTCAACTCTCTTATTCCCTTGTGTTTCTTCCATCTTTGTTCCACAGCCTTCAAATAGATCACTTTGCCTCCCTCAATCTCTCTGACCTATAGATGGACTTAGCAGATCTTAAAGGGTGTCTCAAAATAATACTGCAAAATATTTCACTTAATCATTGAGCTATGTTATTGAAAGGCTTAATATTTTGTGTCCCCAGTAGAATTTAAGGTCTGGGGAGTAGCACAAAGTCTTAAATTCCTTGTTCCTTGTCATATCAAACTTAGTATTTACTGACTGATGTCAGGTTTGACATAATCCAATATTTAAAATTAGATTTTTAAAATTCTATAGTCCATGGGAAAAAAAAAAAGAATTGTTTGAAAGAAATTTGTCTCAGTTTTGCAACACCACAATATGCTAAAATGAATTCAGGGGACTTCGCTGGTAGTCCTGCAGTTTGGAATCCACCTNTATTTACTTTTCTAATATTTTGAAAACTCTATTGCAGGTTTTTTTTAAATCCTATTTTCTAAAAAAAAAAGCTAAAAGTACTCATAGTATCTAAATTTTGCACCCTGCTATCTGCTTAGTTATCTCAAAATTTTGAGCTACTGATGTGCAAGCTTTTCAGATTTGTTGTTATTTTCTTTTATTATCTTTGTGGATTTCCAGTAATTTATAGTTATTGATTCCTGGGTCTATATTATTCCTAAACATAAAACTGAAAAGGGCCTTACCAAAACCTTTCTTTTAAAACTTCTTTATTCCTTATTGGGGTATAGATTAACAAACAGTGTTGTGATAATTTCACAACTATCACACACATACATGTATCCATTCTCCCCTAAACAACTCTCCCATCGATGCTGCCACATAACATTGAGCAGAGTTCCATGTCCTTGTTGGTTATCCATTTTAAATATAGCAGTGCCAACACCTTTTTCTTTCTTTTTTTTTTTTTTAGGGAAGGAAATGGGTAAAAGAAGTGAGGGTATAACTAACTCAACAAAGTACTGAAAAAACCAGGATCAACCAGGTCTCCTTACTTGGTCCTCGTATTTTCTAGAACACCAACCAGCTGTTTTAATTTGATTGTTCCAAACAAAATCCGCTTTCCTTTATGTGCAGTAAATGACAGAGACCCCAAATTAGAGAAGATACAATGGGTACCACACTGAAAGGAGATGCTGGATGCCAAACTGCATCCTGTGCCTCTTAAAGTCTCCTTTATTACATCAGTTATTTTCTAACCCCAAGTCTTATACTTTGCTCCCACCACGGGCCTGACCAGCTTAAAGCTACCTCCTGGAGAAGGCTGGCTAGCCATCCAAATCACCACCAACGCTCAGTTGCCATCACCTCATCTTCATTTCCTGTGCTGACAATTGTTTTTCTATACATGCCTGTCTTCCACCATAACACAAGCTCCATAGGAGCAGGGTTCCTGTCTATGTTGCTCATCAACCATTTTTCAACACATAAAATACACTTGATAGGGACTTCTCTGGTGGTCCAGTGGCTAAGACTTCACATTCCCAATGCAGGGGGCAGAGGTTCCCTCATGCCACAGCTAAAACCCAGTGCAGCCAAATTAATTAATTAATTAAAATGATTTTTTAAATACACTTGATAAATACTTGTTGAATGAATGAATAAATGAATGAATATGCTTCTTACTTTATAACTATATCATAACTTGCATTTCTGCCTTATGATTTTAGTTCCAGAAGATTTTCAGCAGCATGAATTCACCTAGAATAAGATTCTTCCTATTTGCTTTCCTATTGCCTGGGTCGGGAATATTAATAAAATATTTCATTTGGCTTTCTTATGTATTTATAAGAGAAAATACACTTCTGCTCATGGGGAAAGAAATATTATCTTTGCCCTCTAATTGGACAAGTGTGCTAATTGAATCAATATTTCCAATTTTAGGAAAACAAAAATTTGTCTAGTACTCAAGGAGAGATTTTTTTTCCCCTTCCTTCCCAGCCTTAATGTATCTAGACCCTCTGTTGTCTTTTGCTGAGAAGTCCTTTCTCAAAATGTTCCTCTTTAAAAGCTTTCAAGGACATACCAGTGCTCTTTAGTGTAAAGGCTATTTTTAAAAGAGTTGGGGGTGGGGAGGAGGGAATTAAAACAAAATGAAAAGATGGAAACTTCTTGCCTGTTTGACTTGTCCACTTGGTGCTGTTAAAACACAATGGCTTTGTCTAACCCACTTATCTCTGGACAGACACTCTAAATGGCCTCCAATCTTCACAAGGAATCAAGGGTTTCCTGCAACAATACCCTCACCTACTTAACCAGCATCTTTGAAAATCTGTACAGAGCAAAGACCACTGAAACAAATCAGCTAAATGTTACTCATTGAATAAATTAATATATAGTACTAGGATGCTGATTCCTGACTTTGCCTGATAGTAAAATCTGAGCCAACTAAGGCAAGACAGAGAGTATGAAGTTCCACCCGCACCTTTTCTTTTGAAGCGACCCCAAACCTTCAAGCCTGCATTTCATTTGGGAAAATCTTTTGCTAAAACCGCTTCCCATATGCAACCCATCTGGAGGGCTATAATCTAGTCTTGCCTGCAGCAAACCGACAATAATGATGCTTGCCTTTCATCACAGATCCCCAAGCACTAGACAAACATTAATTAATGCCCCCAACACACCTGTGAGGTAGGAAAGTATTATTATCCCTGGCTCACAGATGAGGAAATCCAGACACCAAGAGGTTAAATGGCTTGCCTGAGGCCACAGAGTGAGCTAAGAACAACGGCAAAACTTTCCACTAACCCTCCTCCCTCCTGACAAAACTTTGAGATCAGCCCCCTCCGCAGAACTATTTCTAGCAGAGGTAGGCTGTAGCCAACCGTATTTATCATTTTCACAGTAAGTTTAGACCCCATTCCGGATCATAAATGTACTCTGTGCCCAAGAATCTGAAAATGCCCTTTTTAAAGTATCTTCTAATCATCGCATCTGACAGGAAACAATTGACTTGCTGCTGCCAAAGTGCAGATAACATCTACTGGGCGCCTACTGCATGCCAGGCGGGCTTCCCAGGGGGCTCAGTGGTAGAGAATCTGCCTGCCAATGCAGGAGACATGAATTCGATCCCTTGGTGGGGACGATCCCCTAGAGAAGGGAATGGCATCCCACTCCAGTATTCTTGCCTGGAAAATCTCATGGACAGAGGAGCCTGGCAGGCTACAGTCCATGGCGTCGCAAAGAGTCAGACACAACTGAACGACTGAGGACATACAACACAACACATGTGCCAGGCACTGTGATTTCAGTGTTGGCTCCCCTCTCTTTTCCAGAGAACTCAAATGTGGCTCCAAGAAAATAACAATTGCAACTTTGGGGACAAGTGGAAATTAGAAACTAAGGTTGACTTCTCTCCCATCGAGATATGGCAAGAGGGATATGAAAATCACCAAAAGAAGCCCCAAAGTGAATCACCATGATTATTATACACCAGGACAGCCCTCCTCCAGCCCATCCTATCTTTTTAATTAGCCTATGAGAATTTCTACTATGTACAATCCTAGTTCTATAAATAATGTTCCAGGCTTTATAAATCACTTTTAGTTTTTGCCATCACTTTCAAAGAATTTATTAGCATTTGTCTCTCGTTTTATGAATAAGGAAATAAGGCTCAGCATGTTGGATAACTTACTAGCAAGTGCTAGAAGAAGCATTTAAAACCAGGTCTGGCCACCAAGTCCATTCTCTCAACCATAATGTTTTACTACTTTTTTGCGTGCATGCATACTAAGTTGCTTCAGTAATGTTCAAGTCTTTGTGACTCAGTGGACTGTAGCCCACCAGGCTCCTCTGTCCATGGGATTCTCCAGGCAAGAATACTGGAGTGGGTAGCCATTTCCTCCTTCAGGGAATCTCCTTGACCCAGGGATCAAACCCACCTGTCACATTTCTTGTATTAGCAGGCANGCCCACCAGGCTCCTCTGTCCATGGGATTCTCCAGGCAAGAATACTGGAGTGGGTAGCCATTTCCTCCTTCAGGGAATCTCCTTGACCCAGGGATCAAACCCACCTGTCACATTTCTTGTATTAGCAGGCAGTTCTTTACCACTAGCGCCACCTGGTAAAGCCCTTACTACTTCTTTACTGAGAATTTATGAGGATTCTCTTTATTGATCATCTCTTCTTTTACTCTTTCTTTATTCACTTATATCTTGTATGAAGGCTTTCGAGCAGCAGTCAAGTATCCACAGCATGAGAATGAACCTAAATGCCAGACTTTCCTGTCAAAAATCTCTGCTTCCCACTGACCCAGGGGTAGATGGCTCACACCACACATTCGGCTTTCAGACTTTTGCTAACCAAAGCCTGGGAAGACTATCTTTTGATTCTGCTACATAAAAGATTCCTGTTTGAAGTAGAGTTTCTTGTTCAAAGAGCACTGAAACCATTTTCATACTCTGGACCTCGTGTCTGGTTTGAGTCCCTGATAGCAACCTTAAGCTTCTGTATAATAACTAGTTCATTTCTCCACCCATTCACGTATCAGTTTAGGCTGCAAGTATCCAATTAACGAACTCAAACTGTCAAACAATAAAAAGAACATATTGGTTAATTAAGTGAAAGGCCTGCAGTAATGTGGGCTTCAGATATGGTGTGATCAGGACTCGGCTCTCAGACTTATTCTCCTCGTTAGACTGTAGATTCCTCACTTTTCAGATCCCACTCATTCTTTGTCAGACTGACCTTCAACCTTCTCTGCCACTTTATGCTGATTCTTTTCCATAATTCTCTGAGTCTCAGTTAAGAGTGCTGTCTCAACTGTCCCCCACTTTCCAGGGCCCAGTGTGACAGGAACTGCTCTTTGGGGCAGCTTTTTCTGTCACCCAACCTATCCAGCCAACTTAGCTGGATAAGATTAGATTTTTGCATGTCTTTATTCAGTTAAGCTTAATTTTCTTTAATAATCCAGGGGAGAGTGAATTATTGTGTAACAACACATTTGACCTGGTTTTGTCTCCTTCAAAATAGCAAACTCCCCTCTGCCACGTCAGCCTTAACTTTATTTGGTGAAATGGTTTTCTAACTGCGCATCCTTCAACATTTTCTACTTCAGTCAAAACTTGATTTGAATTATAACACAACATAGTTCATTTTTTTGTATCTTTTGGGGTCTATGTCAGTAAATACATAGACTTGGAACAAAAATGTGCATAAATGGGCACTTCAACGTTTTTTAATCAAAAGCTTGGTGTATTTATTCACTAATTTGAAACAATACAATAAGGATACATATGCCATTTATTGAACACTTACTATGTTGCAGGAACCATATTAACCACATTAAATTATATCATCACACTTAAATCACATAATGACCTTATGAAGCAAGAGCTATTATTATCCACATTTTATAGATGAATAAACCAAGAACTTACGCGATTGTCAAAGATCACACAGCTAGTAAGTGGTGCAGCCAAGATCTGAGCCTAAGTCTGCATGGCATCAAAACTCTGAAAACACATAACAGAAATTTTCTAGGCAGTGTTACCTTACCAGGAGTCACAAAGGTAAGCTTCCCAGAGCTACTCAGTCAATCTCGGATTGGATGGGAAAGGATATGCATTAAAAGGAAAAAAAGTCAATGCAGAGCTTCATTGTTTTTTCACCTTTTGGGAAATAATCAGAGCTGCTCAAACTCTTCCCTATTACCCATCAAGTATTAATCTCTAGAAGCCAAGCAGAGTCAGGAAGACCCTTTCACTGAAAAATTCATAAACCAGAAATTCCACTTGCTTAGAAAATTACAGCATCCAGTGTAACACACACACATATAACAGATGTGATCTCAGCAAAGATCTTGGGCATTTTTTGAATTCTAGCATTTTTTTCTAAATCTGAAAGCAGCCTTTAAAGGCAGGTTCCTAGATATACATATAAAAAGCCAAAATACCTGGCCTCTTCTCACCAGCGGTTGCCAATCCCCTGCTTGTAGTGCAGAGTTAGAAAAAAAGCAGAGTTAGCCTTGCTAATAACAGCCCCAGCACTGAGGGCTGTTGATAAAACACACGACACTGAAGCCACCAGCAAAGGGTGTTTGTTTTTGCTATTTACAGTTGTACAATCGAATGCAAGGAGGCTAGGAAAGGACTCCAAAATCTACAGCCATGCTCACACTGCGCCACCTGTAGGCAGAACCCGGTAATCTCCGTGAACACCTGAGATACAGAAAAAGGCCTCTTAACTCACCAGAAACGAGGGAATAAACCTGGAATTGAGTGGGGCCGCTGAGACAAGAGCACAAGGTCAAGGGTCACCCTTGTAGGGG
Organism: Neotragus pygmaeus; assembly: GCA_006410875.1. Classification (NCBI taxonomy): domain Eukaryota; kingdom Metazoa; phylum Chordata; class Mammalia; order Artiodactyla; family Bovidae; genus Neotragus; species Neotragus pygmaeus. The sequence continues at coordinate 249,470 of SJYV01007000.1, forward strand.
GTGGAGGAGGAGCGAGTCTACCGCACACCACCATGGCGTTTAAACGCTGCTGCCAAAAGAAACATCTGTATTTCAAACTTCCATTATCGTCAAAGCCTAAAATTCTAGTGTGGTACATATATTGGGGCATATTCTTATTATGGGGGAGGGGTGTTTTAACCTTCCTTCAATTCTCACTCTATCTGAAAAGTAGCTTCAATTAGCTATAACTGGCTTCACCGACCCACTGACCACTTTCAGCATTAGGTTTCTTGACTTAAAATGTAACTCAAATCCAGAAACTGTGTGAATTCATTATTTGAATATGTGTCAAACTCTGAGTCAGAGCTGTCCTATTCAACTCAGCAGCCACAATCCACATGTAGCTACTCAAGTTTAAATTAATTAAAAACAAAATTGAAAATTCAGCTTTTCAGTCACAAAAGCCCAGTTTCAAGTGCTCAATACCCATCTGTGACTAGTGGCTTTCGTAGAGATAATCCAGATACAGATTATTCCATCATCACGGAAAGTGAGGTTGAGCAGTGCTGATCTCTAATCTAGATCACCAGGCTAAGAGAGTCCCCAGCTAAGAGATTAAAGCTGTGTATTACAGATACTAACTGCAAAATATACTTCCTACTTGTCTGAGTTACCTTGAATTCTACTTTCATCGATTCATAATTAGCCATGAGCTAGTCCTTTAGTTCAAGTATAACTCCCTACAAGCTGCATGCACCAGAATTAAGTTCAGCTGTGTGTGACAAAAGCATAAATTAACAGTAACTTAAACACACAAGGGCTTCCCTGGTGGCTCAGACGGTAAAGAATCCGCCTGCAATGCGGGAGACCTGGATTCAATTGGTTGGGAAGATCCCCTAGACAATACCCACTCCAGTTTTCTAGCCTGGAAAATTCTATGGACAAAGGAGCCTGGTGGGCTACATGGGGTTGGAAAAGAGTCAGACACGTCTGAGCAACTTTCACTTTCACTTCAGAAAACATACGAAGTTCTCTTATGTCCAAGTCCAGAGATCAGCAGTCCAAAGCTGGTACAGCAATTCAATTAATTCAGTAGGGACCCCAGTTTCTTTCTGCTTCACGTTGTTTATCCCCCACAAGAAATGGACTCAGTGGCCAGGTGTCTAGAGCTTTATATCCGTCTTCTAGCCAGCTCAAAGGAGAAAAGGGAAGGAGATGGGTATCACTGAAAAGATATTTCACCAAGTCAAAAACTTGAAAGATATTTCATTAAATCAAAAACATTTTTGCTTGCATCCTATTGTCTAAACGTAAATACATTGCCATGTCTGGCTATGAGTGAAGCTGAGGAATGTGGTCTTTATTTTTGTGGCCATAAAATTAAGGATATTATTACTATGGGAGAAAAAGAGAATGACTATTGGAAAGTAACCAGGAACCCCCTGCCATGCTAATAAGTGTTGAAAAATGGTAAAATGGAGATATAAAAGGAGATTCAAGAGAATCAATTTCCCTAAGTGCAAGCAATATTGGTAAAAGTTGGGGCGGGGGGGGTGTGTAAGTATTGAATAAATAAAAATCTCTATGTTTTTGGTGATTTTCAATGATCTGTATTTTCTGTACTGGTGGCCACCAAGTACTATGATTTAAGAAAGATCTCTCCTCTCCTCAACTCTCTTTCACAGTGCTCAGAAATCTTCATTTAACTTTCTCACATGGCTCCAAATGCCATCAACAGACTTGTTACGGTTAACAAGGTCTTTACAAAATTTGAACATTCCAGGGAATGTAGAATATCTACTCATTCTCAATTTATTATGAATTAGTCAAATCCAACTTCTGATTTCCAAAGAAAGAAGAATTTTAAATTGAAATTTGGTGGGAAATAAGGAGAATAAGGAGGAAGAAATTTTGCAACTTTTCGATTGGGAAGACATGAGAAGAAAAGCCTTCTGGGTGTTTTGTAGAGTGCTGGAGAGTAGCTGAGGAACAGAATTAGATCATTGGAAACTTGGGGGTGGGAGGCAGTCAGGATGAAAGAGCTGAGGCGAAATCAGAATGAAGGGCACCAATATGAAGTGAGAGCTGGGAGGCATCAAAGATGAATTTCATTATCTTAAAATTTTGCCTCAAGTGGAGCATGGATATTACAATATTTACATGGCTTCTTAGCAAGATACACAAGGAATGATCTTTTTTCTATTTAGAAATTAAAAGGTATATAGGAAGTTAGACGGCAGTGTTCATTTAAGCTTATGTTTTATTTACACTGAACAGAAGGAAAAGAAATTCTATTATCTAGTGTCTATTTTATCCATTATTAATCACCCCTTTCTTACTGTTTTGGAGTTGTGTTATCTCATTCACTTTTGATTTTAATGTGGTTGTCATACTTTTAGAGAGTCTACCTAAAAGCAATTAATTACAACAACAATAGCATTTAATAAGAACTTGAAGGAAAATACTATTCAAAGAACTTAACCTCTATTATCTCATTTAGTCTTCATAACATGTCTTAGAGGTAGATATTAGTATACTCATTTGACAGAAAAGGAAACTTTTGGAGCATCAGAAAACTTAAGTGACTTACCTGACAGAACACAGCTGGTGGAGGCAGAGTGGGGCTCCCGACCTATAAAGCCAAGGTCCAGATTCTGTGCTCTTAATCCCAGTACTGAAACACTATCTCCCTACTTGGTGTTTGTCAAAAAACATCAGTGATTCTCATTTAGATCAAAAGTGACACATGAACAGGCCATATGCTGTACTCCTTCCTCAAAAAGACATGTAATTGACATGACTTCTGACTGCTTCACACGTTCATTTGAACAGGAGCTGCCACTTCCTCCTATAACCTTCCTCAGCATCTTTCTCCCCCAACTCCCCTACCTCCCCACCACAGCCACCATCACCTCCACACCATCTCCTGACAGCAACCTAGGTGTTTTCTGTCAATGGTGTCACCTAGTGGTCATAAAAAGGAACTCGTTTATTTAAGGTCCCTTTTCTGTGCCCTTTTCTATTTTCCTCTTCTAGGATTTTTTGGCAGAACATAATCACCTCTTTTAAGTCATCATTCACAAGCCACCCAATTCTACCTTAAATAATCTTTTTCATTCCTATACATTCACCCGCTTTAACTTCCTTTCTTCTCTTCCTTTCTGTCTCTGAAGGAAGATCTCTCCCCAACTCATCATTTATTTTACCAGCTGAAAAATCAGCCTAATCACCAGTGAATAGTGGGCTTTGGAGTGAAACAGAACTGGGCTTGAATTTCAGATCCATCACTTATTAATGCTGACATCTTGAGCAAATTGCATAACCTCTCTATATCTCAGATTTCAAACCTATAAAATGGAGAGGAATTACCTACTTTAAAGAGGTGTTCTAGGAATAAGAGTAATTAAAATAAACTACAGAAAAGCACTAATACCTCTCTGCCCATAGTGGGTATTTAATGAATATCACTCATTCCCTATGCCATCATCAGTAATGCATAAAATAATCATGCTATTGTATAATTTTTTTTAAAAGGAAAAGTTGTACTATTTTAGCTAAAGAACAAGTGTTTGTAATACCTAAATTCTTCTAGGTGAAATCTCTTCCAAAGCTCTGCACAAACTGTCTTTATAACAAAATAAGCACTTGTAAAGCTTCTCATCTTGTACTATTCTGACATTTCTTACAATATTATTAAAATAGAATAAGCTCAAATTAAAAATACCACTTTTTTGAGATATAATTGACATGTAACATACCAAAATCCTTTAAATAAGTTTCCATCAAAATTTGCACAAGCCTCCACCTACTTGTTGGTTTTTCTTTTTGTTAGTAATGTATTTCTTCAGTGTGATGGATAAATCAAATATTTGTGGATGGCCTGAGTATATAACCTTCCTTTACAAGCACTATTTCTATTCAAAAATGCATACTAAATGTTAAAGAACTATAAATCAGAAATTTCTTCAAGTTTTGGTTTTAAAATTATGAAAAAGCTTTACAGTAAGTGAAAAAAGTTTATTTCATTTTTTGTTCAAACAGAGGCCAGAACTTAGTGGCTCTTCTCACAAAATAGAATGGAATCTGTTTGCTGGTACACTGCAGAAAAATGTTAAAATTCTACCTGCTCTAAAAACACTTGTCTTTAAGCACAAATTTGTCATATCAGTCACACACATGACACCTGAAACAGATTTAACCACAGGAGGCTGTGAACTACCAATTGGCAATATATGAAATTTCTGGCTTGTATTATTTACCAAAATGTAATGTTGCAAAGGAAATTCAATGGAGAAAGAATAAATATTTTCCACTAATGGGTTAATTGGACATCTAAATGCAAAAGGGTAAAACTTAATCCCATACTTCATACCAAGCATAAAAATTAATCTAGAATGAACTATGACATAGATGTAAAACTAAAACTATAGTTCTCTGGAAGAAAATATATGAGAAAATCTTGTGACCTTGGGTTAGGTAATGATTTCTTAAGCATGACATAAAGAACATTATACACAGAAAAAAAGCTGACAAATTGAACTTTATCAAAATTGAAAACTATTGCTCATCAAAAGAAAATGAAAAAATCATATCATTTAATTGGTACATTTTAAAATTTTTATTTTATTCAAGTATAGTTGATTCATGACGTGTTAATTTCTTCTATATAGCAAACTGATTCAGTTACATATATGTGCACACTTTTTGCATATTCTTTTCCATTATGATTTATCACAAGATATTGAATGTAGTTGGACTTCCCTGGTGGTGGAAGGGTAAAGAACTCACCTGCCAATGCAGGAGACGAGGGTCCAATCCCTGGGTGAGGAAGATCCCCTGGAGAAGGAAATAGCAACCCACTATAGTATTCTTGCTTGGAAAATTCCTTGGACAGAAGGAACCTGACAGGCTTCAGTCTATGGGGTTGCAAAAGAGTTGGGCATGACTTGGCAACTAAAAATTAACAACAACAATTTGAATATAGTTCCCTATAGTATAAGGAAGGACCTTGTTATTTACTCATCCTATATATAAATAGTCTGCATCTGCTAATCGCAGACTCCCAATACTTCCCCCCACCCCCACCCCCAGCAACAAGTCTGTCCTCGGTGTCTGTAAGTCTGTTTCTGTTTCATAGATAAATTCATTTTTGTCACATTNGCACTTGTAAAGCTTCTCATCTTGTACTATTCTGACATTTCTTACAATATTATTAAAATAGAATAAGCTCAAATTAAAAATACCACTTTTTTGAGATATAATTGACATGTAACATACCAAAATCCTTTAAATAAGTTTCCATCAAAATTTGCACAAGCCTCCACCTACTTGTTGGTTTTTCTTTTTGTTAGTAATGTATTTCTTCAGTGTGATGGATAAATCAAATATTTGTGGATGGCCTGAGTATATAACCTTCCTTTACAAGCACTATTTCTATTCAAAAATGCATACTAAATGTTAAAGAACTATAAATCAGAAATTTCTTCAAGTTTTGGTTTTAAAATTATGAAAAAGCTTTACAGTAAGTGAAAAAAGTTTATTTCATTTTTTGTTCAAACAGAGGCCAGAACTTAGTGGCTCTTCTCACAAAATAGAATGGAATCTGTTTGCTGGTACACTGCAGAAAAATGTTAAAATTCTACCTGCTCTAAAAACACTTGTCTTTAAGCACAAATTTGTCATATCAGTCACACACATGACACCTGAAACAGATTTAACCACAGGAGGCTGTGAACTACCAATTGGCAATATATGAAATTTCTGGCTTGTATTATTTACCAAAATGTAATGTTGCAAAGGAAATTCAATGGAGAAAGAATAAATATTTTCCACTAATGGGTTAATTGGACATCTAAATGCAAAAGGGTAAAACTTAATCCCATACTTCATACCAAGCATAAAAATTAATCTAGAATGAACTATGACATAGATGTAAAACTAAAACTATAGTTCTCTGGAAGAAAATATATGAGAAAATCTTGTGACCTTGGGTTAGGTAATGATTTCTTAAGCATGACATAAAGAACATTATACACAGAAAAAAAGCTGACAAATTGAACTTTATCAAAATTGAAAACTATTGCTCATCAAAAGAAAATGAAAAAATCATATCATTTAATTGGTACATTTTAAAATTTTTATTTTATTCAAGTATAGTTGATTCATGACGTGTTAATTTCTTCTATATAGCAAACTGATTCAGTTACATATATGTGCACACTTTTTGCATATTCTTTTCCATTATGATTTATCACAAGATATTGAATGTAGTTGGACTTCCCTGGTGGTGGAAGGGTAAAGAACTCACCTGCCAATGCAGGAGACGAGGGTCCAATCCCTGGGTGAGGAAGATCCCCTGGAGAAGGAAATAGCAACCCACTATAGTATTCTTGCTTGGAAAATTCCTTGGACAGAAGGAACCTGACAGGCTTCAGTCTATGGGGTTGCAAAAGAGTTGGGCATGACTTGGCAACTAAAAATTAACAACAACAATTTGAATATAGTTCCCTGTAGTATAAGGAAGGACCTTGTTATTTACTCATCCTATATATAAATAGTCTGCATCTGCTAATCGCAGATTCCCAATACTTCCCCCCACCCCCACCCCCAGCAACAAGTCTGTCCTCGGTGTCTGTAAGTCTGTTTCTGTTTCATAGATAAATTCATTTTTGTCACATTTTAGATCCTACACATAAGTGATGTCATATGGTATCTGTCTTTTTCTTACTTACTTCATTCAGTATGATAATCTCTAGGTCCATCTCTATTACTGCAAAAACAGCATTATTTCGTTCTTTATGTACCACATCTTTATTTACTCATCTTTGATGAACATTTAGGTTTACCAAAAAGGTCCGTATAGTCAAAGCTATGGTTTTTCCAGTAGTCATGGATAGATGTGAGAGTTGAACCATAAAGAAGGCTGAGCACCAAAGAATTGACACTTTTGAACTGTGGTGTTGGAGAAGACTCTTGAGAGTCCCTTAGACTGCAAGGAGATCAAACCAGTCCATCCTAAAGGAAATGAACCCTGAATATTCATTGGAAGGACTGATGCTGAAGCTGAAGCTCCAATACTTTTGACTACCTAATGCGAAGAGCCAACTCATTAGAAAAGACCCTGATGCTGGGAAAGATTGAAGACAAGAGGAGAAGGGGACAACAGAAGATGAGATGGTTGGATGGCATCACTGACTTAATGGACATGAATTTGAGCAAGCTCCAGGAGATGGTGAAGGACAGGGAAGCCTGGCATGCTGCAATCCCTGGGGTTGCAAAGAGTGGAACACGACTGAGTGACTGAACAACAACAACTGGTAAATTGATGACCAAATTATGTTGCATCCAAAAAAATGGAATGTCACTCAGCAATAAAAACAGCAAATCACTGGTACCCACAGCAACATACTTGAGTCCTGAATGCATTGTGCTGAATGAAAGAAGCCAGACTACATATTCCATGACATTCTGCAAAAGGGAAACTGTAGGGCAGGAAAAAAGACCAGAGGTTGCCAGGACCTGAAGATCAGGAATGAATTGATGAAAACAGAGCATGGCAGAAGTTAGAACTGATAGAAATGCTCCATGTCTTGATTTCTGTGGCTGTTATAGGACTGTATGCTTTTTTCAAAACTCATAGCACTGTGCACTAAAAGAGGTGAATTTTACTGTCTATAAGTTAAAACTCAATAAAAAATGTAATAAAGCAAGAGTGTTCAGTTTCAGGTTTCCTTTCAGGAGATCAAGAAAATAAAAATTAAAAACCTCTCTATTTTTCAATTTATATGTACAAAATAATGTGAAGTGGCATCACTATAGGGGCTTCCCCAACGGCTCAGTTGTGAAGAATCACCTGCAATGCAGGAGATGCAGGAGGCTCAGGTTCAGTCCCTGGGTCAGAAAGACCCCCTGGAGGAGGGCATGCCAACCCACTCCAGTATTCTTGCCTGGAGACACCCATGGACAGAGGAGCCTGGTGGTCTGCAATCCATGCTGTTGTAAAGAGTCAGACACGACTGGGCACACACACAGCAAGCATGTCATCACTACAGCTATTTGGGGCATGCTATTCAACAAGAAGCAGATCATAAAATAGTGTGGATAGCAGGTTACAGGGTGTGTTGGGGGAAAATGTAGAGAAAAAAATTATACCAAAAACATCATTATCATTGAGTTATGATTGAGTGGTAACATTATGTTTACTTTTTTCTTTTTTTCTAATCTCTTTACACACAGATGTGAAGTAAGAATACAAAAATCAAACAGATATAACTGTTTGGTTGACAGGATTTACATTAGCAAATAAAGGAAATTCATTGACTCAGAATATTAAATCTGTTAGGAAATCTTAAAAAATTCACTCATCAACTACCCATACATTGTTTCATCTACAAATAAACAAACAAAGAAAGAACACTAATAAAGAACAGTAGCCCAGAGAAATTAAGTCCTCTGTCCCAGGTCCCAGACCATGTTAGGACCTCTAGACTGAAGGCCTCCTGGCTGCTGCCTGGGGCTGCTAGCACACCAGGGAAGAGGGAAGAAGACATAAAATGTCATAGAATGGAGAACAATTCTAACCTTAATAGTACTCTCTACTTTTCTATGTGCCAGTTGAAAGACAAGGTTATTTTTATTAATATTGGCTTTAACCAACTTGTGTTTTTTAAACTAGAAAGAGAAAAATCTTGACTTATCAAAAGTCACGTGATGTTTTTTTTCTGTGCGGTCGTTTTGGCAGAATATTTTTTATTATCCAGTATATCACCAGGAGAAGGGAATGGCAACCCATTCCAGTATTCTTGCCTGGAGAATTCCATGGACTGAGGAGCCTGGTGGGCTACAGTGTGTGGCATTGTAAAGAGTCGGACACGACTGAGCAGCTAACACTGACACTGAATACCATGTTTCTTCTGGTGCATTCCAGAAGTACTAGCACTAGTAAATGATATCACTGTGCTTGTAGCCACTCTCTAGCAATATTTACAGTTGACAAGTTGGCTCACATAATAAGAGAAATGGGAGTGGGGAAAAAGAGGAATTAAACCACTAATCCTAAATCCTAAATGTGTCAAGAATCTTCTGAGATTTATTAAGGTCAAGAGTAGCCTTAAGGATCCATTTAAGATAATTTCAAAGATAAATGGAGCATAGATAGCCATGCCTCAGAGATTTTTCTTAAGTTGGATCAGCATAATTTTGTGCTGGTCTGAAGACATTCAACATAATTTTTAATGAAAATAATATTTAGGTGCAGAAATAATATATGCCAAACATTTTTTTAAAAAGAAAATGATTCAGAAAAGCATTTAAGAAAGCAGAAAATAAAAATAACTCATAGTCCCATCACACCAAGATAACTAGTTTAACTTTGGTATACTTGCTTCCAGACTTCTTTCTGTTCACAGTAGCATTTTCTCAAATGACAAAATATCCAACAATGGAATGGATATCTGGTTGTATATTAAGACAATGGGCTACTATACAGGAATGGAAAATGAAGGAACTACAGCTACTGACATCAACACTGGCGAATCTCAGATCAATGTTGAGCAAAATAAGAAAGTCTCAAAAGAACATATTCGGTATTATTTCAACTTAGTTAAAGCTCATAAATGGCAAGATTGGATAATATATTGGTTATGGATGTATCCATAGGTGATACAACAGTGAAGAAAAGCAAAGTAGAGGACAGCAGTTATCTTTCAGCAGAGAAAGTGGGGAATATTCTTGGCAAGAGACATATGTTTCTTAAGTTATTTAGTAATATTCTATGTCTTTATCTAGAGGTTGGGTATACTACTGTTTGTTTCAAATTGTACCATATACACTTTAAACACTGTGTATATGATATCTGCTAAAGTTAAAAATCAAAAGGTAAATGTAATGGAAGTTTCATTTGGAGTTTCTTTTTCCTGGAATGTTAGCCAGATGAAATTTTTAACATTTTCGACTTGTATCTCTTGGAAATCAAAACCAAAACAGGCAGGCTCTAAGCCTCACATTTCTGACCAACTGGATGAGTGTTTTTGCAAGTGCTAACTGCTTTGGTTATTTAAGTGACAGATTTTCTTTATCTGCCATGAGAAACTCATTTATGAGACCAGAAGGCTCAAAGCTGTATTTGACTAATAACGTGCTCTGTCTGTCTTATCTTCTCCTTTCTTTGTTTTTTGCTACAGTTGCACAACTCCCAGGAGGACCGCTTTCTGCTAGCATCTGTATGCACCAGCATAAATATCTTGCATTTTAGTGGGAATTAACTTATTTGAGACTGTAAACCAGCTGGGGCAGCTGTGCAATTCACATATCTGTGAGTAGGCTCCTGAGTAATTCCACCAAGAAGAGAGAGAAAGAGGAAAGGGGAGAAAGGGAGAGAGAGAGTATTCACACATGATAGACAAAGTGTCGGTAGACAGTACAGAAACAGGAAGATATATACATAAACAAATGGGGGAAAAAGGGAATATTCTAATGGAATTTCTAAAGTATGTTCTAAGACTATGACAGACTAACTAACTCAAATCAATGTAATCTTAGTTCCTGGATCCAGGCATACCTGAGGCAGGACTCTATCCCAGGACCATTCAGTTACATAATTCAGAAAAAGAGCTCCTTATTTTTCTAAGGTATTTAAATTGGGGGATTTTTATTTTTTAATCCCTACTACAGCACAGTGTCACCAAAGACCACTAGATGCAGTGTGACATGATGGAAGTTTTGTGGACTACAACATATTAGCCTCAGAGGTTCGTGAGAGTCACAGAAACAGCTGCATTTTGTTGCAGATAAAACTGAAACTTCACTGATGTTGGTCCTGAGCAATTGGTGAGAGTGTGCACCAGAAATATATATTCAATGAGGAAAGGATAGCCAGTTTTAAATCACACCTCTCAGCCCTTCAATCAGAGACTTCTTTCAATATTTGCACACATAACATCTTCATGGCTAAATCAATACAATGTGACTTTGATATGGACTTATGTGGAGACTTCTGTTTCTCATGTATCCTCCTTTGAACCAGCCAGCAGCTCCACCCTGGAAATGAGAAACCCAAATAGAGAATGTAGGTCCTCCTCCTTCCCTCCATGTTTTCTGAAGAGAATGGAAAACAGCTCCACCTAAGGAATGGACACTTGATAGACTTCGGAAACAAGAGCTCACTGAGATTGAGGAAGAGACAGGAGGAAGAGGGACCAAGTTTGGCCAAGGCGTTCAATTAATGTAATCCAGACATCAGTCTATAATCCAGATCAGATTGTGTAGAAACCCCCATTCCATCATTTGTGGAAGGTTCAATGCTGTCCCCTAAATGTCTGTTAGTTCCTGAGTTCCTTACATTCTAATAACACCTGCAGACTTCCTTCTGGCTTTGTATAGTTTTCTCATCTTCCAATTCAGATATGCAGAGATGGTGGCCACATTTCATGACTTTCACATAAGAACAAACAAACACATAAGAGCAACACATAAGGGCAAAAACAGTCACACAAGCCATTGTGAACATGGCAATCTGTAAACACGACACGCACATAGTTGTTCTTTACAGTCCTTCATGGGCCCTCCCTGGTGGCCTGGTGGTAAAGACTCTGCACTTCCAATGCTGGGGGCATGGGTTTGATTCCTGGTCTGGGAACTAAACTCCCACAAGCTGTGCAGCACAGCCAAAAGGTGAAAAATAAAATACACACTCATCTCATTACTTTAAAAAAATAAAGTCCTTCCTCACTCCATTGCTGGCTCCCCCATGCCCTCACCCCTCACCCCACCTCCCCACTCAGTCCAGGCAGAGCCAGCCACCTAGCTCTTCTGTTGCCTTGTCTAACCCACACACCTCAGTATTTACACTCCATGTTTTCCTACACAAAGCAACCAAGAGAGATTTTCAAGTGCTAAGATAATAAAGTTTGTCCCCATGATACACAAAGAACCAAAGAGAATGGAGTTATCCCCAATCAGTGGCATGTTTGCAGGAGAGGCAGAGGCTCAAAGGATATGCGAGGCCTTCTACTCCAGGGACTCAAGTCTGTGAGAGTACAACAGGGGAGGGTTCCCTGACAAGAAGGGCTGGAGCTGGGAACATGCTAGACACTCAAAATACCTAACAGCAGAAAGAGCACTGGCCCCTGCTTAAAGACAGTGATTACCAAGTTTCCAAAACTTGGAGGAACTTTCTCCCTGTGCAATCTGCAGTTCCAGGCTTATATTCATTAATACTAGTATTAATGAATATTATTCATTCATATTAATTTGTATTCATTAAATCTTTTCTTAAAGCATCATATGGAGCTGATGGTGGTAGGGAAAGAGAAGACATAAGCTTAAGTTTAGGGCTTCTCAGGTGGCACTAGTGGTAAAGAACACACCTACAATGCAGGAGATATAAGGGATGTGGGTTCAATCCCTGGGTCAGGACGATCCCCTGGAGGAGGGCATGGCAACCCACTCTAGTATTCTTGCCTGGAGAGTCCCATGGACAGAGAAGCCTGGTGGGCTATAGTCCCTAGGGTCACAAAGAGTCAGACACGATTGACGCAACTTAACACACATACAAGCTTGAGTTTACCCTATTCTTACATATCTTTTTAAAACACATTATCTCTATTATTTTTAATGGATCACATCTTACCTTCAATCTCATGTGCTCAGGGATGGCAAAAGAAAAAGTTTTGTATTTGGCAATTAAAGTTATCTCAGCCTCTTTGGGCCTCATTCAGTCTTTAATAGGTTAAATACTCATTTAATTCTAAGTTCAATGTCTCCAGCAAGGCTGATTATTCCTTCTCAGAATGTCTTCCTTCATCCTCCTCCTTTGAAGGCTGTGTCTCTGCAGAAATTACATAACTGTGGGGGAAGGAGAGCAGGCTTGGAGGAAGGACCTTGGGGCTGCACGTTCTCTCCATGAAGTGGAATCTTGCACTTGGAGGTGGAGCTGGCCCCCATGGTTCTCTGAACACCAGTCTGGCACCCTTTGCTAACGTCCTTAGTCCCTGTCTCGGACGCAAGCTGGAAGTCTCTGCTATTTGTGATCTCCTAATCCCAGCTCCTCTGCTTCAAAGACATTTGTATCTCACCAAAGTGGGCATAAAGAAGGCTGAGCAGCGAAGAACTGAAGCTTTCTAACTATGGTGCTGGCAAAGATGCAAGGAGATCAAACCAGTCAATCCTAAAGGAAATCAACCCTGAATATTTATTGGAAGGACCAATGCTGAAGCTGAAGCTCCAGTACTTTGGCCACCTGATGGGAAGAGCTGACTCACTGGAAAAGACCCTGATGCTGGGAAAGATTGAGGGCAGGAGGAGAAGGAGACGACAGAGAATGAGATGGTTGAACGACATCATCGACTCAATGGATCTGAGTTTGAGCAAGCTCTGGGAGATGATGAAGGATAGAGAAACCTGGTATGCTGTAGTCCATGGGGTCACCAAGAGTCAGACTTAGTGACTGAACAACGATCAATAGCAGCAAAGTGAGAAAGAATATCGAACTTCCTTTCATGACCTTTCAGTGGCTCTGCCAACCTGAGAGTCTCAGCAAGACTGTCTTCTCGTGGAATTCTAGACAGAAAGGAAGAAACCAGTTCCTTCTGATTCAGTTCAATCCTCAGCCTAGCTGGAGTTTTTCTCTTTTTCCTCCCCTCTCTTCCCACCCTCTAACTCTGAGCTGAGGCACAGAGGAGTGAGGTGATGGTTGCNTGTAGACAGAAAGGAAGAAACCAGTTCCTTCTGATTCAGTTCAATCCTCAGCCTAGCTGGAGTTTTTCTCTTTTTCCTCCCCTCTCTTCCCACCCTCTAACTCTGAGCTGAGGCACAGAGGAGTGAGGTGATGGTTGCAGGACAGCTTGGGGTAACTAAAGGTCTGTTCATCCAACATGTTTTTGTTGAAAACCTACCATATGCCAAATACTCTTCTAGGGTCTGTGGTATAGCAGCAAACAAAACAGTGTAGATCTCTGTTCTCCTGGAACTGACATTCTAGTTGTAATGGGGAGTTAAGAAGTCTATGGTCAGTTTGGCATAAGAACCAAGAAGACAGAGTAAAGCAAGAAAGCAAACAGAGAGTAATAGAGGTATATTTTAGTCAGGGTAACTGCATAATTAAAGTGAAGACTTCCCTGCCATTCTCCAGAGAAGAGTTATAATGTAGAGAGAACCACTGACTCCTCAGATGCCAACTAGTAAGTGTGTGCACGCTCACACATGCATGTGCGTGTTGGCAGAGGAGTAGTATTGAGGGACAAGAGAGTCCGAGGTAAGGAGCAGTGGCTGCGCTTTCCCAGAGCAGCCATGAAGAGAGACTCCATGTCCAAGATAAGTGAAACCCAATTAAGACAGTAGGCACTAAGAGAGGGGATCGGGGGCAGACAGATTGAAACACGATCACAGAAAACTAGCTAATCTGATCACACTGACCACAGCCTTGTCTAACTGAATGAAACTAAGCCAAACCGTATGGGGCCACCCAAGATGGATGGATCATGGCGGAGAGGTCTGACAGAATGTGGTCCACTGGAGAAGGGAATGGTAAACCACTTCAGTATTCTTGCCTTGAGAACCTCATAAACAGTATGAAAAGGCAAAAAGATAGGACACTGAAAGATGAACTCCCCAGGTCGGTAGGTGCCCAATATGTTACTGGAGATCAGTGGAGANCTGTGGTGTTGGAGAAGACTCTTGAGAGTCCCTTGGACTGCAAGCAGATCCAACCAGTCCATCCTAAGGTAGATCAGTCCTGGGTGTTCATTGGAAGGACTGATGTTGAAGTTGAAACTCCAATAGTTTGTCCACCTGATGCGAAGAGCTAACTCTTTTGAAAAGAGCCTGATGCTGGGAAAGATTGAGGGCAGGAGAAGGGGATGACAGAGAAAGCGACGATTGGATGGTGTAACCGACTCAATGGATGTGGGTTTGAGTGGATTCTGGGAGTTGGTGATGGACAGCCTGGCATGCTGTGGTTCATAGGGTCGCAAAGAGTCAGACACAACTGAACGACTGAACTGAACTAAGCTGAAATGTGTGCATGCTCACACATGCACATGCGTGTTGGCAGAGGAGTAGTATTGAGGGACAAGAGAGTCCAGAGCCTGGAGACTTAAGAAACACTTCCCAGGGATACCGTTTTGTGGAACACGAGTTTATTGTATCCCTCTTTGCCTGCCAAAGCAATAAAACTTTTCTTTAAAAAAAGAAAACAAAAAATAAATAAAAAAAGAAAACACTTCCCTCTAGAGAAGAAAAGTGATGGTGGGGTGGGTCCCTGATTTTGCAGCAGGTATCGTTAGTACCCATTTCTTGAAAAGAAAGGGGAAGAGGGAAGAGAAGAATGGCTCTGAAGTGACCAACCCATCTGTTTATAGAAAGGCACAGAAGGAGCATAGCTGGAGGAGACAGTGATAGGAGTCCTCCCACACCAGCTGCCAAGTCACTCAACAGGAGTGGTCTGGACTTATGGGGCCCAGCCTTTTTAAGCAACTCACCCCAGAAAGTGTGCCCTGGAAGAAAAATTCCTCTCAATCCTTATTGAAACCAATGCCAGGCTGGCCACCAACTGGAGGGCTTGGTCACCAGAATCAAGTGGTGCTAGGCCAACCAAGCAGAGACGTGAGTTATTCCAAAGATTTCATCTCCCAGGAAACCAATCTGGGTACCAGAGTCTGGTATCTTGAAATGCTTAAAAGTCAAAAGGCCTAGGAAATATTTAAGACTAGAAGTGATCTCAGAACCCATTCAGACCAAATGCCTTATTTCAAATACAGTTTTCTGGGAATGCCAAGGAGAAGAGTAGTCTTCGGAAGATTCAAAGAAGAAAAGACGTTAGTACTCAGCCTTGAAGGATGAATAGGAGTTTGCCAGAGGAACAAAGAAGACGTAGGCAGGTGAAAATGTCACAATTACAGCATCAAAATGGTATCTCACTGGTTCTGCCACACCCAAGCCTACCAAACCCAGAGTCCATCAGCCTGTTCTGGAGATGTCTAGGGAAGTCTCATGGTATCCCCACTGCAGTCTTTTGGCTCTGCGGTGGCCATCCTTTCTGTGCTACAGGACAACACGTGTGAAAAAGGAAATAACGACCTTTATCAGCATTGTCTGGGAACACAAAACTGGTCTTTAGAGACTAAACTCCAAATGAGCAGTGGAAAGTTCAAATAAAGGAGATATAACCTGGCTTAGAGTTCAGTAAAGAGACCCCATTCCTTGCCCACATATGCCAGCCCACCACAGAGGTCGTGAATACAGGTTTCTTCACTACCTCTTGCCTCCTTCCAGGGAGGAGTACCATCAGCACAGGTGCAATTTCCCAATGACCAAATAAGTTTCAAGTTTGAAGTTTTTTTAAATAGAGGAAAAGCACCAAGAATAAGTAAATGCATAGATATAGAACTGTAAGTCTTCAGACGTGTATTCTAGTAACAACTCCATCTAATGGTGTGACTTCAAACAAGTCCCACACAGTTCCACTGGTTTGTTGTTGTTTAGTTCCTAAATCTTTGCTCAGCCTTCTTTATGGTCCACTCTCACATTTGTACATGACTACTGGAAAAATCGTAGCTTTGACTATATGGACTTTGTTGGCAAAGTGATGTCTCTGTTTTTAAACATGCTGTGTAGGTTTGCCAAAGCTTTTCTTCTGAGGAGCAAGTGTGCTTTAATTTCATAGTTGCAGTCACCATCCACAGTGATTTTGGAGCCCAACAAAATAAAATCTGTCACTGCTTCCACTTTCTCCCCTTCTATTTGCCATGAAGTGATGGGACTGGATGCCATGATATTACTTTTTTGAATGTTGAGTTTCAGGTCAGCTTTTTCACTCTCCTCTTTCACCCCCATTAAGAGGCTCTTTAGTTCCTCTTCGCTTTCTTCCATTAGGGTGGTATCATCTGCATATCTGAGATTGTCGATATTTCTCCCGGCAATCTTTATTCCAGCTTGTGAGTCATCCAGCCTGGCATTTCACATGATGTACGCTGCATAGAAATTAAATAAGCAAGGTGACAATTTACAGCCTTGTCATACTTCTTTTCTAATTTTGAATCAGTCCATTTTTCTATGTCCAATTCTAACTGTTGCTTTTTGACTTTCATACAAGTTTCTCAGGAAACAGGTAAGGTGGTCTGGTATTGCCACTCTTTAAGAATTTTCCATAATTTGTTGTGATCCACATAGTCAAAGGCTTTAGCATAATCAGTGAAGCAGAGTAGATGTTTTTCTAGAACTCCCTTGCTTTCTCCATGCTTTTACAAATGTTGGCAATCTGTTGTTGATTGGCAAATGTTGTTGATCTGTGGTTCCTTTGTCTCTTTAAAACCCAACTTATATATCTGGAAATGCTCCATCCACCTACTGGTGAAGACTAGCAAGGATTTTGAGCATAACCTTGCTAGCATTCAAAATGAGCACAATTGTACAGTATTTGAAACATTCTTTGGCATTGCCCTTCTTTGGGATTAGAATGAAAACTGACCTTTTCCAATCCTGTGGCCACTGCTGAGTTTTCCAAATTTGCTGGTGTATTGAGTATAGCACTTCAACAGCATCATCTTTTAGAATTTTAAATAGCTCAGTTGGAATTCCAGCACCTCCACTAGCTTCCTAGGGCCCACTTGACTTCACATTCCAGGATGGCTCTAGGTGAGTGACCACACCATCGTGGTTGTCTGGGTTATTAAGACCTTATCTGTATAGTTCTTCTGTGTATTCTTGCCACCTCGTCTTAATCTTTTCTGCTTCTGTTAGTTCCTTACCATATCTATACTTTATTCATGCCCATCCTTGCATGTAAACCTCTGCTGGTTGGTATGTACAATTAGGAAATTGATCAGTCATCTCTGAGGCCTCTCCACATCTAAAACTGGGTGGTTTCACATTTCTGCTCAAAAATGCTAAAGGTACTAAAATCTTTGTCACCATCTAATAAACTTTGGATTTAATGACCATTTAATTATTACTACTTTGTATAATTTCAAGCCTCCAGAATGTCATAAGAACATATAAGCATCTGAAATGATTGGCCCCTGTTACTTCTTTTGACCAGCTCTTAGGACAAAAAAAAAAAAAAAAACTGTAACAACATGGATATTAGAGCTCGTGTACACCTGTGGGGGATTCATGTCAATGTATGGCAAAGCCAAAAGAGTATTGTAAAGTAAAATAAAGTAAAAAAAAAAAAAATAGTTTGGACCTTTTGTCAGAATATATTCTAAGTGTAACCACACAGTGGAAGTATCATGCTTTTCCCATGTTGTTCTTTCTTGGAGCACCTCTGGTAATTCAAGCTAGCAAAATACTTTGAAAATATACATATGTTGGAATTTGACTCAAAATAACCATCATAGTTTGCATTGTCTCAAAGGGAGTTAACTAGTACGATGTATGTGTTTTGGAGTGCCCTCTATGTGCTTTTACACGTATTTTCTTTGCTTTGATGATTTAAACCATATGTTGAGGTATTTTGAAGATTATTTTATCAGAAATCATCCAGTTTGAAGAAATATCAAGGCACAGCCCACAAGTTTATGCACACATACATGTATACACATACCTCACATACACAAGCAAATGGGTGTAAATCATCCTTTGTCCCCCAGCAGTTGCCATATTGATAAATAGGGCCTGTCACATTAATTTAATCCTGAAATACTCTGAAACAGTTTTGGTGCAAAAATAAATTCCATAGGGTAATGGAATGTGCTAAGCCTTTAACAAATGAAGGTTTAATGACTATGAAAAAGACATAAACAATGAGAAACAAAAATTACAGATTTGGTAAACATATCCTCTAAGTTTGCAAAGCTTGTAAAATATTTACAGAAGGCAATGTCATATCATACTTCACATAATGCCCTTGAAAAGCATTTCTGCCAAGGTCGTGTTAGAGATCTTGCTACTGAATAATGTCAAAGATATTCCATGACTCTAAGATCCACAAAACATACTGACCCAATGATGCCTTAATAACAACCGTTATGTACTTTAGCACAAAACCCCAAGGGTTTTCATCTCTTTTGTCAATTCTAGTCAACAAATGGTAAAGTTTAAGAGTGCTGCCTTGATAAGCATCTGAGGCTGCCTCTGGGATCAGACTCTTGACTGACTGTTGATGTCATCAGTGGGAGAGGGATGCAGGAGTGGCTACACAGTTGCTGCACATCTTCACATGGCTCCACAGACACCCCCTGGACCACTCTGCATGGCGCCGGCAGCACAATCTTCCTCTCATGCAGTTTCCATCATGTCCCAATCCCCTTCTAGAATCTGAAGCAGCTCCAGATTGCATTTCATATAAACTATAAGCATTATCTGTATTTTTATATCAATTGATTATCTTCCATAGCTGCCCCAACCCTCCCTTTCTCATCTTCCCAATCAAGTTTTCAATTCTCTTCTGTTTCTCCCTACAACATGGCCCCCCTTGGGAGTCACTAGATCTTCTCCTTATTTCCCCATCATCCTTAATCACTTCCATCTCCTGGCCTTTACTCAGTGAATCCTTTTTCCTTGGCCAGTCTTCCTACCAGTCTGGGCCAGTCTCATACTCAAAAACTTGGATTTAACACCCCAAATTCTTTGTAACAAGCATATTTCCGGTGCCTAGTTTTAGCCCCATTCCCTCAGTTTTATACTATGAGGCTTATACTGAATTATCATGCTCTTATTCTTATGTTGATTTATTGTCATTTTCTCATTAAGAGGGTTGTTTTCTCTTTTCAGTTAAAGTAGATGTACCATAAAAGATAGGTACCACATCTTTTAATTTTCCACATCCCCAGCCAGAGCTTCTTACCTCAGTAAATGCTGTGCTATTCTACTGCTGTTATGATATACCAATAAGAATCACACATTATTTTTAAAATATTCTATTTTTAACCCTGCATTATATGCATAAAAAGAGAAGAATAAAGGATAGTAAGATGTTGCCTGTGCTTTCCATGTCCAGACACAGGGTCTCACTTGAATTATCTCATACAAGGCTATAATCAACCCTATGGGGAAGATATCATTATTAAGCTACCTGTTCTAGGTGAGAAAATTAAGGCTCAAAGAGAATAAGAGACATGCTCAAGGTTACACTGTTAATGAAACTGTCTTTTATTGTACTTCACTGTCTCACCTTTGGCAAGGTTCAGAGAAAGTAAATGCCTACAGAGGACAGAAATTAGCCCAACTACAGAGGTCCAGGATGTTGAAAGATCCATATTCTGGAATCCTCAATTTCCTGAGAACCCTCATTTTTGTATAAACAAGAAAAGAACGTTGTGGGGTGGGAGGTGGGAGGGGGATTCAGGATTGGGAGCTTGTGTACGCCTGTGGTGGATTCATGTCGATGTATGGCAAAGCCAATAGAGTATTGTAAAGTAAAATTTTAAAAATAAATAAATTAATTTTTTTTTAAAAAGGTCGATTAAAAAAAAAAAGAAAATATGTCAATGACTTACTTTTCTGTAACCTTAACAGAGAAAAAACACTATTGGGTGGACACTTCAAAAACTGAATATCTACTTTTTCCCATGGGTAAAAACAGACAGGATGACATTGATATCTCATATTGATGTCACTCTTCTCAAGTTCCATGTAATCAATCCTTTTTCTTTGTAATCTTATTTTAATTGACTTTTAATGCTCTTCTGGCATCCCAAACAAAAACAGTGAAGATATAAGTATGACCATAACACAGGCAGAATGAGAAACAAGGACTTACATGTTTATATTTTATCTTTATTAAAAGCTTATATTTTCATTTTCACTGATAACAATGAAACAGCCTCCCATGCTGCATGATTTTATTTACATAAAATTTATTTTATGAAAGGAAAATCTGTAGGAAGAGAGACCAAATCTGTTGTGGCCAGGGGCCAGGAGTAAGAGGAAGAGATTGACTATGAAGAAGTGTAGAGGGAACTTCATGGGGGTGATAAAACATGTTCTGTATCTTTATTGGGGTCATGGTTAACGATTGCATTCATTTGCCAAAATTCATTGACTGTATACCTAAAAAGGATGAGTTTTACTCTACATAAAATTCACTCCCTAAAGTTGGTTTAAAAATAAAATTAAAAGCCTTGACTAATTTGAAACATAAAATCTGACAGGAGTAAGAGAATACAGACCTTGCCTGTATGTGGATATACATAGCTTATCTGTTACAATATGTATTTAATTTCAGGTGGCAATCTAATATATGATTTTTTTTCTCAAAGAATTTGAGAGTGGCAAGAGCATTTACATTAGACTGACTCAAGGTTTTCTGAAATCGAGAGCTCCCCTCAAAGAAGTCAAGAGCATACAGCCTCAACATTTTCTTTCCCATGGAGTAAAAGCACTGGTTGGAATGTTAGTAAAACATTGGTATATTGATCCTTCTTCAAGGAGTTGGGTTCTGCCAACATAGCTTCTCCATAGTTGCAGTCCATGGGGTCACAGAGAGTCGGACACGACTGAGCAAGTGACCTACAACAACATCGCTTCCACTTCAGGACATTTGTTATTAGTAAAACAGATGAGCTCTTTTCACCTAAACTTCCAATTCCCAGGGAATAATGTATCCAGGAGTTCTCTAACCCCTGCCCTACCTCCAAAAATATTACAAATGAAATACGTCATATACAATAGTTAAATTTCTGATATATAAAAACAAGGAAATAAAAGAGTAAATATTACAAACTATCATTAGTACACTACTTATCAGAAACAAATTATTTTGTTAACTCAGGTTATTATTAATGGCATTATAATATTATAATATTACAATATTACAGTTTCCTCTGATTATGTTACCCAGAGTGCTCAGGAAGAGAAAAGTTAGATCAAACCTTTCAATTTCTTCATTTCCAGTGATATTTAAAAATTGTTTATGTCTTTAAAATGTGCCCATTATTAACGACAATAAAAACTCTATACCTACTAATGACTTTTATGAAAGTGCATCTAACTTCTTGGTATATTTTTAAACAAATGCATTATTCCTTTTTGTAACCTCAATCATAATTGCTTATGTGATCAGTCATGATAAAACTGTGAAAGTTGTATTAACCTATTTAAATTTTATGGTAAGAATTTTTAAACGTTTCAGGCTATAAGCTGATTCCAAAGAACAGAAAGAAACTAGGATCATTATCTAATTTAAAAAGCTCCTGCCAAATGCAGAATGGTCTGATGTTGTAAATGTGTTTTTAATTCTGTTATTTCAACAGAAAATAAAATATAAACGAAAATACAACTACTTAATAACCTTATGATTTTACTTCTAAACTAGGCTGTTTTTTTTTAAGTACCAAAAAAAGCAGATAAGAGCACTGACTTGTAGGTTTAAGTGTCATGTGTGGATAATAATGAGCATAAAAGTCTAAAGTCATTTTCAAAGTGTAGTATCAGTCAATTATCACCTTATTTGCCTTGTGTCAAAATTCTAACAAATTCTTTGATGACAATTAGCTTCAGATACTGTTAGCTTTTACAAAGACAAATAGTGTTCAGTTCAGTTCAGTTCAGTCGCTCAGTTGTGTCCAGCTCTTTGTGACCCTGTGAACCACAGCACTCCAGGCCTCCCTGTCTATCACCAACTCCCAGAGTTCGCCCAAACCCATGTCCATTGAGTCAGTGATGCCATCCAACCATCTCATCCTCTGTCATCCCCTTCTCCTCCTGCCCTCAATCTTTCCCAGCATCAGGGTCTTTTCAAATGAGTCAGCTCTTCGCATCAGGTGGACAGACTATGGAATTTCAGCTTCAATATCAGTCCTTCNTCATTTTCAATTGTCTGAGTTTTCCAAGTCAAACCAGCTGAAATAGAAAGTCCTTAAATGGCTATAATACATGAGCCATAACCTGGATAATTTATGGTTTGTAGTCCAAGAGTTCAAAATGGGAAGGATACGCAACTATATTTCCCATCTAAAATGTGTGTGGGAGTGCGGGAGTAGAGGGAGCTGACACCCTCAATGCCAGGGCTTTGGAGCATCATCATGGTTTGAAATGTGCGCAACACCCATTAGTGTACAATGGTGCAAGGTGCAAATTCCTGAATGTGGTCAACGTGGAAATCTGGGCTTGAATTTGACACGCTAGTGTGTTGTTGGTACATCTCCAATATCCATAATTTCTTACCCTGACAGCTTTCATCACACTCATTAAGAAACAAGGGGAGAGTACATGTGGCCACCAGATTCATATTTTATTTCTAAAAGAAAGCCGCATCCTTTAATTACCTCTTACCATCTTATTGCTCCAATTATTACTGCAACTTTGAAATAATTCTTATTTGACATAGGCTTTTTAATCAAGAATAAACAAGACCACACAACCTCCTGATGAATACATTAAAAACATATGTTTACTATGATAAATACTCTCATGGGAAAAGGAAAATTTTAGTTAAGAAAGAAGAGCCAAACTTAGCAATGGAACCAGACTCAGTTGTAATCTATTTATTACCTTTTCTAAGGCTGCCCCTTCTTCAGGAAATTGAACCCCTAATGTGCTGAATAAGTTATGTGTGTATGCTTTCTGTCAGAATATCACAGTTTGGCCTAGAAGGTTCTGAGTTTGATTCTTCTCTCAACTTTACCGTATTCTAAGAGTGAGAACCGTAGCAGGAGAAAAGAGAAGAGAAACTGAGTTACGACATAAAACTTATAAAACTTTAGGACATGGCGAGCAAGTCTGAAGCTAGGTCTCACTGACCATTAACCATTCATCTGACATTTTCTAAACTTAATCAGATAGTATGAATTGCAGTTGGACAAAAAATAATTCTAAATACTGAGGGGAGAATTTCAATGCCTGACATTAAATTACCAGCATGTGAAATACATCTAATAATGGGAAGATTGGTATCTATTGGGCATAATCCAAACATGCGTGCATGCAGGCTAAGTCACTTCAGTTGTGTTCAACTCTGTTCCTATGGACTGTAGCCTACCAGGCTCCTCTGTCCATGGGATTCTCCAAAGAATCCTGGAGTGAGTTGCCATACCCTACTCCAGGGTATCTTCCGGACCCAGGGATTGAAACTGCATCTCTCATGTCTCCTGCATTAGCAGGGGGGTTCTTTACCACTAGTGCCACCTGGGAAGCCCCAACCCACACTTACAATTGTACAGACGCATACAAGGGAGAGCAATGTGAGATGTGACAGCAGAGATTAATAACAGAGAAGAACCTAAACTACAAGATGGAAAAAGGATAAAAGGAGGGGGTGGGGACAAGAAGAAAGAAAAATAGCAGGACAGAAAATAGCAGGACTAAAAGGAAAATCAAGTTACAGGAGAGAAAAAACATCAATCGACAAGCTAGAAAACAATAATTTGTTTTGTGAATCTAACAGGGTTGTAGAATTTTCATTGAAGTTCTGGTTGATAATTTGTATTCTATTTTGTTTGTCACTTCAGATGTTATCAAAGCTTAGAGAGATCCCAGACATCCAGGCCAAGTAACAGAAAATTAATGAGGCCATGGATTGGCATGGAGAACTCAAATTGTAAAAGGGCCAGTTAGAAGGGGAAAACGAGCATGACATCTCAAAGTGACATGGTTGGCAGCTGTGAGAATTGTGTAATTGTACCGTGTCAGAGCTGGAAGAATAATTTGGAGGCATAAATCTTCACAAAGAGGAGATTTTTGCAGTTACGAGAATTCACAAGTGCACCAAACAGACTCCGCACTCAATAAATACTTGTTAGGATAAACTGAATGGAAAGGAGTGGGTGAAAAATAAACACGGGTAGGGAACTAAGAACAGAGTCTTTGAAGATGCCCTCAGCTGTGAAATGAGTCAACCGAAGAGACCTAGAAACAATCGCAAAAGAGGAAAGAAGCAAAAGGGAAGGCATGGTGTCCGGGAAGCCAAAATTAAGAAATACTTGACAAAAGACATGGCCCCTAGTGTCAACTGGAAAGAACCAATTTAAGGACACTGGGTTAGGTCTATCGAGGGGAAATATGCTTCAAAATGCCTCCAGAAGGGATATAATCCTTCAAATTTTCTGAAAATTTTAAGGGCTGAGGCTTGTAAGTTGAGGCATTTTATGATAACTAAAATCAACTATGCAAATTAAGCCAAAGTCAATTTCAGCTAAGAAAAAAAGATTTTAAGCTATCGAGGAAGGGATGACCAAAAAAAGGAAAGAAAAAAAATCCTTCTGATGGAAAAAAAAAATCATCTGAGCTTTGATAAATCAATGACATCGAGCTACTGCATAACATTTATTCTTGTTCAGCTTTCTCAGAAGAAAATAAAGCAGCATTTCCCCCAAAGGGCTGGGAGATTAAGACCTTCTCTGTGAATATCTAGAATTAGTTTATAATTTAAAAGAAGGTTTACAAAATACCAAGAGTCTTCCCCTGGCATTCTTGAGATGATGAGCTTGACACCCCTCTGCCCCCATACTGCCTTCCATTCTTACTAGTATGGAAAAGGGTCTCACGCTTCCTTCAGATTCTCAAGGAACTTGTTACATTATAAACAATTAACAATCACTGTTCTAGAGAAAGTAATACTTTGGGCCACTCGGGGAAAAGGTTTAAAGGAGTTTTGATGGCAAGTTGGGCTGACATCTGCACATTCTTCTTCATCCTCAGCACCTTCCCCTCTGTCTCTACGGAAGTGTTACTCTCCTCTTGGGCTTTCTTGTAGTTTAAAATCTCACCTCCTTTCTGTTTCTTCTCAGTCTCTTTTGTCTCATAAATACTGTAGTTCCCAGGACTCCATGCCCAGCCTTTTTCTCTACTTGCTTTATATATTCTGTTGGGTTGATCTGTGTTCTATCTGGCTCTAACAAGTTTCTATGGGATGGTCATAAAATCTGGAAACATAGGTAGATACAGAACAAGTGATTTATTGATACTATATTATAAAACATGACAAAGTATTATTATCTCTGTATTCAGAATTTATGGTCACCCTTTATATGTTTATGGTTTCCAAATCAATCTCAAGCCAAGAAGTCTTTCTTGAGCTGGATATGATTTTCAGACTGTGGATTGTCCATGGAGCATCTCCACTTGGCATTCTCCAGAGCCTTCTCACATAATGTGTTCAACATCACCTGCCCTTGCATTCCTCAGGTTAGAGGTGGTATCCCCATCCATATTCAACTCCCAAAGCAGAAACCTGGGAGTTACCCTCTGTTGCTCCCAGCTTTCTGAGAGTTGTACTCAGCAGCTCCCTCTTCACTACTTCTCTTTGCAGCTGACCACCAATTTTCTTTATTCTATTCACAAGCACTTTTCAAAGCTGCCCCTGCCCTAGTCCATCTCCACCGATATCATCTTGATTTAAGCACTTATCATTTCCTTTTTTGCAATTTTTAAAAACTTTTTTATTTTCTATTGGGGTATAGTGATTAACAATGTTTTGACAGTTTCAGGGGAACAGTGAAGGGACTCAGCCATACATATACATGTATCCATTCTCCCCCAAACTCTCCTCCCATCACTTATCATAGTTTTGCCTCAACTATTATAATAGAGCCTCTTCATAATCTTCTTAATCCTAATCTCACCTCCTTCCAACCAATCCCTCTTCCAAAGAATCTTCCTAAAATGAAAATCTGATTGTGATAAACCCCTACTTCAAGCTCTCCCATAGCACCAATTGCTGAACAGTATGTCCCAAACTCCCGGGCCTGGTATATACAGCCTTCAGCTTCTACTTTTTCCCGCTCATCTCTTTGATATTACAGCCACACCCACTAACTTGACCTTCCCCAAATATGTGATGATCCTTCTCCTTGATTCTCATCAGTGATGAGCCTCTATATCTCCTTCAAGGCTCAGCTCAAGATTCCCTGAAACTATTCATTTCCCCACCACTACCACCACCTCTCGGAATTTAGACTTCTTTGTGTGTGTGTGTGTGTGTGTGTGTGCTCCGCAAGCAAGTTACATCATTATCAAATTACAATTGTTTGTTTAAAATCTCTTCTTCACCAAACCGGGAGCCCTCAAGGACCATTTACTCATTAATCGTATCCTTAGCACCTAGAGATCATCACGTGTTCAATGGAAGAATAATAAGTGGGAAAAGAAAATAGATTCCTTAGAATTGGAAAAGAATTTTTATTTTGTGATGAGCAAAGTGCTTCATGTAACCAATACTAGCTTCTGACCTAGATTAGGCATGTAAGGTTTTGCTTTTTAAGATTTTTTTAATGTTGATCATTTTTATTTTTTTTATTTTTTTATTTTTTTTTTGAGGGGGAATAAATTTATTTATTTTTAGTTGGAGGATAATTGCTTTACAATGTTGTGTTGGTTTCTGCCACAAATCAACATGAATCAGCCGTAGGTATACCTATGTCCCCTCCCTCCTGAATAACCCTCCCACCTTCCACCCCATCCCACGCCTCTAGGTTGTCACAGAACACTGGGTTGAGCCCCCTGTGTCAGACAGAAAATTCTCACTGGCTATTTATTTTACAAATGGTAATGTATATGCTTCAGTGCTGTGAGTTTCTTCCTAAAGTCAAGGGGGTAACTGCCTTAACACCATCAGTTTTTATTTTTTAAACTTTTAATTTTGTATTGGGCTAAAGTTTTTATTAAATTTGTTACAATATGGCTCCTTTTTTAAAAATATTTTCATTTTTTAACTGTGAGACACGTGGGATCTTAACTCCCCAATCTGGGGTCAGACCAGCACCCCTGCACTGGAAGGGGAAGTCTTAACCACTGAACTGCCAGGGAAGTTCCTAGACATGTAAGGTTTAAACGGTCTAGAACCATAGAGATCATAAGGGGACAGGACTTAAGAGCCAAGCACAGGTAATAATGAAAAAGACCACTACTGGGAAGTAAGAGGAGGTCCAGGGTGGCAGACAATTTCGGAAACCCCAAAAGATAAGACACTCCTGATTTCTTAAAGAAAACCCTTGGAGGTTGGGGAGAAGGGGTTGTTGATGAGACCTAATGGAGTGTCCTGGAGATTGAGGAGCTCACAACAATGTCAAGAGTAGGCCATATTTTGAGATTCTGATTGAGGATAACCAGTAGTAAAGATGTCATTGAGCCCGAAGTAGTGCCCACTCCCTGGGAGGAATTGGCAAGGCAGGTCCAGGCCAGACTGGGACTCCCAGGAGGTCATCAGGACTGGGATTCAGGCACACAGAAACAAGGTAGATTTTGCTTCAGTATCAGGTTCAGTTCAGTTCAGTTCAGTTCACTCACTCAGTTATGTCCAACTCTTTGCGACCCCATGGGACACAGCACACAAGGCCTCCCTGTCCATCACCAACTTCCAGAGTTTACTCAAACTCATGCCCATTGAGTCAGTGATGTTATCCAACCTTCTCGTCCTCTGTCATCCCCTTCTCCTCCTGCCTTCAATCTTTCCTAGCATCAGGGTCTTTTAAAATGAGTCAACTCTTTGCATCAGGTGGACAATTATTGGAGTTTCAGCTTCAACATCAGTCCTTCCAACGAATATTCAGGACTGATTTCCTTTAGGATGAAATTGTTGGATCTCCTTGCAGTCCCAGGGACTCTCAAGAGTCTTCTCCAAAACTACAGTGTAAAAGCACCAATTCTTCAGTGCTCAGCTTCCTTTATAGTCCAACTCTCACATCCATACATGACTACTAGAAAAACCATAGCCTTGACTAGATAGATCTTTGTTGGCAAAGTAATGTCTCTGTTTTTAATATTCTGTCTAGGTTGGTCATAAATTTTCATCCAAGGAGTAATATCAAAGTGAAGGGGAGCTTAGTGTCAGGGACACCCTAAACTGAGAGCAAACCCAAATATAGAGTTCCAGCAACAGTACTGAGGCTGTCATGGGAGGATTGAGTTAGAGCCCCTGAAAGTCCCACTGAAGAGGGATTGATCGAGGGTTGGAGAGAGAGCAGAGTGGGGCTAGGATGCTGTCTCAGCCTGCAGGGGAGCACAATGACTGGGGAATCAGGCAAGCCCTGATGACCACTGAGGGACATGGCACTCAGGAAACTTGAACATCCTCTTAGTATTCCCAGTTTTATTTCTGCTAATAAGATATAACATTTTTCTGTTGGCACTTTTTCCAATAAAACCCTCACTATTCCAAGGATACATGGGTTTTTCTCCTTCAGAGTAAGATTAGTTCAGTTCAGGTCACTTCAGTCTCTCAGTCATGTCCGACTCTTTGCGACCCCATGAACTGCAACACACCAGGCCTCCTGTCCAACAACAACTCCCGGAGTTCACCCAAACCATGTCCATTGAGTCGGTGATGCCATCCAACCATCTCATCCTTTGTCATCCCCTTCTCCTCCTGCCCTCAATCTTTCCCAGCATCAGGGTCTTTTCAAATGACTCAGCTCTTCACATAAGGTGCACAAACTATTGGAGTTTCAGCTTCAACATCAGTCCTTCCAACGAATATTCAGGACTGATTTCCTTTAGGATGAAATTGTTGGATCTCCTTGCAGTCCCAGGGACTCTCAAGAGTCTTCTCCAAAACTACAGTGTAAAAGCACCAATTCTTCAGTGCTCAGCTTCCTTTATAGTCCAACTCTCACATCCATACATGACTACTAGAAAAACCATAGCCTTGACTAGATAGATCTTTGTTGGCAAAGTAATGTCTCTGTTTTTAATATTCTGTCTAGGTTGGTCATAAATTTTCATCCAAGGAGTAATATCAAAGTGAAGGGGAGCTTAGTGTCAGTGACACCCTAAACTGAGAGCAAACCCAAATATAGAGTTCCAGCAACAGTACTGAGGCTGTCATGGGAGGATTGAGTTAGAGCCCCTGAAAGTCCCACTGAAGAGGGATTGATCGAGGGTTGGAGAGAGAGCAGAGTGGGGCTAGGATGCTGTCTCAGCCTGCAGGGGAGCACAATGACTGGGGAATCAGGCAAGCCCTGATGACCACTGAGGGACATGGCACTCAGGAAACTTGAACATCCTCTTAGTATTCCCAGTTTTATTTCTGCTAATAAGATATAACATTTTTCTGTTGGCACTTTTTCTAATAAAACCCTCACTATTCCAAGGATACGTGGGTTTTTCTCCTTCAGAGTAAGATTAGTTCAGTTCAGGTCACTTCAGTCTCTCAGTCATGTCCGACTCTTTGCGACCCCATGAACTGCAACACACCAGGCCTCCTGTCCAACAACAACTCCCGGAGTTCACCCAAACCATGTCCATTGAGTCGGTGATGCCATCCAACCATCTCATCCTTTGTCATCCCCTTCTCCTCCTGCCCTCAATCTTTCCCAGCATCAGGGTCTTTTCAAATGACTCAGCTCTTCACATAAGGTGCACAAACTATTGGAGTTTCAGCTTCAACATCAGTCCTTCCAAAGANTTTTAAATTTAACTTTACAATACTCTATTGGGTTTGCCATACATCTCTTTAATTCATTCTTTCTAATAAATATTTATTGAAGACCTCCTCAATTCTGGCATAAGAAAGGCCATTCTCTTTTGTTGTTGTTATGTTGTTTTTCTCTCTTTGTTAAAAATTTTATTGGAGTACAGTTGACTTCAATCTTGTGTTAGTTTCAGGTGTACAGCAAAGGGAATTTGTTATACATATCCATATATAGACTCTTTTTAAAACTCTTTTCCCATATAGGCCATTACAGAGTGTTGAGTAGAGATTCCTGTGCTGTACAGTAGGTCCTTATCAGTTATCTATTTTATATATAGTAGAGGGGATATGTCAATCCCGATCTTCCAGTTTATACCCCTCCACATGCCTTACACCTGATAACTGTAAGTTTTCTACATCTGTAACTCTATTTCTGTTTTGTAAGTAAGTTCATTTGTACCGTAAAAAAGTCATTCTCTTTTGAAGCTTACATGTTGATGGGAGGATCCAGGCAACAAACAAATGAAAATGTAAATCCCCTCAGGTGGGGATGCATACTATGGAGAGAGAGTCAAGGCTGCACAGTGGTCACTATCCTATGTGCGTTGCTCAGGGATTTCTCTCTGCTAGATCACATTTAAGCAAAGACCTGGCTGGGTTTGTCTGTGCCATCACGCAGGTTAATTTAAAAATCTTAGCTTGCTTCTGTGGGACTATTAAACAATGGAGCAGATGACCAAAAAAAGAAAAACAAACAAAGATTCAGAGCTACTTTTATGCAGGTGAGANAATCCCCTCAGGTGGGGATGCATACTATGGAGAGAGAGTCAAGGCTGCACAGTGGTCACTATCCTATGTGCGTTGCTCAGGGATTTCTCTCTGCTAGATCACATTTAAGCAAAGACCTGGCTGGGTTTGTCTGTGCCATCACGCAGGTTAATTTAAAAATCTTAGCTTGCTTCTGTGGGACTATTAAACAATGGAGCAGATGACCAAAAAAAGAAAAACAAACAAAGATTCAGAGCTACTTTTATGCAGGTGAGAGTTATCCAGGTAAGTGCCAATAACAGACACCCCCAAAGGGGACTCTGATAGGTGGTGCATATCACTGAGTTTGACAAAGCCATGAATCTGATGGCAAGACCAACAAAAGGGAACTCAGAATCTAAAGGCCAGTGAAAGCAAAGTGGCCCCAAGAGAGTCACAGCAGTTGACTATACATTTCTATATGTGTATATACTGCTTGTCACAGCAACAGCTACGTATATTAGGACTGAAATTCTAAGTGGATGATAAATATCAACATAAGATAAACTAATCAAGGGAAATAGAGTTAAGTTAAGGCTTCATAAATCTACAGTGTTTAGGACTGCTGAAAGATAAAATGATCAGAAATGTCCACCTGGGGATTCAAAGAGAAAAAAATAGCTAGATTTGCTGAAAGGCCCAGTAAATGTTTGGAGAACTGAATCCCTACAGAACTTCGTGTATAATTTCTTGATTCACATACCAGCAGCAAGGAAACTGCCTGAAAGCTTGTGAGAAATGCAGAAGAACAGGCCGACTCCAGACCCCCTGAATCGATATCAGCAGTTTAATAAAGAGCCCCCAGTGATGTGTCTGTGCCTTAAAGTTTGAGAAGCTCCAATGTGGGCTTCTGCTGCCTTTAAAGGCATCACTGATGAAGCAGGTTAAAGAAAGAAATGGTGGCTGGCTCATCTTCAGATGAGAATGCAGAGACACCTAAACTCTCTTCTTAGATTTCAACCAAAACAGAGGAAGCCCCTCTATTTGTTAGGCAAATGAGGTATTGGTGAGGAAGGAATTTGGAAGAAAGTTATGAGCCCTTAATTAAGAGCAGTCCCAGACTAGCTACCAACTAAAGCAATGGAAATTATAGCCAAGGAGCGACAATTCAATTTCGGTAACTGGAATTTCCAGATGCACGGAAAATATGAACTTTTAGAGGACTTCACAAACATTAACCTTTCTGCAAAGTCTTTAGTGGCCACGAATCGCACTTGCTTGCAGAGCACTGAATTCTAACCATTTCCTATAGTGAACCTCAGCCCAACAGGCCTGACCAAGTCCACCAGGAGCCGAATTCAGGAACTCTGTGTTCTAAGACAAACCCACACATGTGCTGCTTTTGCTGTTCGGAAAGTGCTTTCTGGGGAGGCCTCTTCCTTCTCCACCACAGTGTTGAGCAAGGGATGGGGAAAAGTCATATCATTATCCCATATATTCTTTTCATCCAACCACAATTACAGGGGGGCTTGTGGCATGTTACACAAACCTGTTATTGAGGTTGAAGCTGAAAAATTCAAGCCACACAATAGTAAGAATGGGCCCGTGTAGTTACTTAAGCAAGGGAGCTCAACCTCAAACCAGCTTGTTTAAGGCTCTTCCATCAGCCATGCTAACTGCAGTGACACAGCATAAAGTGGACTCATGTCCGTGCTGATGACCTGCAAAGAGACAGAAAAAAAAGATTCTGAAAGCATTGAGTAGTATTAACTTCATGCCAGGTGCTGTGTTAAGGATATTTCATGCATTTTTCATTTGATCTTCAAATGTAGTACTCTCAAAGCCTATGATTATCTGTATTATTTTTATATTATTCTATTAGTGTCTATATTATTACTATATGCTATTATAATTATCTCTTTTATTATTATATTATTAATATTTCTAGTAAGTATAGAAATGGGATTTATACTCTGACCACTTGGCTCTAAAGCCTTATATTTCTCTGCTAAAGTGCTGAACTTCCTATAATTTTCTGCCCAGATGCCCTACATAAAGTATGGTGCTTGTTTAGTTGCTAAGTTGTGTCCAACTCTTGCAATCCCATGGACTGTAGCAATAATACTGGAGTGGTTTGCCATTTCCTTTTCCAGGGGATATTCCCAACTCAGGGATCGAACCTGGGTCTCCTGCACTGCAGGCAGATTCTTTACTGACTCATCTACCAGGGAAGGCCTACATAAAGTATAGTGGTGGTAAACGTTATGAGACAGTTTTATTTACCATCTACTTAAAGGGCACCTTCTTGCCTAAGCGCCTATTTGCAAAAGAACTTGATAAGAATACCTCTTCTGGGAACTTGCCTGGTTGTCAGGTGAAAAAGACTCCCCATTCCCAATACATGGGGAGCAATTTCAGTGCCTGGTCAGGGAACTGGATCTTCATGCCGCAACTAAGACCTGGCATAGCAAAAAAAAAAAAGAAAGAAATCTCTCCTAAGTGCATACTGAGCTTGGGAAGTTGTTGTCATTGAAGTGGAAAATTCAGACTGTTCAGACTGTTCATGCTGATTTGGACTTCACAGGGGCTGGAAGAGATCATTTTAGCACATGCTAAGTCACTTCAATCTTGTCCAACTCTTTGCTACCCTACAGACCTTAGCCTGCCAGGCTCCTCTGTCCATGGGATCCTTGAGGCAGGAATACTGGACTGGGTTGCCATTCCCTCCTCCAGGAGATCTTCCCAACCCATGGATCTAATCTATGCTAAAAGTGAGTAAAACCACCTCCCTCCCTCCTTCAGCCACCTGGCTGGTGGACTCAAGCCCCAATTGTTCCCATCTCCAGGCAGAGACGGGGAGCCTTGGCTCTGATTTAGAGGACATTTCCGCGTGAGAGGATGGGAAAACACCAAGAGGAGAATCAAGGTGATCCCCTGTCTATGAAGGGGCAGACATTCAACCTCAGAAAGTCTCTCCAAACCTAAAAAACTCCTACCACACAGAACTACAGCCCAGGAGAGGGTGGGGGTGGTCCACTCACTTCTCCAGAGGTTAGCAGCCAGTCCTGGTCTAGGCTTCCAGGAACACTCCAAAGGGCTGTGGCAGATTTATATGTCAGCAGGAAGTCAGCTCACCACACAGATCCTGTTGTTGGAACAGGAGTGAACTTGGCGTCTGGCTGGTTGAGTCACTAAGCACACCTTGCCAGTGACTGCAGGTGCTGGCTGCAGTAGGGGGTAGAAGAGTACAATAAAATACTACATGGATATATTTTCAGCTTAGGGCAGCAGGTATACCACTGTACCCATGTGTGTTGTCACTGTGTTACTATATGGAAGAGCAAGGATATAATATCATGAGCTCACTTTTTTTTTTTTAATTTGGCTATACTCAGTCTTAGTTGCAGCATGTGGGATCTAGTTCCCTGACCAGGGATTGAACCTGTGCCCCCTGCATTGGGAGCATGGAATCTTGGCCACTGGACCATCAGGGAAGTCCCTCGTGAGCCCATTTTAAGTACTGATGCATCATCAGGGTTGAGGGAAGCCTTTCCCATGATAGTTCTCAGTCAAGAGAACTTCATCACTGAGCACACACATGTACACCCTCTCCCAAAGAAATATATTTTACAATCAGCAGAAAACTTATTCTATGACTTGAAGGAGGTAATACATACAGAGTGAGGTGGGGAGGAAAAAGCATTAGGCCATTATGAAAAGAAAAGATGGTATTTTTGATCATCCAGCTGAAATCACACTTCCCTCCAGGCCTAGAATTTGCAGTTTTACACTGAGCAACAGCGTGTGATGGGGGAGGACCTAGGAGGGAGATACAGGAGTCTAAATAGAGACTAGTGTGGGTTTTTTGATTCCCCAGGTTCAAGAAACCTTACTAGAAAACTATCATTAAAAAGAACAGGGAGTTCATAAGCAGAGGTTCATTCCCAAAGAAAGCCAGTGAAAGGAAAGAAGACGAGGGAAAAAAATCTTTCAATTCAGTTAACTGAAAAAGAAAATTAAGGCTGAGTTTCTTGTAAGAAAATGTCTGCTCACTCAAAAACTGGCTGTTTGTAATTGCTTCCACAAGTTCATCTATTTGTCCAGAAAGGTTTCTGGCCTCCACTCTGCCACCAATGTGCCATGGAACCTCCGATGTAGGCAACCTCACAGCCTCTTGAACCAGAGATTCTCTGCCGACTCCAAGCAGCTAATCCTGCTTCCAGCATCATCTATGCCTAAAGACAGCATGACCACCAGGAGAGGGTGCCTCCCCAGGCCATGATTAGCTGCCCTTCCCCAGAACAACAAACACTCCAAAGATGTTAGGAGATAATTCTATCACATTTAATTCAACAGTATTCACTGAGCTGTATACGTGCCTGGTACTGCAGACTAACCAGCTAACCAGCATCAGAAAAGTGAACAGGTTGATTCATTCACTCCACAGATAATTATTAAGCATTTAGACAGTGTGAAACCTCATATCACATACAAATTATTAGGTATAAAATAAGCTACAAGGATATCTTGTACAATGCAGGGAATGCAGCCAATATTTTATAATAACTCTAAATGGAGTATAACCTTTTAAAATTGTGAATCACTAACTTGTAAACTTGTGATTTAATATTGTATAGCAACTACACTACAATTTTTTTAATGTTCTAAATAAATAAAAAGTAAAGCATTATATTAGGTGCTGAGAAGGATATTTGTCCTATATCCTCAAGATGCTAGCTTCCCAGTAGGGAATCTTTTTTTTTTTTTCTCCTTTTTTAAAATTAATTTTTATTGGAGTATAGTTGCTTTACAATGTTGTGTTAGTTTCTACTGTACAGAAAAATTAATCAGCTGTATGTATACATATTTCCCCTCCCTTTTGGACTTCTTGCCCATTTAAGTCACCACAGTGGAATAGAGTTCCCTGTGCCATGCAGTATGCTCCCATTAGTTATCTATTGTATGGATAGAGAGCTTCCCAGTTGCCTCAGTGATAAAGAATCTGCCTGTCAATGCAAGAGATGCAGGAAATGGGGGTTCAATCCCTGGGTCAGGAAGATGCCCTGGACTAGGAAATGGCAACCTACTCCAGTACTCTTGCCTGAAAAATTCCATAGACAGAGGAACCTGCTGAGCTACAGTCAATGGGGTCACAAAGAGTCGGACGCCACTTGGATGCTACTGAGCGACTGAGCAGCCGCACATGTATACATGGTATCAACAGTTTATATGTGTCAGTCCCAATCTTCTAATTCCTCCTGCCCCTTTTTCCCCTTGGCCCAGTAGGGAATCTTAAGAAATGTACACAAATCGCTATGACTCACAGTAGACAGTGAGACAGACTAAATGGCATTAGCTGGATTTTTGACCTCTTGCCTTATAAAGACATTATTCTTCTTCAGGTTGATTTTGCCAGTTAAAAAGCTAAAGAGGTTTTAAGAGTGGTTGGCAGGGCAAGTTTGGTAGTTAGATCTGTGGGAATCCTACCATTTAGAAACCAAGGACAAGGACTGGATGTAGGAAATGGGTAAAAGGAGCTCAAGCTCTAAAAAGAGCATTTGGACTCACTTAGCTGGAAATTATCTTCTCTACTCTTGGACTAGAAGAGTCACCATGAGTTCTGAAGAGTTTTCAAATCAATTGCATGACAAGGCTCAGTTCCATAAACACTAGGACGCTTCGTTATTTTTCCTAGTTCTTCATTTTCTGCGTGTATACTGGCAAAACTGTATTTCAGTTGTATTCACACACACACACACAAATTGAGTTAAGGTAGTATTACCACAGATTTCCAGCTCCTTGTGCAAAGGAGACCAAGTTTTTCCTACAGCAATATATCATTAACTTGCCAACATCTGGGCTGAGAGGTGTGTGATGTTTTGAATCAAACTTCAAAGGTCAAGGGTAAGCAGGGACCTAGAATTAGTATTGCATCTAAAATTATTTTACAGCCTTCAAAAGAACATGGAAAAAATGATTGCAATTCTCAAAATTACAGGCTGCCTTTGGGAAAAACATACATCTGTGTCTTGGGGAGTGCATAGGTAATGTAAGAGGGTTGGGCCATTTTCCACAATGTAGTCAGTGCCAGACAGGAGGCACTGAGGGTTGGGCACCGCCTTAGAGTCTCCACCTGTTGTCTGAAATTAGTGTGTGAGTGTTCATCATTTTCTCCCACAAATAGACACCCCTTCCTATTTTTTCCATTACCTCCTTGTTCCCTAAGTTTGCAACCCCGAGTCATTTTTCACTCTTACTGTTGTCACATCATTTATCCCCTTATTTGACAATTCCCTAATGACTATCTGTACCATATCAGACCCTATGCTGGATGTCCAGGACTGTAGCAGTCTCTGCTGTCATAGAGCCAGAGACCAGTCACCCTAATGACACACAGTCCAGGATTGCTAATACATAAACAAGCAATTATGCTGGAAAAAAACTGAAGGCAAAAGGAGAACAGGATAGCAGAGGATGAGATTGTTAGATAACATCAATTCAATGGGGTTGAGTTTGAGCAAATTCCAGGAGTTGGTAAAGGACAGGGAAGCCTGGCATGCTGCAGTCCATGGGGTCACAAAGTATCAGACATGACTTAGAGACTGAACAACAACCCACAAGCAATTACAATAGTGCAGTGTTTCTAAAAGTGTGGGTTCATCCAGGCTCTACTAAATCAGAGCCTTTGGTCTGAGATCTAGAAGCCTGCACTTAGTAAACACTGGAGGTGACTTCTGCGCCCACCAGAATTTGGAGAGTCATTCAGTCCAGCATAGTTTGTGCTCACATCGGAAGCCCTTGTGCTAAGCACAGGGGTTAACAGACACAGAGCAGGAGATGGAAGAGAGGGTTATCAGGAGAGATTTTCTGCAGAGAGCGGTATTTACACTGAGATCTCAAGTATGCAAAAGAATTACCCCTGTTAGAGAAGAGGTGGAGGGTGGGTACAAAAAGGAGGAATGCCCTAGGGAAAGACACTCCTTACAGACCCCAGAATTGGAAAGAGCTGCCCAGGATGACTGGAATAGTGAGTTCAAGGGCAGCAAGATGGAGAGATGGATTCAAGAGGTAAGCAGGAAGCAGATTGTAAGGAGCCATATAACAGGATTGTGGGATTTGCATTTTATGTTGAAGGCATTGAGAAACAACAGAAGGATTTAGGGAGGAGGGCAGTTGAGAGAAGAGAATTAAATGAGCAGAGTGATTCCTTTTCCTAATTACCATGGGTTCATGCTATTCTGGGCTTTCCTGATAGTTCAATTCGTCAAGAATCTGCCTGCAATGCAAGAGATTCCTGTTCAATTCTTGGATTGGGAAGATCCGCTGGAGAAGGGATAGGCTACCCACTCCAGTATTCTTGGGCTTCCCTTGTGGCTCAGCTGGTAAAGAATATGCCTACAATCCAGGAGACCTGGGTTCAATCCCTGGGTTGGGAAGATCTCCTGGAGATGGGAAAGGCTACACACTCCAGTATTCTGGCCTGGAGAATTCCATGGACTTTATAGTCCATGGGGTTGCAAAGAGTCGGACACGACTGAGTGACTTTCACATTCATGCTACTCTTCCCTGGAGAAGGGAAGGGCAACCCACTCCAGTATTCTTGCCTGGAGAATCCCATGGACAGAGGAGCCTGACAGGCTACAGTCACAAAGAGTGAGACATGACTGAGAGACTAATACATGCTACTCTTAGAATCACCTTCAAGGCTCCTTTTACCCACTTCCTACATTCAGTCCTTGTCCTTGGTTTCTAAATGATAGGATTCCCACAGAACTAATTACCAAACCTCCCCTGCCAACCACTCTTTCTCCACCATCTCTCCTAAATGTGTACCTCTCTTTTCGTTTCCACAGATACAGCCCTATTCTTATATTTTGAACCCCCTCACGTCTGAATTAGGGCAGCATCTCTCAAAGTGTTTGCCTTGTCACTGCACCCACTTTCACCTATTGAATAGGACCTCAAAATGATCTCAGGCATTGATTTAATCATATGACTATCCTGCTCAGGAATCTTCTTTTCGTATTGGTAACTAACCTAATCATCCTGACTCTCAAGGCCTGTCACCATCTATTCTTTCCAGTATTTCTCCCTCAGCACCTAGGATCTTCCTGCTTCCCCAACACTTCAGGCACAGAGGGGAAGGAAGAGCCTAGTACCCATTGTTGAAAACATTTACTCTTGAGAATTAACTCCCAATTGTATCATATATTCAAGTCTATTAGCTTTAATCGTGGAATGAAAGACTATTACTTATCAAAGGATTGTCAGGCATCAGCAAAGCAGGTAGGAAAGATTTGTGAGAGCAAAGCTTCTGGCTGACTTTCTGGACTCATACGTGGTATAAATAATTGCCTAGTGAAGCAAAATCTGAGCCGTAGTAGTAGGAGATGACACTTAGTATTTAATGCCAGTTCTGCACCATGCTCCCCATGTCATTTTGCGTTCCATAATTTACAATGGGTTGTTTGTTCTTTTTTTTTTTCGGGAGCTATCAGGTTTTATGTTCTGGTGTATTTTCAGTAGTTACTAAAAGAATTTTTCCTATTTTCGAAATACCAGGGCATCATTTGGAACATTTCATTGAAGTACTGAATATTGGGGTGCCACAATAATAAATTCCTTTCCCCCAGTAGAAAGGAATTCAGAATCTATTCTTGATAGGGATGCCACTGCTGGAGGGAGAAGAAGTGGGTGGAAGGTATGGAGAGAGTAACACGGAAACATGCCTTATGATATGTAAAACAGATAGCCAATGGAAATTTGCTGTATGACTCAGGGAACTCAAACCAGGGCTCAGTAACAACCTACAGGGGTGGGATGGGAAGAGAAATGGGAGGGAAGTGGGAGGGATGTTCAAGTGGGAGGGGACAGTGTAAACCTATGGTTGCCTCATGTTGCTGTCTAGTAGAAATCAACACTATACTGTAAAGCAATTATCCTTCAATTAAAAATAAATAAATTTTAAATAAATAAATTCCTTCTCCTCCACCCCTGGTAGAAAAGAATGTAGAATTTATTCTTGATAGGGATGCCAATGTCTCTCTCCCAATCTCTGGACCAGGGCACCAGTCAGCCTACCATCCACTTAATGATGATGAATGAAGTTATCATTCCTCCTCCCCATCCTATCCACTGGAATAGGTGAATGGGTCATCCAGTCCAGGTCCAAATGACTTCAGATATCAAGACTCATGCCACTTCACTTGGCATATTTATGGAAGTTGTGTAAGAAATATTTTTCCCGACTTCTAGGTTGAGTTTTCCTTTTCTCAGTTTCATCAAGTTGGTCATCTAAAAAGTGGAGTCATTTGTGAGTCATAAATTATGTCTTTTGTTCAGTTCAGTTCAGACACTCAACCATGCCCCACTCTTTGTGACCCCATGGACTGCATCACGCCAGGCCTCCCTGTCTGTCATCAACACCCAGAGTTTACTGAAACTCAGGCCCGTTGAGTCAAAGATGCCATTCAAACATCTCATTCTCGGTCGTCGCCTTCTCCTCCTGCCTTAAACCTTTCCCAGCATCAGGGTCTTTTCAAATGAGTCAGTTATTTGCATCAGGTGGCCAAAGTATTAGAGTTTCACCTTCAGCATTGGTCCTTCCAATGAATATTCAGGACTGATTTCCTTTAGGATGGGCTGGTTGGCTCTCCTTGCAGTCCAAGGAACTCTCAAGAGTCTTCCAATACCACAGTTCAAAAGCATCAATTCTTCAGTGCTCAGCTTTTTTTATAGTTCAACTCTCACATCCATACATGACTACTGGAAAAACCATAGCTTTGACTAGGCGGACTTTTGTCTGCAAAGTAGTGTCTCTGCTTTTTAATATACTGTCTAGGTTGGTTATAACTTTCCTTCCAAGGTGTAAGCATTTTTTAATTTCATTGCTGCAATCACCGTCTGCAGTGATTTTGGAGCCCAAGAAAATAAACTCTCAGTGTTTTCACTGTTTCCCCATCTAGTTGCCATGAAGTGATAGGACCAGATGCCATGATTTTTGTTTTCTGGATGTTGAGTTTTAAGCCAACTTTTTCACTCCCCTCTTCCACTTTTATCAAGAGGTTCTTTCTTTAGTTCCTCTTCACTTTCTGCCATAAGGGTGGTGTCATCTGCATATCTGAGGTTATTGATATTTCTCCCAGCAAACTTGATTCCAGCTTGTGCTTCCTCCAGCCCAGTGGTTCTCATGATGTGCTCTACATATAAGTTAAATAAACAGGGTGACAATATACAGCCTTGACATATTCCTTTTCCTACTTGGAACCAGTCTGTTGCTCCATGTCCAGTTCTAACTGTTGCTTCCTGACCTCCATACAGATTTCTCAAGAGGCAGGTCAGATGGTCTGGTATTCCCATCTCTTTCAGAATTTTCCAGAGTTTGTCATGATCTACATAGTCAAAGGCTTTGGCATAGTCAANTGCCTCATGTTGCTGTCTAGTAGAAATCAACACTATACTGTAAAGCAATTATCCTTCAATTAAAAATAAATAAATTTTAAATAAATAAATTCCTTCTCCTCCACCCCTGGTAGAAAAGAATGTAGAATTTATTCTTGATAGGGATGCCAATGTCTCTCTCCCAATCTCTGGACCAGGGCACCAG
Organism: Neotragus pygmaeus; assembly: GCA_006410875.1. Taxonomy (NCBI): domain Eukaryota; kingdom Metazoa; phylum Chordata; class Mammalia; order Artiodactyla; family Bovidae; genus Neotragus; species Neotragus pygmaeus. Next base: position 291,067 of record SJYV01007000.1, read on the forward strand.
TCAGCCTACCATCCACTTAATGATGATAAATCCTCCCCATCCTATCCACTGGAATAGGTGAATGGGTCATCCAGTCCAGGTCCAAATGACTTCAGATATCAAGACTCATGCCACTTCACTTGGCATATTTATGGAAGTTGTGTAAGAAATATTTTTCCCGACTTCTAGGTTGAGTTTTCCTTTTCTCAGTTTCATCAAGTTGGTCATCTAAAAAGTGGAGTCATTTGTGAGTCATAAATTATGTCTTTTGTTCAGTTCAGTTCAGACACTCAACCATGCCCCACTCTTTGTGACCCCATGGACTGCATCACGCCAGGCCTCCCTGTCTGTCATCAACACCCAGAGTTTACTGAAACTCAGGCCCATTGAGTCAAAGATGCCATTCAAACATCTCATTCTCGGTCGTCGCCTTCTCCTCCTGCCTTAAACCTTTCCCAGCATCAGGGTCTTTTCAAATGAGTCAGTTATTTGCATCAGGTGGCCAAAGTATTAGAGTTTCACCTTCAGCATTGGTCCTTCCAATGAATATTCAGGACTGATTTCCTTTAGGATGGGCTGGTTGGCTCTCCTTGCAGTCCAAGGAACTCTCAAGAGTCTTCCAATACCACAGTTCAAAAGCATCAATTCTTCAGTGCTCAGCTTTTTTTATAGTTCAACTCTCACATCCATACATGACTACTGGAAAAACCATAGCTTTGACTAGGCGGACTTTTGTCTGCAAAGTAGTGTCTCTGCTTTTTAATATACTGTCTAGGTTGGTTATAACTTTCCTTCCAAGGTGTAAGCATTTTTTAATTTCATTGCTGCAATCACCGTCTGCAGTGATTTTGGAGCCCAAGAAAATAAACTCTCAGTGTTTTCACTGTTTCCCCATCTAGTTGCCATGAAGTGATAGGACCAGATGCCATGATTTTTGTTTTCTGGATGTTGAGTTTTAAGCCAACTTTTTCACTCCCCTCTTCCACTTTTATCAAGAGGTTCTTTCTTTAGTTCCTCTTCACTTTCTGCCATAAGGGTGGTGTCATCTGCATATCTGAGGTTATTGATATTTCTCCCAGCAAACTTGATTCCAGCTTGTGCTTCCTCCAGCCCAGTGGTTCTCATGATGTGCTCTACATATAAGTTAAATAAACAGGGTGACAATATACAGCCTTGACATATTCCTTTTCCTACTTGGAACCAGTCTGTTGCTCCATGTCCAGTTCTAACTGTTGCTTCCTGACCTCCATACAGACTTCTCAAGAGGCAGGTCAGATGGTCTGGTATTCCCATCTCTTTCAGAATTTTCCAGAGTTTGTCATGATCTACATAGTCAAAGGCTTTGGCATAGTCAATAAAGCAGAAATAGATGTTTTTTTGGAACTCTCTTGCTTTTTCGATGACCCAACAATGTTGGCAATTTGATCTCTGGTTCCTCTGCCTTTTCTAAATCCCGCTTAACATCTGGAAGTTCATGGTTCACATACTGTTGAAGCCTGGTTTGGAGAATTTTGAGCATTACTTTACTAGCATGTGAGATGAATGCAATTGTGCTGTAGTTTGAGCAGTCTTTAGCATTGCTTTTCTTAGGTATGGGAATGAAAACTGACATTTTCCAGTCCTGTGGCCACTGCTGACCTTTCCAAATTTTCTGGCATATTGAGTGCAGCACTTTCACAGCATCATCTTTTGGGATTTGAAATAGCTCAGCTGGAATTCCATCACCTCCACTAGCTTTGTTTGTAGTGATGCTTCCTAAGGCCCACTTGACTTTGCATTCCAGGATGTTTGGCTCTAGGTGAGTGATCATACCATTGTGATTATCTGGGTCGTGAAGATCTTTTTTGTATAGTTCTGTGTATTCTTGCCACCTCTTCTTAATGTCTTCTGCTTCCATACCATTTCTGTCCATTGTTGAGCCCATCTTTACATGAAATGTTCCCTTGGTATCTCTAATTTTCTTGACAAGATGTCTAGTCTTTCCCATTCTGTTGCTTTCCTCTATTTCTTTTCACTGATCACTGAGGAAGGCTTTCTTATTATCTCCCCTTGCTAGTCTTAGGAACTCTGCATTCAAATGGATATATCTTTCCTTTTCTCCTTTGCTTTTCTCTTCTCTTCTTTTCACAGCTATTTGTAAGGCCTCCTCAGGCAACCATTTTGCTTTTTGGTGTCTCTTTTTCTTGGAGATGGTCTTGATCACTGCATCTTATACAATGTCATGAACCTCTGTCCATTCTTCATCAGGCACTCTGTCTATCAGATCTAATCCCTTGAATCTATTTGTCACTTCGACTGTATAATTGTAAGGGATTTGATTTAGGTCATACCTAGTGATTTTCCATACTTTCTTCAATTTCAGTCTGAATTTGGCAATAAGGAGTTCATGATCTGAGCCACAGTCAGCTCCTGGTCTTGTTTTCACTGACTGTATAGATCTTCTCCATATTTGGCTGCAAATAATATTATCAATATGATTTTAGTATTGACCATCTGATGATGTCCATGTGTAGAGTCTTGTGTTGTTGGAAGAGAGTGTTTGCTATGACCAGTGTGTTCTCTTGGCAAAACTCTATTAGCCTTTTCTCTTCTTCATTCTGTACTCCAAGGCCAAATTTGCCTGTTATTCCAGGTATTTCTTGACTTCCTACTTTTGCATTCCAGTCCCCTGTAATGAAAAGGACATCTTTTTGGGGTGTTTGTTCTAGAAGGTCTTATAGGTCTTCATAGAACAATTCAACTTTAGCTTCTTCAGCATTACTCGTTGGGGCATAGACTTGGATTACTGTGATATTGAATGGTTTGCCTTGGAAACAAACAGTGATCATTCTGTCGTTTTTGAGATTGCATCCAAGTATTGCATTTTGGACTCTTTTGTTGACTATGACGGCTACTCCATTTCTTCAAAGGGATTCTTGCCCACAGTAGTAGCTATAATAGTCATTTGAGTTAAATTCACCCATTCCAGTCCATTTTAGTTCGCTGATTCCTAGAATGTCGACATTCACTCTTGCCATCTCTTGTTTGACCACTTCCAATTTGCCTTGATTCATGGACCTGACATTCCAGGTTCCTATGCAATATTGCTCTTTACAGCATTGGACTTTGCTTCTATCACCAGTCACATCCTCAGCTGGGAATTGTTTTTGCTTTGGCTCCATCCCTTCATTCTTTCAGGCATTATTTCTCCACTGACCTCCAGTAGCATATTGGGCACCCACCGACCTGGGGAGTTCATCTTTCAGTGTCCTATCTTTTTGCCTTTTCATACTGTTCATTGGGTTCTCAAGGCAAGGATACTGAAGTGCTTTGCCATTCCCTTCTCCAGTGGACCACATTTTGTCAGAACTCTCCACCATGACCTGTCCATCCCGGGTGGCCCTACACGGCATGGCTCATAGTTTCACTGAGTTAGACAAGGCTGTGGTCCTTGTGATTAGATTGATTAGTTTTCAGTGCTTGTGGTTTTCAGTCTATCTGTCCTCTGATGGAGAAGGATAAGAGGCTTATGGAAGCTTCCTGATGGAAGGGACTGATGAAGAGTCTATTTCCCAGTCCTATGTATGTTCTGGCAGCTCTCTGGTGGAGTTAATGGCAACCTCCTCCAAGAGGGCTTATGCCATACCCAAGTCTGCTACACCCAGAGCCCCTGCCCCTGTGGCAGTCCACTGCTGACCCATACGTCCACAGGAGATACTCAAACACAGTTCTGTCTCAGTCTCTGTGGGGTCTCTGGGTCCTGGTACACAGAAGGTTTGTGTGAGCCCTCTGAGCGTCTCTGGTGGGAATGGAGTTTGATTCTAAATGTGAATTCACCCCTCCTACTGTCTTGCTTGGGCTTCTCCTTTGCCCTTGGACATGGGGTATCTCCTCGTAGCTGCTCCAGCACCGCACAGCCACCGTTCCAGCGCCTACCATCTTCCTGGGGCTTCTCTGACCTTGGACATCTTTTGTAGAATAAGTCAAAGAACAGAAAGAGAGAAAGCTATTGAGAGAGATAGAAGGAGAGAGGATGGGAGAAAAGGAGTGAAAAGTTCTTTCATTTTAAGGTCAAGAGAACAACATTTTCATAATTGGCTTTAGTGATGCCCAGAGTCATGGACTCTTTCTTTTTTTTTTTTTTAACAGCTTTAGTGAGATATAATCCATATTCCATGCAATTCACCATGTAAAGTGTACAATTCAGTAGTATATTCATAGGGTTGTGCAACCACAATCTGATTTTAGAACATTCTCATACCTCCAATCCCCCATCCACTGGCCACTACTAATCTACTTTTATCTCTATAGTTTCATTGATTTTGTGTATTTTATATATATGGAATTATATAATAGGTGATATTTCATGAGTGGTTTCTTTCACTTAGCATAATGTTTTCAAGTTTCATCCACATTGCAGTCTGCATCACTATCTCAATTATTTTTATTGCCAAATAAAATTTCACTATCTATGTATCACATTTTATTATGGTAATCAATCAGTGAACATTTGGGGTTTTTTTCTCTTTGAGATATTGTAAAATACACTGCTACAAATATTTGTGTGCAAGTTTTTGTGTGGATATGTTTTTAATTCTCTAGAAATCCACCTAGAAGTGGAACTGCTGAGTCATATAGAGTCATATAAACAACTCTATATTTAACATTTAAGGAACTGCCAAACTGTTTCCACAGCAATGGCACCATTTTATCTTCCTACTAACAATGTATGAGAATTCCAGTTTCTCCATAGCCTCACCAACAGGCATTATCTTTTTTTATTATAGTCATCTGAGTGAGTTGAAAAGGTATCTCATTATGATTTTGATTTTCATTTCTTTGATAACTAAAGATGTTGAGCATTCTTTCATGTGCCCACTGGCAATTTGTTTATCTTCTTTGGAGAAATATCTATCAGATCCTTTGCTCATTTTTAATAGTTATTTGCTTTTTATAATTGAATTTTAAGAATGCTTTGTATATCCTGAATGCCAGTCTATCATCAGACCTATAATTTGCAAATATTTTCTCCCATTCTGTGGATTGTCTTTTCATTCTCTTGATGGTATTGTTTGGAACACAAAAGTTTTTCATCTTAATGTAGTTCAGTTTATCTGTTTTCTGTTGTTGTTGCTCTTTGTGTCATATCTTAAAAACCATTGCCTAACTCAAGGTCATGAAGATTTACTTCTATGTTTTCTTCTACTAGTTTTATAGTTTTAGCACTTAAACATCTGTCATTTCGAGCTAATTTTTGTATATGGTGTGAGGTAGGCATCCAGATTCATTCTTCTGCATGTGGATATCCAGATGTATCAGTGCTATTTGTTGAAATAACTGTTCTTTACTCATCAAACTGTCTTGGCACCTTGTCAAAGGTCATTTGACCATAAATGTAAAGATATATCTCTGGACTCCTAATTATATTCCATTGATCTATATGTCTATCCAGTACCATACTGTCTAGGGTATTATATTTTACAGTAAGTTTTGAAATTGGAAAGTGTGAGTTCTCCAGTTTTGCTCTTTTTTCCACCAAGATTGTTTTGGCTGTTCTGAGTCTCTTGAATTTCCGTATGAATTTTAGGATCAATTTATGGATTTCTGCCTTTAAAAAAGTGAGCTTCCATGTTGATACCAATTGCATCCAATCTGTAGACCGATTGATAAACTTTTCTTCTGTATTTTGGAAGTGTTTGTGATGAATTTGTGTAAATATTTGCATACTAAGTCGCTTCAGTCATGTCCAACTCTTTGCAAACCCATTGTCTGTAGCCTGCAAGGCTCCTTTGTTCATGGGGTTTCCCAGGCAAGAATACTGGAGTGGGTTGCTATACCCTCCTCCAGGGGATCTTCCCGACCCAGGAATCGAACCTGCATCTCTTATGTCTCCTGCAATGGCAGGCAGTTTCTTTAGCACTAGTACCACCTGAGAAGACCATAAATATTTATGCAATGTCAATTATTCTGCAAATACTTGATAGAATTCTCCAGTGACGTCATCTGGTTCTGAGTTTTTCTTTGTGGAAAGCTTTTTGGATTTTGTTGTTGCTGTTGTTACTAATTTAATCTCCTTATTTATTGTAGGTTTAATCAACTTTCTATTTCTTCTTGAGGCAGCTTCAGCAACTTGTGTCTTTCAGAAAATCTGTCCATTTCATCTAAAAAATCTACTTTGTTTGCATTCAGTTATTCATAGCATTCTTTTTTATTCTCTTAATTTCTGTAAAGTCAGTGATTTCCCTCTTTTATTCCTAATTTCACTAACTTGAGCATTCTTTCCTTGTTTCTTAGACAATCTATCTAAATATGTATTATTTTGTGAATTTTTTTTTGAGCATCTAACTCTTGTTTTCATTTATTTTTCCATAATTTTTTCTAGCTTATTTCCATGTAGTCTTTGTTATTTTCTTTTCTGCTTAGATTCAGTTTGCTTTTCTTTTTTAGGTTTCTTAAAGGAGAAGTTAAATTATTGACATGAGCTTTTTCTTTTACTTAAATATAGAATTTATAGGTATAAATATTCCCTGAGCACTATGTTAGCTACATACTAAATGTTTTGCTTCCATTCTGCTGTTTTCACTTTTATTCATATCAAGGTATTTTTCTCTTGAGATTTCTTTTTAGGCCCATTGATTACTTAGGAATAAGTTGTTTAATTTCCACATATTGATAAATTTTCCAAGTTCCCTTCTGTTATTGACTCCTGATTTAATTCCATAAGAGTCCTTTCAGCTTTAAGTACTTCAAGGTATCCAGTCAAAATGACTCTTGTTGCAATGCAATTCCATTCTAAATGTAAAAATAAACTAAGGTGTGTACCCAAATGAGCTTCAATTACACAGTTTAAGAAATGAAGAGGAAGGAGAAAAAATGTAATAAGCATTCTGGTGACTTTTTTCCAGTGAACCTCTTGTTTTTTATTTTAAATTTAAAAAGAGATACAAAATACCTTCAAGAATTCCACAGGGTACATCAAATTTAGAAAACCTGCAAATATCAATGAGAACAAAGAAATAATAGATTTTTAGATAGAGAAAAGGTGGGGTGAGGGAGGACTAAAAAATATGAGTGGTTTCTCCAATCTAGTTTTAAGTGATTTCAAATAACAAGACTTCTACCACTTCCTTTGGCAAATTTGTAGAACTTGTATAAGAAATATTTTCTTGACATTCAGACTGAGTTTTCATTTTCTCAATTTCATCATGTCAGGTATAGTTGTGCCTCTGTACACCACCCCAAACAATCCCTCTCCTTATTTAGTTCAAGTTTCAGCTCCTCAAGAACCTGCAGAAGGCTATTATATCCCCTTTTCATTCTTATTCCAACTCAAACATATTTAGCCCTCTTAATCCGTCTTCTTAAGCCAACTATTCTACTTTTGAATTTATGTTCTTTGAATTTAGTCCAATACACTCACTATTTCTAATTCATAGGGACCCTGGACCATGTATGAGTCATAAGAACTCACTGTTGATGTCACATAAGCAACTGTCCACCTCTGTGCCCCTGGCATTTTATTTGAGGGTATGAAGCCCAAAATAGTACTTAAAAATAAAAACTAAGACATTTGCTTTCCATTACCAACCACAGGTGGTTTTCAGTCTCACTGCTTTCCAAGTACTGAACCACCATCCAGTTGGACGTCTGTCATTTGGATTATTTTTTCCCTCTTTCAGGCGGCAGAAATAAGCAAGTTCTTTCCCTGGCTCTCTCAACATTCTCAACAGTTCATCTGGTCTGGTTCAACCATTCACAGCTAAGGCCTGCCAAGTTTACAAGTGCACAAATTCTTTCAGAATCCTGCTAGTATACTCTGGCTATTAAGAAACCCTGGAGCTAATCTATAACTTTATATGGTTCTCAATGCCTTGGTAGATTCCCAAGCACAAACCTAGGTCTGTTTATTTTGTTTGCTTCCTAAAATTCAGCTGAAAGTGTAAGATCTTCTCTAATTTTTAGAGTTGTATTCTCTAAAAGGTTCAATGGCTCCTAGATTCCAATGGTATGTTAAGTTTTAGTACAAGGAACTACTAGTACACAGTGTTTGCACAGGATATAAGATTCACACACAAACACTCTCAGAACTACTAATTACCAAGCATTTTACTCTGGTTTCCACCTACTGACTTTTATGAGCAAAATGTACCGACTATTCTTTCATTTGAGTTTCACTAACTAAGAATGTAATATTGCCAGGCTGAAATCTACCTTTGCCCTATAGATGATGATTCCCTAAGCAAATACATACCATGTGGGCAGGGTTGGTATATTTGGCACACCTAAAGAAATAATAGTGGCTTAGAACTGTCCCAGGTGATGCTAATGGTAAAGAATCCACCTGCCAATTCAGAAGACATAAGAGATGCAGGTTCACTCTCTGCATTGATAAGATCCCCTGGAGGAGGGCATGGCAACCCACTCCAGTATTCTTGCCTAGAGAATTCCATGGACAGAGGAGCCTGGCAGACTATGGTTCATGGGGTCGCAAAGAATCAGACATGACTGAGGAGACTTAACACGCAACACAAGAATTGCAACACACAAAGTACTTGGTATTTTCTCCATGAATGTGTCTTAAGTTTCCATTCAAACAGGTTTGGTAGCATTCTTACTTGAAAGAATATGTTAAAAAAAATAAATAATTCAAGCTACATATGGAAAGAGAAGGTTGAATTTCTTTTCAAATGAGAATTCATATCTTTTTTACATCCCGCCACACTGGAAAAATTAAATATGTATCATTCATTTAGGTCCAGGTGCCAAGTCAGAATCCCAGAGTGGAATCCATCTCCTAACATACCAGTTTACTTTCATTGGACATTGTGCCTTCAGTGGTCACTCCTTATTTCAAAAATAACTCTAGAGGTGTTATCCTTCTGTCACTCTGTTCAAGTATTGTGTTTGTCTGACTGTAAGCCCCTAAGAGTAGCTCTTGGATCTTGGCTTCCTCAAAGCATTTTATATAATACACCTCCCAAAATGTAAATTAATGGACAGGCAATATTTGAATGCCTCAAGCCAAAGAAGTAAATAATAGAAATGTCAGACAGTCTGAGTGACCTTTTGAAAGGAATAGAACTTTTCATTTATTTTAAGTTATACTAGAAAGACTTTTTATTTGCCCTTCCAACAGGTAGGGTTTCACAGAGCAGTGTCTAAGAAATTATGGAGCCAGACATTGGCCCAGGTAACTGGAACTAAAGAACAAACATTTCCTGACACAAAGAGAAAGGAGAACCAGCAGCAAGACTCCGCACTAAACCCAATGAGTTCAAGTGAGATAAATGCTAAACCAAGACATACAATCAACAGTCTAGAACAAAAAGAGACCTCATAGACTACTTTGCTCCATCCCTTTTCCCCCTAGATCCAGCTGCTGGGACCAGGAAAGACTGAGGCACTTGACCAAGAGCACAAAAGTAGTGCTAAAGCCAAAACTAAAAAACTCTTTTCCTGTCCCCCAATCCTTTGCTTTTCCAGCTACATCTGAGGTTCATTATTTATACTGCCAGTTGAGTGGATGATCTTCCATATAAACCAAAAAACTCATCAGTGACTCAGATTTTTTGAAGTTTGAATAGGAAAACCATTTGGTCATATCTAACTCAAAGTTAACTTGTATCTTATGCTTTACATAACATTATTTGTTTCTTCCTCATGCCAGGTATCAGAATTAATTGCTCTTCAAGATATCCTCAAGTATGTTTTACTTTAAAATGGAAATCCCATGGACTTAGGACCCGGGCAGGCTACAATCCATGGGGTCACAAAGAGTAGGACACGACTGAGCACACGTCCACTCATGGTCATTATACAACCACAGGGCAAAAAAATATGCAAAATAACTTAACTCTCCTGACTAGGATGGTGAGTAGGATAACAGACTGTCTATGAAGTAATACCACATGGTGAGCCAATTCAACTGTTTATATAAATGAAGGAACACACAAGGCTTCCCGGGTACAGGGCTGTTCTGCTGTGTCTTGGGAAACCCAGAGGACCTGCAAGAGAACAGCCACTATTGTTCCTGGCCACAGTCTCATTTGGAAGCTATGTCTGTACAGCAGGCAAAACAAAAGACCAAAAGTAGATACCAGAAGAGAACAACAGACCCTAATGATACAATTTCTCACACTGCTAATGAGCAATAGCCATTTTTCCTCTCTTTTCTTAAACCCTGAGGTTTCTTACATTTCCTAGAACTTTGCCAAGGTGTGGGTATGCATGTTGGTGTCGAGTATCAGGAATGTACATTAGGAGCCAACATGGTAGGCCCTAGGAAAAATCGTAAGATGCTTTCCCACACCTTACCACTTCCTCAACACTTCTTTCTTTCTCTGGGGTTCTTTTCCCTCCACAAGGATCTTGGGTCTTGAGGATCCTGATAAAGCTTTACAGCAGGAATGGTAAATACATGAGCCTGGCAGGCTACGGTCCATAGGTTCTCAAAGATTTGGATATGACTGAAGCAACTTAGCTAGCACACCAGTGTTTCTGAAGAGCCTTAGATGCAGTGATTTGGGCCTTGGGGCCACATCACAGTGGCTGATGATAACAGTCCACATGGCACCTTCCAGAGCCCTAAGGCCTGGATGGCTGCAGGACTCACTTCCCATGGCACTGCCTGGCCCTGGTCCACTGCTCCTCCTGGTACTCCCTGTGTGGGGGGTTGAGAAAAGATTCACTCATGTTACTCTGGCTGCCACGTGCTCTTCCCATGAACTCCATGAGTCCGAGCCTTAGCTATCCTTGGCCCAACCCTCCAGTTCTAATTAGGATCATCTCATGAGCAATGAGACAGATTGCAAGTCACAGAAGGCGAGCTTCTCCTTGAGAGTTTCCTCCTGCCAGACTAACCCTCTTGTCAAGGTGATCTAGGTCTCCCCATAACCCTACCCTCTTCCCAACTAGTTTCAGCATATTGGAAGAATTGGGTTGACCAAGGGGAAAATCTTGGTCCCAGATACCTGAACAGTTGTAGGGAGGATGATTTTGGTTTCAGTTCAGAATCCTTACATTTATACACTAGGTTTGCATGATTTTCAGATTCTCCCAAAGACAACTTCAACAGCTCCTCAAAATAATGAACTCCTAAGGCAAGTTTAGCCCACATGGAAAACAAAGACATGCTCACTTGATAATCACCAGGAATGACATTCAATTCAACACCTGGCAACAATTCATTGGTTTTGCTGGTCACCAACAACACCCTTAAAAGAGTAAAATCTCTAGAACAGTTGCTCGAATACACTGTCCTTTTATCTAGCAAATCTTTTTCCGTGCTGTTGCCAATGAAAATAAGCCATCTGCTGATCCAACACTGTGAATAAGAAAGTTCTAGATGGAGAACACTAGTTGTCAATCTCCTCAACTTTCTACTGATATTTTTCACTTGCTATTGTCCAATTACTCTTTGATTTTATATAATATAACTAGGCAAACACTGCTTTGAGGGCTATTGCATTAGAGAGGCTGCTTGATATGCTATGTTAATTAATAACGGTAGAGGATTTGAGAATTTACTATACACTTTTTCATTTAATCCTATATACCTAATCACCACATAGATCAGATCAGTAAAAGCTAGAAGTCTTTCTTCTCACTTCCTTCCACCCAGCAAGCTATTTTAGTTCCCTCTCAAAGTTGGCTCTTCACTAAAAAATGAAAATAAAACTCAGTGACACAGGGAGTCCTGACAACTAGTTTATATATAATAACCAATCTATTCAACCACTTCACTTGTCCCAGTACAGGCCGCCAAGGCCTCTACTTCCATCCTGCCAAGTGCTGAAAAAAACAAATTAATTTATTAAAATTTCCCTCAAGTAATAATGCCTTGAATCATGACCCTCACTAAATTTGAGGACTAGCTTTAACATTACTTTAAACTAAATAAATAAGGATTTCCCTGGTGGTCCAATGGTTAAGAATTTGTAATTCCACTGTAAGGAGCACAGGTTTGACCCCTGGTACAGGAACTAAGATCCCACATGCCACGTAATGAGATCAAAAAATACATTAAAAAATAAATAAAAATAATAGAGTAGAATTTTGTTACTATAATCTTGCAATTTGGACCATTAGTCATGAGCAACTCATACCAACAGTTTGAAACAATTTCAAATTGATCTCTCCTGCTTCTAAGACTTCCATGTAAGTTACGCATGACTTTTGGTCATCTTATATACTTCATCCTGACAAACATTTGCTAATGGAGATAAGATGACTTGGGTAATTTTTCATTTAAGCAGTAATATTTTTGGTAAGTGCTGACTGTTTATATCAACCAAAGTGAAATCCACAAGGTGTAAAAAGTTTTGTTTATTAAAAAAAGAAAGAAAAATCTTTGTCCACATCATTCTTCTACAGTGCATCTGAATAATAGCTGGGCTATAAATAGAAGATGCAAGAATGACTAATTCTGTTTTGATTCCATCTCTTCGATGACAAAGGAAATCCCTCTGTGCAAACATTAAGCTAAATCAGAACAGCTTGACTTGTGGAATTTTATCTAGAACATCTACATCAAACAAATAAGAGTGCCAACCTTGAAGATGGACAAATAATTCCCCAAGGAACCCAGTTTTATGACTATCAACTTGGGGGAGCTGTGATTTAAAAGAAAGACAAATACAGCCCTGTTTTAAGAGAATACTCACTTAAAATCGTCACTGCTATTAAAAGGCAAGAGACATTTACCCCCAATTCCTTTATCCTGGAAAAACCTTTCTGTCGTTTGTGACTGAGAGAGAGAAAATGCATCATTTATAGACAGACTCTTTCTTTAGAAACTTAGTTATATCTTCAGAAATTTGTCAGCTAAATTAGGCCCCTTGCCATATAGAGAGAAGTATTCTGGCGCTGCCCTGGGAAGGAAATGAATGAAAGACTGGATTGAATTTTCCATGGAAGCCGACAATTAAAATTGTTTTCTTTGGTATATCCCTTTCTGTCAGTTGTTTCTGAGCTCTCCAAGAGAAGAAAAAAGTTAAGAAGCCTGATTCAGTCATTGCCAAATCTCACTTCCAGTTTCCATCTTATTAAAGACATGACTTAACTTTAATGTGTGTAACATAAGCAGAATCATAAAAAGGAAAGAATTAGAACAGTCTGGAAGGGTCAGTGTCCAAGGCAGGAAAACGCCACAGCTGATTTGCTCTTTTTATTGCTGTTGCCCTTTTGCTTTGTTTACTGAGAGGAGAAATTCTCCGTCCCCCGGCTGCTGATTCCTCACCCTCCATTACAATCGCTGGGAATTCCAATTTCACAAAGCTATTACAATACAGCCACAAATAATCCATCTTGTCAAGTCCATCTTCGGGACTGAAGATAAAGTTGGAGCTGAGTTGCTACACACATCTGGAGAAGGTTCGTTACTTGTAATCGTGAGCTGCTCTGTTAATGCACCCATGAGAAAGGGGTTGACAGGCTGCATATTTCTGCAAACTGTTCCCAGAAAGAACCAATTTCCTGACTTCCATGTGGTGTCAATAATGGAGGCATGAGATGGAGCAGTGCTTATGAAATACTGAATCTGCTTACAGGACCAGCTAGAAGCAAATTCAGACCACCTGGGAGAGAGAGCCTTGACATGGGTACCCCTTCTTTGGCACACATATGGCCATCTGAATGATATGCTCTAATCTATGTATTTGGGTTTACTTGACACAAAACTTCCCGACAGTAGTACCATGGGATGCGGGAGAGAAAGAGAGAGATTGTGAGAGTGAAAGGGAAAGAAAAGAAAGGCAATAAAACACATTTCTGCACATTTAGAATTGAAACAGTTCAATTCACTGACATTATTAAATTTACTATCATAAACAGCCAAAGTTCATCTTATTCATCAGGAAAAAAGTGACTGATGTTTCATGGCATTGGTATTAGATCATTTTGGTTCTTGCCAATAAAAACAAAGCATTAGTGTTTCAATGTTTTAATATCATGATTTAATTCTCTCAATGATATTAGGACCAAGAAGCTCAACCAACATGAAGACCCCATCAAAATTCTTGAGTCAAAACTATGGTTCCAAAATGAGTTCACCATTCTAACCTCGCATTTCACAGCATATATTTTATGCTTGTGACTTTCCAAATACGGATTCTTAACATTGCAAATGTAAAGTTTTATATCACTTAACTTGTGTTGCAAGGGTTTGCCTAAGTAAATAGAAAAACATCTGGGCTCTTTTTACTGGCAAAAGCAAGAGATATTTGACCTCAGATCAGATTCTGAGACTTGAACGTTAGCGTGGTCTTTCCACAGAACATCTCTAATTTTCCACAACTCTCTGCTGAGAGGGTTCAGCCCAGTGCTTTGAAGGGAAGGACAGGACTAAGCACGCATCCCAGGAAGACTTATGTCCTACTTGGCTTCCCTTACCCCAAAACTTTACCAACAGGTCTAACCAGTTCTTGTCTAAACAAAGGGATAAAGAACAAACCTTCAAGGTCTCATCTGCCCTCCGGGGTCTAGCTCTTGATCTCCCCACACAAGAAAAAATGCAATACACTGCTTCAGCCATGAGTCTGTCAGAGCTTTCAGTCTCTCCCTTCAGAAATTCCAGGGCACCATCTATGAGCCTAGCCTGAGATTTCCTTGACTTCAAACAAACTCCCACCTAGGACTCCCTGGAGTCTGGAGCTACCATTGTCTGCAAAGTGGCATCTAGGCTTCAGCTCCATTTCTGACTTGATACTGCCCTCCACAAACAGAAGAGACCCCGTAAACAGGGTCTCTATCTACATGCAAGAGAACTAACAGTAAGTAAGCACCTGTTGCGGTACAGCTCTCGGTGGCACCATTCTCATTGTTCTCCTGAGAGAACAATGTTGTGGCACACCTGAATCCACAACAATAATGAAAGTATACTCCCTGCAGCTGTGTACTGTGGCAGCCCTTGGATTCTAGTCTAATTCTTCTTGCAATTTTAATTGAAATTCAGGACCAACAAACTTAATCCCTGATCAGCTTTTGACTAAATATTTTATTTAAAGTAACCCTTTTATTTTATCTTTTTTAACTGAAAGCTTAAACTTTTATGTTGAACACATATAATTGTGCTTCTTGCCCAACTATAAGAACCAAGCCCTCTTTCAATAGTCATCCTCTTCACAAGTTCAATGTTTCTTAGAATTTTAGACTTTTAGACCTGGAAGAATATATATTAATATGTCCACTCAAAGATGTATACATTAATGTTCATAGGTGCGTTATTCACAATAGCCAAAAAAGTGGAAACAATCCAAACATCCACAGACTGATGAGTGGATAGATAAACTGTGGTATGCCCATTCAACAGACTACTATTCAACAACGAAAAGAAACAAAGTAACAGTCTATAACACTGGATGAACCTCAAAGCCATTGAAGCTTCCTCAATGAAGGAAGCCAGACATGAATGATGGTATACTATATGGCTGTGCTGCTGCTGCTGCTGTTGCTGCTGCATCGCTTCAGTCGTGTCCGACTCTGTGCAACCCCACAGACAGCAGCCCACCAGGCTCCCCCGTCCCTGGGATTCTCCAGGCAAGAACACTGGAGTGGGCTGCAATTTCCTTCTCCAATGCAAGAAAGTGAAAATATATAAAATGTTTAGAAAAGACAAGTCTATAGAAATAGAAAGTAGATAAATGGTTGTTGGGTTGAGTGGGAACCGAATCTAGCTGTAAAGGGGCACATATTTTTGAGGTGAAGAAAATGTTCCAAGTTTGGGTTGTGATGATTCTTGTCTAATACTGTAAGTTTACAAATCACTCAACTGTACGTTTTAAAGAAAAGGTTGAATAGAAACAATAAAATCTAAGTTACCTGTATTCAAGAGTCTAAAAGTGCTTACGTGAGTTCTCTTATTAAACCTTCACAACAAACCATGTTGAATAGGTACTAGTATTATTCCCATTTTACAGATGAGAACACTGAGGCTTAGAATCATTAAAGCACTCTCTCAAAGTCACATAGCTAATAAATGGTGGAATGAAAACTCCAGTCCTGACTACCTTACTCAAGAGTTTAACTACTATGTCACAGCATCCCAAAAGTTGTTCTTTATGCCCTGAATTTGTCAGAGGTGTGGAAAAATAGGGACTCTCATCACTGTCTGGTATAGTCAGGCGGACCTAGAGCAGGCAGAAGCCCCACATCAGTTTCTTCGGGATGTAAGTAGCCTCAGCAATTTGCCCTAAGTGCCACGTAAATGTGTTTATTTTGTATATGTGTCCTGGGCTTCGTGGCCCAGACGGTAAAGTATCTTCCTAGAATGGAGGAGACCTGGGTTCGATCCCTGAGTTGGGAAGATTCCCTGGAGAAGGGAATGACTACCCACTCCAATATCCTTGCCTGGAGAACTCCATGGATAGAGGAGCCTGGCAGGCTACAGTCCATGGGGTCACAGAGAGTTGAGCATGACTGAGTGACTAGCACACACAAACATGACTGAAAATCCCGCTGCACTTTGAAGCCACATTCTCTTATCCTGCAGTTGCTTACACTCCTTGCAAGAGGTAGAATGATTAGCCAGGGTCACCCTTGGGGGCTCTGACCAGGCTTGTGTACCAGGCCTCCAAGCAAGCACCCTTTCCCCAGAGCATGGTACCTTCCGTGTCATGAAGGAAGTTTGACTAAATGACATGACAGCAATTGCTCTTAAAGGCAAAATAATTTTAGATAAAAAAGCTTAATTTTCAAGAACATGGAAATATAGACTAGAAGAACCCTGAGCTCATCACCTCTCACCTAGATTACCCAGTGGTGATATTCTGGCCTCCATGCAATCAGTCTGGCTCTAAGCATTCTCTAGGTTGTACCCTAAGTGGTTTTTCTGATGTATGGAGCCTATCATGTCACTCCTTTCCTTAACAAGGACCACAGAGAGAAGTCCTAACTCCTTCATATGGACCCCTTTCACCTGCATAATCTTCCTATAGCCAAAATGGCCTACATTCAGCTCCCCAAAATGTAATGTGCAGGCAGCGGGCCTTTGCACATGCTGTTCCTACAGACTTAACTGAGGTTTATCGGTTTCCCTAAATAAACAGGAAGACATCTGGATTCTGTTTTCTGGCAAATGAAATTTTTTTTCTGCTACCAAAGGAATGGCCTTAACCCTGTCTCACTTCTTCACCTGGATAACTCCTATTCAGCCTGCAGATCTCCAGCTCAGAACATCCTCCAGGACTCCTTCCTCTATCTCCAACAACCCCATCCCCAAGCATGAGTTAGAAGCTATACCTTGTGGCCCTTTCACATCTCCTTATCATCTGTTTCACTTTCTAGTCCACAACTCTGAGAAAGCAGATCTGTGGTCTGCTTTGTGCTTGGACATATTCCTAGTGTCTGGCACACAGCATGCTGAAGGAAGTCTACGTATTTTAAATGGATGAAAGAATGACAAAAATAAAAACCACCATGGTGTAAAACTGGATTATCTTTTTCTCAAGTTTAATGCATCCCATCTACAATTCATTCATGAGCTTTTGTCCTTCAACTGAACTCTTTATAGGAAAACAAATGGGATACAAAACATCTAGATGACTTGTCTGCCAAGTTGGCACATGGAGAGAACACACTGCCCCAGCAGCTCAGGCTCCTTGATAGGATGAGAGAAGATAAACTGCAATTTTTAACCAGCAAACAATTAACTTGATTGGTTTGATATCTTAGCATCTATTGTGTTCACTGGAAAACAGCAAAGTGCAAAAACCATCCTAAATGCAGCTCTTAGATAATATGTTTATATATGAATAAGAAAATACAGGCAGAGATAATGGAAAAATGAAAACAGTAACTTTGTCAGGGTTATAAGAGCGTGAGTGAGTGAAGTCCCTCAGTCGTGTCCGACTCTTTGTGACCCCATGGACTGTAGCCTACCAAGCTCCTCTGTCCATGGGATTTTCCAAGCAATAGTACTGGAATGGATTGCCATTTCCTTCTCCAGGGGAACTTCCTGACCCAGGGATCAAACCCGGGTCTCCTGCATTGCAGACAAACACTTTACTGTCTGAGCCACCAGGGAAGTCCCTATAAGAGTGTAGATGATGTTTTTATTCTTTTGTTAGTTTTTGTTATCACACTATTGTTTATGTTATATGTATACATACATATATAATTATAATTAACATTAAGCTGTCGATGTCTATATATCAGCTTAAACATTGGGTCTCTTGGCAAATCATTAAGTGTAATCAACAGAGTTGGTTGCTCTATTTCATTTCCAATAATAGAGCTCCCAGGGGACCCATGATGCAAATGTACCTGAGAATTTGCAAGAATCATTAATAATATAGCTAACATGCATTGACCACTTAGTATGTCCAGACCTTTAATCTTATTATTAATTTTTTATCTTACTATCTTATTTAAGTTTTATCCTATTGTCTTCCTTTTGCACAAAGAAAAAACTCAGCTTAAAGAAGTTAAGGCACTTGCTCATAAGTTAAAAGCTAGAGTGATTGTTGATTTTACATGTGGATTTGGCTACAGCATGGTGACCAGTTTGGTCAAACACTACTCTAGATGTTGCTTTGAGGTATTTTTTAAATTAGAGTTTATAAACAGTTAACTTTAAGTAAAGTAGTATGTTGTTCAGTTGCTCAGTTGTGTCTGACTCTGAGCAACATCATGGACTGCAGCACACCACACTTCCCTGTCCTTCACCATCTCCCAAAGCATGCTCAAACTCAGATCTGTCGAGTCAGTGATACCATCCAACCATCTCATCCTTTGCCGTGCCCTTCTCCTCCTGCCTTCGATCTTTCCCAGCATCAGAGTCTTTTCCAATGAGTCAGCATCTTGCATCAGGTGGCCAAAGTATTGGAGCTTCAGCTTCAGCATCAGTCCTTCCAATGAATATTCAGGACTGATTTCCTTTAGGAATGACTGGTTTGATTTCCTTGCAGTCCTAGGGACTCTCAAGAGTCTTCTCCAACACCACAGTTCAAAAGGATCAATTCTTTGGCACTCAGCCTTCTTTACAGTCACATCCATACATGGCTACTGGAAAAACCATAGCTTTGACTAGATGGACCTTTGTCAGCAAAGTAATCTCTCTGCTTTTTGGTATGCTGTCTAGGTTGGTCATTGCTTTTCTTCCAAGGAGCAAGCGTTTTTTAATTTCATGGCTGCAGTCACCATCTGCACTGATTTTGTAAGCCCAAGAAAAGAAAATGTGTCACTGTTTCCATTGTTTACCCATCAATTTGCCATGAAGTGATGGGACCAGATGCCATGATCTTTGTTTTTTGAATGCTGAGTTTTAAGCCAGCTTTTTCACTCTCTTCTTTCATCTTCATCAAAAAGCTGCTTAGTTCCTCTTCGCTTTCTGCCATAAAGGTGGTGTCATCTGCATATCTGAGGTTATTGATATTTTTCGCAGAAATTTTGTTTCCAGCTTTTGCTTCATCCAGCATTTCACATGATATACTGTGCATATAAGTTAAATAAGCAGGGTGACCATATACAGCCTTGATGTACTCTTTTCCCAACTTTGAACCAGTCTGTTGCTCCATGTCTGGTTCTAACTGTTGCTTCTTGACCTGCATACAGGTTTCTCAGAAGACAGGTAAAGTGGTCTGGTATTTCCATCTCTTTAAGAATTTTTCACAGTTTGTTGTGATCCACACATTCAAAGGCTGTGGCAGAGTCATTGAAGCAGAAGTAGATGTATTTCTGGAATTCTCTTGCTTTTTCAATGACTCAACGGATGTTGGCAATATGATCTCTGGTTCCTCTGCCTTTGCTAAATCCAGCTTGAACATCTGGGAGTTCACAGTTCACATATTGTTGAAGCCTCACTTGGAGAATTTTGATCATTACTTTGCTAGGACATGAAATAAGTGCAATTGTGTGATAGTGTGAACATTGTTTGGCATTGCCTTTCTTTGGGATTGGAATGAAAACTGACCTTTTCCAGTCCTGTGGCCACTGCTGAGTTTTCCAAATTTGCTGGCATAATGAGTGCAGCACTTTCACAGCATCTTCTTTTAGGATTTGAAATAGCTCTACTGCAAGTCCATCACCTTCACTAGCTTTGTTTGTAGTGATGCTTCCTAAGACCCACTTGACTTCAGACTCCAGGATGTCTGGCTCTAGGTGAATGATCACACCATCATGGTTATCTCGGACATTAAGATCTTTTATGTATAGTTCCGTGTATTCTTGTCACCTCTTATTATCTTCTGCTTCTGTTAGATCCTTACCATTTTTGTCCTCTGATGAGCCCATCTTTGCATGAAATATTCCTGTGGTATCTCTAATTTTTTTAAAGAAATCTCCAGTCTTTCCCATTCTATTGTTTTCCTCTATTTCTTTGCAACATTCACTTAGGAAAGCTTTCTTATCTCCCCTTGCTATTCTTTGGAACGCTGCATTCAGATAGGTATATCTTTCCTTAACTCCTTTGCCTTTGCTTCTCTTCTTTTCTCAGCTATTTGTAAGGCCTCCTCAGGCAACCATTTTGCCTTTTTGCATTTCTTTTTCTTGGAGATGGCTTTAGATCACCACCTCCTGTACAGTGTTACAAACCTCCACCCGTAGTTCTTCAGGCACTCTGTCTATTAGATCTAATCTCTTCAATATATTTGTCACTTCCACTGTATAGTCATAAGGGATTTGATTTAGGTCATAACTGAATGGCCTAGTGGTTTTCCCTACTTTCTTCAACTTAAGTCTGAATTTGACAATAAGGAGTTCATGATCTGAGCCACAGTCAGCTCCCAATCTTTTTTTCGCTGACTGTCTAGAGCTTCTCCATTTTTAGCTGCAAAGACTATAATCAATCTGATTTCAGTATTGGCCTTCTGGTGATGTCCTGTGTAGAATCGTCTCTTGTGTTGTTGGAAGAGGGTGTTTTCTATGACCAGTGCATTCTCTTGGCAAAACTCTGTTAGTCTTTGTCCTGTTTCATTTTGTACTCCAAGGCCAAACTTGCCTGTTACTCCAGGTATCTCTTGACTTCCTACTTGTGCATTCCAGTCCCCTTTGATGAAAAGGACATTTGTTGTTGTTGCTGTTAGTTCTAGAAGGTCTTGTAGGTATTCATTGAACCATTCAACTTCAGCTTCTTTGGCATTAGTGGTTGGGGCATAGACTTGGATTACTGTGATATTGAACGGTTTGCCTTGGAAATAAACAGAGATCATTCTGTCATTTTTGAAATTGCACCCAAGTACAGCATTTTGGACTCTTTTTGTTGACTATGAGCGCTACTTCATTTCTTCTGAGGGATTCTTGCCCACAGAAGTATATATAATGGTCATCTGAAGTAAATTCACCCATTCCAGTCCATTTTAGGTCACTGATTCCTAAAATATTGATGTTCACTCTTGCCATCTCCTGTTTGACCACTTCCAATTTACCTTGATTCATGGACCTAACATTCCAGATTCCTATGCAATATTGTTCTTTACAGTGTTGGACTTTACTTCTATAACCAGACACAACCACAGTTGAGTGTTGTTTATGCTTTGGCTTAGCCTCTTCATTCCTTATGGAGCTATTTCTCCATTTTATTCCAGTAGCATATTGGGCACCTACTGACCTGGAGAGCTCTTCATTCAGTGTCATATCTTTTTGCCTTTTCATATTATTCACAGGGTTCTCAAGGCAAGAATACTGAAGTGCTTTGCCATTCCCTTCTCCAATGGACTGCATTTTGTCAGAACTCTCCACCATGATCCATTTGTCTTGTGCGGCCCTACACGGCATGGCTCATAGTTTCATTGAGTTACACAGGGCTGTGATCCATGTGATCACTTTACCACTCCATAACATGAATGGGCATCATCCAATCAGTTGAAGGCCTTAAAAGCAAAGACTGAGGTTTACTGAAGAGGAAGGAATTCTTCCTCTAGAGTAAAACATAGAAATTCTGTCTGAGTTTCCAGCCTTCTGCCTCAAGACTGCAACAACTCTTAACTGAATCTCCAGCCTGCCAATTTGCCCTATAGATTTCAAATTTGCTAGTTCTCACAATCACATGAATCAACTCCTTAAAGTAAAACTCTTGATCAATAGATAGATATAGATATAGAGACTGGTATTCTGATAAGGTATAGAAGTAGGTTAAAAATAGAGACAGAGACAGAGCTACTGATACCCTACTGGTTCTGTTTCTCTGAGAAAACCTAATACAGCTAGTAATTAGTGTTTTTAGAATGTGAATCCTATAAAGTCATTGCCTG
This sequence comes from Neotragus pygmaeus, assembly GCA_006410875.1. Lineage (NCBI taxonomy): Eukaryota > Metazoa > Chordata > Mammalia > Artiodactyla > Bovidae > Neotragus > Neotragus pygmaeus. The sequence goes on from SJYV01007000.1 coordinate 313,209, forward strand.
TAACCATTACAAAAATAAGATGAATTACCAAGTGGCAGCTATGCTAATCTACAGAGTGGCCATCTGACAGGAGACGGACTGGGCAGCCATGCTGTGCACATAGTAGAACAGCAGAAAGCTCAGCTGGCCTTCCCAGGACTCTCTGGCACAGCAGTGCTGCCCTGCGGCTTTACCAAGGGTTCCTAACGCCCTTCCAGTACCTTGTATTTACAAGGAATACAGACTGTCGTGGAACGCTGCATGTCATGGCCCAGAGACCCCCAGTACCCATGCTTTCCTTCTCTTATCTTCTCCAAAGATTCTTAAAAGGCTTGGGTCTTGGTGTGGCTCTTAGAAAACATATACCATTGAGGAAAAAAGAGGAAAGGGAAATAAATTGCCACAGGAAAGATTTAGATTCCTCTCATTGAAAAGAATTTTGAGAAGAAAAAGTAATACTGAGTTAAATCATGAATGTTCCTACTCTGAAAAAAAGTAAAAAGAACTAAAAAACTCAGGGCTGTTTTTTTAAATGGCTTTCTGGGATATTTTAGGTGTGGCTCATCATAACAGCACCAAGATGTGGTTGATGTCTCTTTGCAAGGTTCGTTTCAGCCCTCACGCCCTGCTTGGGTGCGGGCAGAGCTCAGCACACCTCATCCCTGGATTTCTGAGCCGCACTCACAGTTTGAGAGTCCTGGCACTTAGCATGCTTCCTGCTGAGCTGTAAAGTCATTCCAGACAAATCCCTCTGTTTACAGAGATTCCAGAGCAGCAGGGAACATCTCAGAATACCAGTCTGGACACAGAAATTCTCGGACCTGCGGATCTGCGCTAAGCTGCTCTCCCACCTGCCCTTGCCCTCAGCGGCCCCCTTCCTTCCACACTCCCTCCTCCACTTCCTTTTCTGCATCTGCTGCGGTTTCCTTCACACTGAGTCATTCTGGGATGTTACTAGTAAAGTCCTTTTAAAATCAAGTTAAGCCAGAGGGATTGAAAGTGGAAAGAAAGCGATTATTTGAGGAATAAATGAAAGAGAAAGGGGAAAAAGAAAGAGCAAGTAGTAAAAAGAACCGAGGTTTGGATGGGAACCCTGGTTGAAATTTTTGGTCCGATGTCTTAGACTGAGTGAGACTAAGTAAGAAGTGACCTATCTTAATAAACTGCTCTTTCCATGAACCACCATGGTTCATAGAGCTTGACTTCCCTGATATCTCAGTTAGTAAAGAATTCTCAATGCAGGTGACCCCGGTTCAATTCCCGGGTCAGGAAAATCCCTTGGAGAAGGGATAAGCTACCCACTCCAGTATTCTTGGGCTTCTCTTGTGGCTCAGCTGATAAAGAATCTGCCTGCCATGTGGGAGACCTGGGTTTGATTCCTGGGTTGGGAAGATTCCATGGAGAAGGGAAAGGCTACCCACTCCAATATTCTGGCCTGGAGAAGTCTGTGGACTGTATAGGCCATGGGGTCACAAAGAGTCAGACACGACTGAGCCACTTTCACTTCACTTCCCTGACCCACATAGGCAGCCCAGACGTGTTACTCAATCCACATTAACTTGAACTAAGCATTTTCTTAACCAGACATAGGGGAATGAATTTAGAGTCAAGAGACATGTTTGAGACCTGACTTCACTACTTTCCAGTCACTTAACTTCCCTGGGCTCTAATTTTCCAAATTCTTATAATGGGAATAATAACACCTGCTCTGTCTAAATCTAGGGCTGATAGGAGGATGAAGTGACATGATGTATGTGGAAATCCCTTTTAGCTTATCCAAATATAAGCTGTTTTTACTAAATTCAATAAACAGCAAATGTTTCTTATTTGTTGTTCTTTCTGCTTTTCAACCCCTAGAAAATCTTTCACAGAAAAACCGCCTTCCAGCCAACATAATTGAATTATTTTTAAAGCACATACAAGAGCCCTAAAATGAAAAAGAAAAGCTAAAAATTGCCATTTTGTAAGGTTTCCAAGGCAGCATTCAGCAATCCAAAGTCATTCTAGAAGCTCTGTTCAGATATATCAGGAATAGCGAAGCTCTTTTAAAACGAAGCAAAATAAATGTAATTCAAGAGTTGCAAGTCTTTCTAATACTTTTTGTTTAGAGAGATTAATAGAAAATTTCACCACACTTAACTATTATTCATATCTCAGCCAGTTCTCCTTAATCAAAACTTTTCCTCCTTAGATCCTTATACAAGTGTATAAACTGTTCTCCATGAGATTTAAACAACACATCAAGTGAATTTTTATATAACCAGTAATCCAGGATGACACAGGATGACATGGTTCCCAAGTTTCAGAACCATGATGAGAAGAAACTAAAAAGAAAGCTACCGGGGCTGTTGATATCCCACATAAGTTGTTATTTAAGACAAATAACCTGAACTTTAGAGAATGCACTTATGTCAAACTTTCATATGTCAGACCACACCCCTGTGGGTGGAGGTGGGGTTTCCCGTGAAGGGAATGGATGTTCCCACTGTCAATCATCTTAGAGAAGGGTCAGTACTGGGTCAGAAAATGAGGGCTTTGACAAACAGTCCTGAAAACTAAGTCAGGGGAAACCATTCTCTGTCTGAATCCAGGAATTGGTTTGGTCAGGATTCTGGGGCAAAGAGCTGCCCAGAGCTGCTCTAGTGATAGGCATTGAGCCATACCAGGCCACGGTGAATACAGACCAAAAGAGAAACAGTAAGACTCTATAATGTTCTAATATCCCCCAAATCAACAGGTTTTGCTGAAGGTTACTGTTTGGAGTCTACTGAGTTAATTTCCCACCATGAGATGACTTGGATTAGAAAGACATGTGGCCCTGTCCCCGATTCTCATCTGGCCAGTGATGCAGCATTCACCATCAGGAGTCGACCATGCTGTATGGAATGGAGATCTCTAGAGGATCTTTAGAGGTTACAGTGGCACCAACTTCCATCACCTGGAGCCACTTTCCAGATCAATCAACAGCCAAGCCCAGATATGACATACAATTCACCTGGGTACTTGCTAAGTAACACAGTGCATGTGTGCATTGTCAGTTGCTTCAGCTATGTCAGACTCTTTGCGTCCTTATGGACTATAGCCTGTCAGACTCCTCTGTTCAAGGGATTCTTCAAGCAAGAGTACTGGAGCCCTCCTCCAAGGGATCTTCCCAACCCAGAGATTGAACCCATGTCTGCTGTACCTCCTGCATTGCAGGTAGATTCTTTACCCACTGAGCCACCTGGGAAGCCCAAATAATAGAATAGGTATCCAGAATTCTGCATATCTCACAAGCTCCCAGCTGGTGCTAATGCTAGTAGTCAACACATTGTGTGTATGAGTCGCTCAGTTGTATCTGAATCTTTGCGACCACATGGACTGTAGCCCACCAGGCTCCTCTGACCATGAAATTCTCCAGGCAAGAATACTGGAGTGGATTGCCATTCTCTTCTCCAAGGGATCTTCCTGACTTGGGTATTGAACCCAGGTCTCCTGCATTGCAGGCAGATTCTCTACCCTCTGAGCTACCAGAGAAGCCCACTACCATGCCTGTAAGTAACAAAAATCTCCCCTTTGCACCTTAAGGTGTGAGTCTGAGTACCAGCTCCATCAATAAGTAGAGAGGACAACCAGGCCTGAAGGTAAGACCCCAATCAGCCCACCCCAGGCTCTCATTCAGATTTAGGAAAAGGAGTCCCAGAGGAAGACTAGCTGGAATTATTGTTGATTAGGCAATTGCACCCCACTCCAGTACTCTTGCCTGGAAAATCCCATGGATGGAGGAGCCTGGTAGGCTGCAGTCCATGGGGTCGTTAAGAGTTGGACATGACTGAGCAACTTAACTTTCACTTTTCACTTTCATGCATTGGAGAAGGAAATGGCAACCCACTCCAGTGTTCTTGCCTGGAGAATCCCAGGGATGAGGGAGACTGGTGGGCTGCTGTCTATGGGGTAGCGCAGAATCAGACATGACTGAAGTGACTTAGCAGCAGCAGGAAAATAGTAATGCTAACTTGTTTTCCAGGGGCTTCACCAGTGGCTCAGTGGGTAAAGAATCCACCTGAGATGCAGAAGACTCAGGTTTGACCCCACTCCAGTATTCTTGCCTGGGAAATCCCATGGACAGAGGAGCCTGGTAGACTATAGTTCAAGGGGTCCCCAGAGAGTCGAACACAACTTAGTGATTAAAATAACTCTTAAGTTGAAGAACAAATGTAAGGGCTTAGTTTTGCTTCCTCAAGCTAGTGAACAATGGGCATAACTACATAACTGCCTTTACAAATATCTCACTATCTCAAAAGCAGAGAGTGAAAAATGATCATCTTTTTTTTCCCATGAGACATGGCATGTGAGATCCTATTTCCCAAGCCAAAGATCAAACCCACATCCCCTGCAGTGAAAGTAGATAATCTTAACCACTAGATTGCCAGGGAAACCCCCATCATCTTTAAATACTTAATCACTAGAGTGTAGTAAGACTTGTCTAGGAAAAACTTGCTGTGTTTTCATTTACTCTCACACTCCTATGAAGCTCACAACGCTTCTGATACCAGATGTGTGGATTTTCCACACCAAACAGTTCTGACACTAACTACCCACGGGCTAAGGGTTCAGTCCCACAAGAACGAACCTTTCAAGTTCTTCCAGGCAAAGGATTCAGCAAGTGAAAATTCTGGAAGGGAAGCCTCTGTTGAGTTTGAGAAAGAGAGCAAGGATGGATGAAGAAATAGAAGCCAGAGCGTTCATGGCCTAGAATCTTTTGTGTGTGCAGGGAACAGGTGACAATGGATAGGAGTTGACAAACTTTTTCTGTAAAGGGGTCAAGAAGCAAAATCAAGGATATTATATAGGTGTTTAGGGCTTCCCCAGTAGCTAAAGAATCTGCCTGCAATGCAGGAGACACAGAGACCACGGTTCAATCCCTGAGTCAGGAAGATGCCCTGGAGGAGGGCATGACAACCCACTCCAGTATTCTTGCCTGGAGAATCCCATGGCCAGAGAAGTCTGACGGACAGCAGTTTTTGGGATTGCAAAAGAGTCAGAAATGACTGAGCAAATAAACAACAACAGCAATGTAAGTATTTATATAGCAAGAGAGGGAAGAGCTCCATAAATTTTTTCTTCATGAAATTCAAAGTATAATAACCAAGAATAATTTTCATAATACAGGCCTAATGAGAAGAATAGAATTATTTGGGGGAGGACAACATTTTGTTTAATTTGGGTTCAAAATGTGTTTCTTATCAAAATTGGTTGATAGGTTCATGGTAGTGCTGATCTGTAATAAAATTTTACATATTTTATTTTTGAAAATATCTTTCCCCAAAATAGATACTGACAAACACTGATATCAATTCACGAGCATATGATTTTCATTAAGCATAGTCATCACTTGGGAGGCATTTATGGAATTCTGTTAGACTCTTCTCTTTATATTTTGGCATGGCATTGCAGATTAATCACTCCCCATTGAAGGTTAGGGAGTGATTAAGAGTGAAGAGTGAAATCCACTCTTAAATGGATTTCAGAATATGGAAATGTCTTCCACATTCACACAAAGGTCTGAAAAATGCTGCAGGAACTGCAGTTTGAGTTCAGAAAATAAGTCTACTGCAAATTTGTATTGGGATGGAGATGTTCTTTTAACTTTTGATAGCATGGGAAGTGTATTTGAGCTTGAAGCTACTTGTGATTCAAACAACAGTAATCGTCATCACAATGATTTTTCCATGTATAAGTTTCACATATAAGCACTGTTTTGGATTATAACTTAAGGTTGAATTAATGAAACCCTACCAAGTCTGCAACAAATTTTCCAAAGCCTGTCAATGATTGAAGATGATGTTTCTCATTCAGAAAAATTTCAGTTTCAATTTGAAAAGTTTCAGTAAAACCGAGCCACTGCTAAGCCACTGACTGCTGTGTGGTAGAGCAAGTCAAGATATTCAGCTTTTATTTCTAACAAAAACTCAAAGAATCAACATCCAGGGTGATATGCCAAAGCATTCCAACATTTAGTGATCAGGTCAAGGAGGAAACATTAGCACAATAAATATGAAGGAGCAGCCAGTTCTAGGAGGAAAATCAGAAGAGAGTGGAGCTTTAAATAAATATATTTATATTTAAAATTTTAAAAAAAGTTAAAAAGTTACTGAACTGATAGGTGAATTGGCAAAAATGAGCATGCAAGTGCAGTTTTCACTGTGTGGTAGGAAAGAAGCCAGATTAAAGTGAGCAAAACAATGAGTGGAAAATAGGGAGGGCAGAAATCTCAGCTGAGATGTTTTTCTGTGAAAAGGGCACAAGAATGGAGCCATGGGTAGATGGCAAGGAAGAAGTTTCTGGTTTGCTTTCTTTTTTTTGTTTTTGTTTTTAATCTTCACCCTTTAACAAGAAATCACAAAGCCCCATAACATACCAGACCACTTAAAATATGAAAGTGACCACAATTAAGCTCCATGACAAGGTCTCCATGACCAAGAAACATATTCCTTTCTTGGAGAAATACCTCCAAGAAGCATGAGGTATTCTATATACATGGCTTTGCCAGATATTATCCCACTTAACATCAATTAGTTTTGAAATTTTTTATCCACTTTTGTGTAAATCTTACTAAATATACTAAGCAATTCTCCATTCTCCACTTGCTGAGTCATATTACAGACAGCAGTTACATTCTGGACTACATGGTATAATGATGTCCTCTCAAGTACTAGCAAAGTCCTTGAGAATATTTACTACTCCACAAGATGATCCTCGATGACTAGAGATTTTTTAATTTGCTTCCCCCCCAACTCTAAGATTATCATATGTTCCTCATAGTGGTAGATGGTGAAAGGTTGTTGCTGAACTGTGAAAGACACTGGTATTCTTGTCCTCCAGAGGAGAGGAATTCACTCTGGGGCAAGTGACAAGGCTTGATCACTCAGAGCTTTTGTGTAATAACGTTTTATTAAAATATAAAAGAGATAGAGAAAAATTCTGACATAGGCATCAAAGGGGGACAGAAAGAGTGCCCCCTGCTAGTCTTTAGCAGTTTGTTATATCTATCAGTAGGCTGCTAGAGAAAGCAAATGTCTCAAAACTCAGAGAGTGGCACCTCACCCATAACATGCATTTTGAGATAACATTGGCACAAGATAAATCATCCTAGGCCATGAAAGTATTGGCATGAATCTTGGAGAAAGGCAAGTTTCCAAGCAGATATATAGTTTCATTAACATAGATTAGGAGAACAATTGTATGAGTAAAACACACTGGTTTGTTGAGCCATTATCTGTTCTGAGTCTTAGGTGGAAATGACTTGAGGAAATACAGAGTCTAAGTAAATACATAATTCATTAACATAGCTTAAGAAAAACATTTCCGTAAGAAAAATGCATTGGTTAGCTCAAGGTTTGAGAAAAGTTAAATTCAGGTGGAACCAGGTATCATCATGGCAACAAAGAATTTTAAAAGAAACCTCCTTTTAATTTTGTATAGAGAAGGGGAAAAAAACCTGACACTCGTAGTCTGTTTCCTCATGCCACTTAAGAGAGAGATTAAAAATATCTGACACTTGCAGCCTATTTCCTCTATTTGGAGACCCCTAGCCTTCCTGCCTGTTACCCTCTCAACTGGAAAGATGCTAGGCCCAGTGAATCTCCACGTGGCTGTATAACAGAATTACCTCATGGGGTAGCAAGGGTGGGAAGAAGGAGCAAGGGGACTTTTTTAAAAATCCCCATCGATGCCTCATTATTTACAATAGCCAAGACAGAGAAGCAAATGTCCATCAACAGATGAATGGATAAAGAATATGTGCCACATACCTACAATGGAATATTACTCAGCATTAAAAAGAATGAAATAATGCCACTTGCAGCAGCATAGATGGACCTAGAGATTTTCATGGTGAATGAAGTAAGACAAAGGGTAAATATCAGATGACATCATTTCTGTGCAGAATCTAAGAATTTTGAAATGATACAAATGAGCTTACAAAACAGAAACAGGCTCACAGAGTTAGAGTACTTTTGTGGTTGCTGGGGCAGAGCTGAGGAGGGGATGGAGAAGGTGGAAGGGGAGGGATAGTTAGGGAATTTGAGATGGACATGTACACAGTGCTATATTTTAAATGGATAACCAACAAGGACCCACTGTGTAGCACAGAAAACTCTGTTCAATGTTATATGGTAGCCTGGATGGGAGAGGAGTTTAGGGGAGAATGGATACGTGTGTATGTATGGCTGAGTCCCTTTGCTGTCCACCTGAAACTATCACAACATTGTTAATAATAATGCTGCTGCTGCTGCT
>SJYV01007003.1:0-12189 GCA_006410875.1 Neotragus pygmaeus
CACCTTGCTGTATGTACAACTCAGGGTATAAAAGCCCCAAGAAAAATAAAGTAAATGGGCCTCGCTCACTGAAGCTTGGTCACCCCATGTCGTTCTTTCTTATCTCTATCTTTCTTCATTAGCCGACATTGTCCATCCTGAGGATATCCCTGGACTCTGCTGAGGCTGGACCCCGGCAGAACATCAAGTTTATGAGAAAAGGAGCAGCAAGGAGGAGAGAGAAATAATCAGTCAGTGAAATGAAGGAAACCAGGAACTTCTAACTTTTCATTTAGAAGAAAAAGTTGCAAAGTTAGCATAAAGATTCCCTGTATACTCTCCACCCAGATTCCCATAAATCACATGGTCTTCCAACAGTTTGCACGATGAGTTAGAAGGGGGTTAATGAGGGACACTCACTCCAGCGAGGAAGTAGGGCTTGTGTAGAGCTTACACATGATGGACAAAAACACCCGTGGATGTAAATGGCAGAGCCATGAGAGTAGAAGGGGGGAATGCAAGAGGCCTTTCAGAGAGGAAATGGCCAGATTGATGATTTGATGGATGACTACAACTGGAGAGTTAACCCATAAGAGGGTTAATTTAAATAAGATTATAACGTTTCAAGAGTAGATGACCAAGAGAAGGATGGTACCACTGCTGAGGAGTAGACTGCTGCAGAGATGATGACGGGACTGAGGATGTGTCCAGGAAATGAGGAGGCAGTCCTTACTTTTGAACTTTCTTATCTACTTTTTGCTCCCAGGTTTTTATTCTCCCCACATTTTCTCTGTTCCTCCAAATCTGTCAGATAGGATACTTGTCTCTTCTTACCTCAGCATATTCTTCCCCTTCCATACGAACTTACATCTAGTTTGCTTATCAACAAGGTATTGAAATGAAAAGAAAAAAAAACAGACATAAAATGCAGAATGATCAATCTCGCAAGAAGAAACATTCCAAAGAAAAGCCAAGATGTGTCCATTATGTGCTGTCTAAATAATTCCAATACCACTTGGAGAGTGAAAAAAAGCAGAAAATAACCCTCATATTCTGAACAAAGTCCTCTTTAATATGTTTTCCCTTAGGGAAGTAGCTCTCAAACTTCAGTTAGCATCAGAATCACACATGAGAGTTTTTATAAGAACTTGCTTGCCCTGCCCCCAGAGTTTCAGATTTAGTAGGTTTGGGGTTGAGTTCAAGAATTTGCAGTTCTAACCAGATGCTGAATCTGCAGGTCAGGACCACACTTTGAGAATCAGTGTCCTAGGGTGTGCCACTGAGTCTTTTAATTCTGCCTAGAAAGGAAGGTAGATAAAGCAAGGGATGGAGTGCTGGATAAAGAAGGTTCTTTGCTAATTTATTTAACCTTTGCAATTTTCACAGAGTTTACCATTAAAAGGGTAGAATCAAGAGAAGTTAGGTTATAAAGAGTTTCTCAATATGCTGCCGCTGAAAACTTTATCAAACTATTTGAGTTTGATAAAAGCAGCTAAAAGTCAGCTAGTTGTAACTTGGCAATCTGTATTAATATAAAACAGGTAATACTGCATAAGGAAGGAGAGGGAAATAGGTGTTTAATTGGGATTAGTATGCTTAATTTTAGTTTTATTAGGAGAGCACACCACATAATTACCCATCCAAAGACCAATGCTAATTGCATGAGTATACTGAATTACCATTTATAGCTGTGTTTAGATTTTGTCTATATAAACTAGATTGACAAAGCATATCACACTCAAGTGATGAAATTTCCAAAATACCTATTTCCAAAATACCCCCACCCCAACACCAATATAGAAAGTTTAGATATTTTCTGTGATAACGGTGTATCAATCATTTTAGTATACACTGACACAAAGCAGTTAACTACTGTCTTGCTTATTGGTTGCATTATATTGATTTATAAGAGATGTATGTGTAATAATGTCAGCAACAGATTGTTCAAACCAATTTTATTCCTAAATGGTTTATATTTTAAATCAAGCATAAATCTGTAACATATTTCAGCAGTGCTTCTTAAATCAAGTTAGACATTCATTTCTTCACTATTTAAAAAAAATGATATTTCTTTCTTATCCCTGTCTATTTAATCATATAATAATGACCTCATCTTATTGGAAAGGGCAGAGCTGTCTTTCATTTTCACATTTTTTTCCTCCATGAATATTAACAGTTTATCATTATGCAAAAGACTTTATATTTAATAGACAAACAATTAGTCCTGAAATTGAGTTTGTAAGTTTATTGATTATTTTAATTATTAGAGACATCACTTTGCTCACATACCTTAATGAACAAATAGATGAGCACAATTACAACTTTAATTAGTATTGTAATTAATTACAATGATCTCTTTTTCAGTCTAGTACACGAGAGGTTTTTACAAGCGTATTGGGATGCTAGCCTTCTGCCTGAGGCCTACTTTCTTTGTCCTAAGAATGATCTCCCTGATCTTCCAAGCATGGATTTTAACCAGAACATACAAAAGATGCTCTGAGTTCAAATCATAATTTTTCTTTCCTATAGTTTTAAGACCTTGAACAAATTATTTCACATTTCTTGCCCTCAGTTTCCTCATCTATGAAAGAACAGAGTTGAGCTAGATAATACTGGTAGATCTTTTATACTTTTAATCCTAAGAACGAATATTCTAACACTTCTCAGAACATTGCTGAGGTCTCTGCTCAGAGATGGAAGCTATCTTGGTAAAGAATTGAAAAGTTCTGCTTAAGAATAAGTTAAGAGTTTTCAGCTCTCCTTTAAAGATGTAGGAATACACTTGACTCCAGAATAGGTACTTTACTGTTCATTAGAAGCAGAGAAATGCTGGTAAAAGTTGAACTGGCTTTTTAAAAGGTCATATGAATTGTCATGTTTTTTGATGTCTATAGCATAAATATTCCCAAGATGACTGATTTCAAGTTATCAATGCAATGTCAATGAACAGTGAATACAGCATTGAATTGAGGTCATATGAAGAATTAGTGAGGTGCTATGAGTCAGCTCTAGGACACGAAAACCATTAATACTTGGAGTCTAGGACCTAGCTCCAGCATTCCTCCCAACTTTGTGATTTTAAGCAAGCTGATTGACCTTTTTGGACTCGTCCAAAATAAGACAATTTCTTACCTATCAAATGTCTTACCAAATTTAAAAATATTTTTTTAATTATCAAATAAGGGAACAGCGCTCATTCTCTTCTGTAGCTACCATAACACGTCAGCTAGAAAAGTATTTTGAAAAAAGTTTAACTCCTTGCCAAATGCAAATTATAACTACTATTACTTTTGCTAAAGAAGTCAATAAATGCCTTCTAAAATAACTTTCGGCAACATAAAATTTATGATTATGATTCTTTTAGTTATAAGAAATGGAAATCTTCTTAAGCTAACTTAAGCAAGTTAGGCATTTTTTATGTCACTTGAGAACTTGAAAGCAGCAGGATGGAGGTCTTATTTCTACAGAACTTTCAGATTCTCTCTTTGGCTCTCTCCACTCTTTTTCTATGTTTATAAGTTATACCATTGCCAATAAATAGTTTCCTTCCTCCCAAGCTCCTCTGCCCAACCACCACGTGATCATGGACTCTGGTTCTCAGGTCCAACTGGAGAAAGAGGGATGAATAAATGGTAGGAATGTGAGAAACAGAGAGAAGGGAAGAGGGGGAAACTGGAAAGGAGAGGGAAAGACTGATTTATGTAAACATCTGTCTACTTGAATAAATTCATTGAATTTGAGAAAGGGATATACACTTGTCTCAAACAAGTGTGCTCAAGGACAAGATTCACATGTGTCAAAGAGCTGCCTCATGTAGATACAGCAACCACATATGTCTCATAATGGATCCTTTCAGTGGAAACATTAAAAAACAACTTCACCACTCTTGATCCAGTATCAGATGTTTACTCTCTGAAGTCACTGATGTTTTCTTGAGGCCAAGAGCTGTTTGTCAATAAGGGAAAATCTAGAGAAACACCTAGTGAGCACCAGCTTTGTCTGGTGGCCATGTGATGGCCCCTGAGATTTAGCTGAGGCATGACTGCTCTTAAAATCTTAATATTAAAATATTAATCAAATTGTGTAAATTCACTTGAAAATTACATCTTTAGTATGACTGACAAAGAACCAACTAAAGACTCATGCTGTACTGAAGTCAAATTATAGAACTGACATTGAAATATGCAGTTTTTTTTCCTGCAAAACCCAGGGATGTGTGAAGCCACAGACTGATGACATGGAGTAATCTGACTTGAAATAACAAGGCCTTTGCATCCCAAGCTTTATCAGGCAGCACTTTGTAAACTACAGCCACCTCTAGACAAAGTTACAATTACGGAGGGACAACAGGAGCTGTCCTACAACTGGAAAAGCTCACCCAGCTCCTGGTGCTGTGTTAGCAGCTCCCATCGAGAGGTAACAAGGATGGACAAGAAACAAGCTAGGAAGCAAACAGATGAAAGCGCCATACCCTGCTAACATACTGAACAAAACTGAGATCAGCTGGTTTCCAGGAAAGAGCATTCTATCTAGCAGGCTGGGACTAGCCAAAACACATGGCCTGTTGGTCACTTTTTATGAATTCCTTCCTTTGGTCCAAAACAATGTCACAAATCTCAGGGACAAACATGAAGAACTTTGACAACTGACATATTTGCATTGGCGTGCAAATGTTTAAATAAATTGTCCTAGACACAGAGTTAAAAATGATAGGTCTGTTTGAGATAGCTGAACAACATTATTTTTAATTGAAAGTATCATTTTTTAATAGTCAAACTCCATATGAGATTCAATGACGCAGGCCATCCTACGTGCAAAGTTTTAGTTCTAACTATTGTGTTTTATTCTGTTATTTATTGAACACAGTTACATATTGCCATGAAAAATTTGATGATAGCTGATTATGTCAGAGAGTTACTGTGGCTGCTTGAAACTGGTGAGTTTTAGAAGTTTACTGCATATCTCATTTGGAAGGGAAAAAAATGGGAAGTGCTGTGAAATAGCTAAGGACTATACTATACTAAGCACTATACTAAGCACAAGGCAGGTGTGCAACAGTAGTTTGATTTTTACACTGAGATGTCAAATTGAAAACCTGTAAAGAGGGATAATATTCTGTGTTATTAACCTATGGTTTTCTCCTCTCAATATTTACAATCTCTTCTCGCTCCAGTTCTATCAGAGAATTGGCCCTGTGTTCACTGTCTGACAGAGAGATTAGCTGGGCAAGATATAGAACTTCCCTGTACTTCTTTCTGAATACATGTTTCCAGAACCCTAGGCTCCTAAGACAATTTAGAGCACTCATGGCACTGGAAACAAAAATAGTATCAGGATGGAGAACAAGTATCTCAGACAAAAACACAGGAAAAGGATTTCCAATCAGATCAAAAGAATATTTCTGGGATGGGAGGAAGGGTGTGTGTGTATGGAGAAGATAAGAGTGTCTGGCAGGCTATGGGGGCTTGATAGTGGGTTGTGGGGGCTTGCTGGCAGGGACAGGAAATGACTGGTATGTCTAGGCAAAAATATCAAAGAAAGGTTTTATGTCTTCAGTATGAAAAATAGACAGTGAAGAACTACTGGTAACCATGATGATGGTCATTTAGTTGTAACCAATGAGGGTAGATGGCTCAAAGACAAAATGAAGATGACGGGCAAGATTTAAGACTGAGATTGTAATCTGAAAAGTCTGGCCAGGTCAGTTCTTAAAACAAAAGTTAAGTTCAGTTACAGAAAATTCAGGAAGTACCATTATTTGTCCACCCAAGATGGTGGGTCACAATTTATATCTCCTTTATAATACATGTATCTACTCTATGAGGGGAACCCAAAATGACTTCTTCCTTTAAAAATTCAGAAATAACAAAACAACATGCTCACAAAATTGCAACATGCTCACAAAATTGTAACACCAGGGGTATTAAAAACTTCTGCAAGCCCTGATCAACTGCCATCTTCTTGGAGATATACATTATTTGAAGGATCAATACACTTGATAAACTTGATAAACCACTTGAATATATGTATGAGAGGCATATAAAGATTAAACATTTTCTTACATTCTTGTTTCTTACATCATAGTCTTATGATGCTCAGGATGCATGAAAAAGTAACATCAATTATAGGAAGAAGGAAGTACTAAAAATTAAGTAGTATTATCTAAATAGCCAGTAGTCAATTATCTCTAGGTTAGTTAAAAAGAAAGCAAGCAAGGGCAATGGAGAGACAAGAATGATTATAATTAATTAAATCAATAAAGACTTTGATTCATAATATCATTAGACTAGAGTCATAAAGTGGCAAACTCCACCATAATAACCATCCCCCACATTTAGATAGAGCTTTATAAATGTAAAATCTGTTTAAATCTTCATAACTTGATGACATATAAGAGAGCTACATAAAAAAAAATAAATTACATTATTTCAGTAGTGATAAATATTGTGAAGAAAAACAACAGAGGATGAGGGGGTCTTGTGCATGCTGCTATTTTAAGGGTCAAGAAAAAAGAAGTGACATTTGCACAGAGACCTGAGTGGAATGAGAGGTGCACCATGCAAAGATTCAGTGGAAGAGTGTTTCAGAAAGGGAATAGCAATCATATGAATGGGGGTTCCTAAAGACGGTGAGTCTGGCTATAAAGAAGTGAACAAGTAACACGTGACAGGCCATGTGCTCAGAAGGGCAATCAGGAAGGCCATTTTAGTTCAAATTAAGGAGTCATATTTCAATCTGAATGCAATAATGAACCATGGGAAAACTTCAAACAGGACACAAGATTCTAATTAATTCTTTAAAAATATGACGGGGGCTGCTGCACTGGTAAGGGACTGTAGGACAGCCAGAGTGGAGCGAGATGACGACTGCAGTAGCACAGATGAGAGTAACGGTGGTTTGAACAGGGGAACAGCAGTGGAGCTGATGAACTGGGTCAGATCTGGAATATAGTCTGAAGGGAGAGTCAACAGAATTTGTATTGGATGTGGGGCCTGAATGGGGTGCGGAGATGAAAAAATGAGTAGAATCAAGGACGGTTTGGCGCCTGAACAACGGAGGAAAAGATAGTGCCATGACTTGAAACAGAAGAGATTCAAAGGTTAAGGGACAAACTAAGAATTCCCTTTACCTGAGTGCCCAAGATAGTTACTATCCTGCCCACTGTATGTCAATTTCAGTCCTTTTAGGAGAAACACTCCCAGGGATTTTATTGATTTCAATACAGTAACTATGACCTGTCTAGAGAACATCTCATATCCATTTACTTTGGTGACCAGATATGTGGAGCTGTTATCTTCCCTGGTATCTCAGATGGTAAAGAATCTGCCTGCAATACGGGAGACCCAGGTTCAACCCTGGGTCAGGAAGGAACCCTGGAGAAGAAAACGGCAACACACTCCAGTATTCTTGCCTGAAGAATTCCATGGATAGAGGAGCCTGGTGGGCTATGGTCCATGGGGTCGCAAAGAGTTGGACATGACTGAGCAACTAACACACGTGTTCTTTGCTGAGTTACCAACTTGTGATTTAAGTTACTGACTTAGGTTTACTTCTAAGGGTTAAGAATCCTCGGGCTGTGGCTGTCCTAAGCACATTTAATACAGTAACTATCATGGCCTTAATTGGCCCTCTACCAGTTAAGTACTCCCAAGAAAGAAGGATAGCTGTGTTGTTTAAAATTTCAAGCCCTTCATTTGCACAGAGGAACTCAGATTCACCTCTGAATTTGATTTTTCACCTTACTGAATGTAAGTTAGAAAAACTATGAAGAGAAATCTAATGTTCCACTTAAGCCAANACTTGTGATTTAAGTTACTGACTTAGGTTTACTTCTAAGGGTTAAGAATCCTCGGGCTGTGGCTGTCCTAAGCACATTTAATACAGTAACTATCATGGCCTTAATTGGCCCTCTACCAGTTAAGTACTCCCAAGAAAGAAGGATAGCTGTGTTGTTTAAAATTTCAAGCCCTTCATTTGCACAGAGGAACTCAGATTCACCTCTGAATTTGATTTTTCACCTTACTGAATGTAAGTTAGAAAAACTATGAAGAGAAATCTAATGTTCCACTTAAGCCAAGTGATTTGCCTTCAAAAGGAGGGGAGAAACAGGTTTTAAAATATGCCCTACCAACTTTTCCTTAAAATAACTCTTCCTTATAGGAAAAAATGCTTAGACCAAATTGTCCCAAGCGCCAGTCATCAGCAAACTACCCTTCACATTGTGCCATATCTGCACATTATTTAATGTCTTCTTACAATAAAGTTCCTTTTTAATATTTGAATGAATATTTTAAATAGACCTTTTAAATCTCTGGCAAATAAGAAAATCACATGTTATGACAGGAAGTAGTAACTTAAATAAATACAAATGTATTATTGACTTCATTTCCCTCTTGTGGTGGTCTCTCCCTGTTTGCCCAAAGAGGTTCTAAAAAGGTCTACTCTTGTCGCTAGTTGATTTTGAAAGCTTCTGCTATTAAAACTGGTTCCCATGAGCTTAGAAACATCATTTAAAATTAAATTACAGGAAATATTATGAAGCTAGGAACCCTCTATTAGTAATATATGCACTGACTCACATGGGCTTAATTACTATGGCTATATGGATATATAAGCATTGATAGTATACATGGTGTGGGTTTACTATCAACTTTCAAACCATAATGGTCAGCACATCACAGTGGGCAAATACTCTATACTATCAACTTTCAAACGATAACGGTCAGCACATCACAGTGGGCAAATACTCTATACTATCAACTTTCAAACGATAACGGTCAGCACATCACAGTGGGCAAATACTCTATACTATCAACTTTCAAGCCATAATGGTCAGCATATCATAGAGGGCAAATACTCTTTGAAAAAAAGATTTTTTTTTTTCATCTAATGAGCTAATGTTCATAATATGATCACTTTAAAGATGAATTTTAGTACTGGCTAATCGTGCACTTATTAACTAGATGGTTATTTGCCTGGAGTTATTTGAGAATGCATGCCAGGAGACCTTTTTCAAACAGAAATAACTCCTGTTAGGACAAAAGGAAAAAAAGGCCTCGTACAAGTCTCCTGGTATCTTCTGCAGGATCTACAGTAACAGCTCCTTAGAACTGTGGCACTATAGTGCAGAGACCTGGAAGTCTCGAGAAATGTGAATCCCTCCACATTGCTTACAGGGCTGCCATGATGGTGTAGTGGGTGAGGAATCTGCCTGCAAGGCTGGAAACACAAAAGGCGCGGGTTCAATCCGTAGGTCAGGGGGATACCCTGGCGCAGGAAACGGTAACCCATTCCAGTGCCCTTGCCTGGAAAATTCCATGGACAGAGGAGCCTGGCAGGCTATATAGTTCATGTGTTTACAGAGTCAGACATGACTGAGAGACTAAGCACACACTAAACACAAACAATGCTTAGAACACTTTTGTATTTATGACATTTTGCTGAATGAGGTAAAGGTCTACATTTCACTGTATATGTTTCAATTAATTCATATTTAGCAAGTTTGCCTTGTGTACATTTAAAAACTCAAAATAGGCTTCAGCTGCTGCTAACACTTTGTTGATTCCCATTCAGTCTTCAAAATCCACCTGGCTCTCTCCTTCTGTGCAGGCTCCTTGACTTCTTCAAATGCTTGCTGCTCCCGACCTCTGGGCAGATGATTTGCCAATGTTATCTGGTCGGATTTTCTTTTACAAGTTTACATCTTACCACCTCAACTTGAATCTCATGGCCATATAGTGTCTATTATATCGATATCTTAATTTATTCACCAAAAATTCTTATTATATATTTAGATTGTTGCATACAATCATTCCTCAGCTATGACTTCATAAAATCTCCATGGGGATGGTGCGAAAAGTAATATTTCCTGCCATCTTGTTAAGTAAGGTTGTCACAGTCATCAGTGATTGCAGCCCTCCAATGTGAGCCCATGAGCCCCAAAGGCACTCAGGAAAGAGCAGATTACCTGTAATCTAGCAGCCACTGGCGGAGGAGGCAATGGCAGCCCACTCCAGTGCTCTTGCCTGGAAAATCCCATGGGCGGAGGAGCCTGGTGGGCTGCGGTCCATGGGATCGCTAAGAGTCGGACATGACTGAGTGACTTCCCTTTCACTTTTCACTTTCATGCATTGGAGAAGGAAATGGCAACCCACTCCAGTGTTCGTGCCTGGAGAATCCCAGGGACAGGGGAACCTGGTGGGCTGCTGTCTCTGGAGTCACACAGAGTCAGACACGACTGAAGCGACTTAGCAGCAGCAGCAGCAGCAGCAGCAGCAGCCATCAGACTACAGCCACTCCCTACCATGAGCCCCAAGGGAGTACAGGATATGAGAATACAAAATACTGGCACAAAATAGCTAAAATGCATATGAAAGGAATAATTTTTGATTCTTGCATCTTTCCATACACAGAAAAGTGCAAAATTCCTTAACTTTGGATATCTAGTTTTCTTTAATTAACAATAATCTTTTGATGCTCAGACTATCTGTCCTATGTTGCAAAACTCCTGTACAACCTGGCTCCTCCCCTCGCCTCCTTGGAGGAGTTCTCTCAGGGTCACATGAGATGCTGTCTCCTGGGCTTAAAGTCCTAAGAATCCCCACCAAATAAAACATAACTCAACTTTTAGGTTGTGAATATTTTTTAAGTCGACAAATTATATCCCACTGGATAACAAGGGCAATGTGCTGGCCATATGATAGACTAAACATGCAGTGAAATCGCTCCTACTGTGGAAAACCTAAAAATGCCAGATTAACTATATAATCAAGGGACATACATATATTGATACAAGTAAAAAAACTCAAAGAACTTAATAAAATAATTTTAGAAAAAAGATTACTTAGGGTAGGACATCAGAGGCACATAAGAAGACTCAAAAATCTAGTTATGCTTTATAACAACTCTGTTCAATACAAATAAAACGTAAGCCACAAATCTGAACATAAGTAATTTTCTAATTTACCAAAATTTAAAAGTTTCTTGAATAACATATAAACCCAATAAATCTAAAATATTACATTCAATGTGCAACCAATGTAAAAATTACTAATGGGATATTTTTTCTTCTATTGACATTGCCTTTTAAAGCAGTTTTCTATATTTTACTTTCAGCACATATCAATTTAGATTGGTCACATTTTAGTTGTTAAATAGGCATGTTTGATGGCCTCTGTACTGGACAGCAAAGTTGATACCTTAAGGTTGGTAGTAGGTATATGGAAATAGGTATATATTATTGTTTCTTAAGCTGGAGAAGGCAATGGCAATCCACTCCAGTACTCTTGCCTGGAAAATCCAATGGATNAGGTGTAAATTCCAAAATAAATGAAGCTTTTTTTTGTTATCAGCCTTAGTGACTTAAATCAATTCTTCTTTTCCTGTTTTTTCCTACTTCAATTCCCACCTGTTTTCCTGTCTCCTGAACTCTGACCTCTCCTAGACTTTTTACTGTTTACCTGATATTTGACTCACTTCTTTCCTTGACACTCTTTCAGCCTTGAACTTTTCATTCACATCTCTGATCTCTCTTTCTAGCCCAATCAATAACACCTTGGCCTCTATTTGCAGTCTTAGAGCTCCTGCCTCTCTCCCCCACTCTCAGATGTGGCCTCCCCTCTCTTCCTCCCTTATTTCCCCTCTCTACTTTTGTCTTTTTCCCTCTCTCTATTTCTCCCTCCCCCCTTCCTTTCTTTCTTCCTCTCATTTAATCAATACACAGAAAAGTAATAAAACTAGCTTATGTTTATTGAGCATAGACTCTTTGCCAGGAGCTCTTGTAAGCACTGTAAATGTATTAAATAATTGAATCATCACAATTATATCAGGTGGACAATATTATTAAGTCAGCTCTTCCCTATGCCTACTATCCTGGGCTCAGAGGCATGTAATAGGGTTTTTGTGGGAAATACATTTATTTAATATCAGCTTAATTGACAACAGTAAGTTTCCCCTTTAAACATTTACCTTTAAGCATTTTCTCTGGGGGAGAAACTCAATGTGAGTTTGTTATTCCTAAACATCATTTTATGGTTTTGAGCCACTCAATTTTTCTAAGAGACACGGCATAAAACAAACTAGAGTATAAGACATAAGACATGGTATTTGACATAAAGGGCTAAAACATTATGTAGAAGAAAAAAGTCAGTAAACTATACAGAGGAAACACAACTTTTCATGCCAGATGACTTCCCCAACCCCATCCCACAA
>SJYV01007004.1:0-11103 GCA_006410875.1 Neotragus pygmaeus
CTGAAACTCCAATATTTTGGCCACCTCATGTGAAGAGCTGACTCATTGGAAAAGACCCTGATGCTGGGAAAGACTGAAGGTGGGAGGAGAAAGGGATGGCAGAGGATGAGATGGTTGGATGGCATCACTTGATGGGCGTGAGTTTAAGCAAGCTGCAGGAGTTGGTGATGGACAGAGAAGTTGCATGTGCTACAGTCCACGGGGTCACAGAGTTAGACACGACTGAGCAGCTGAACTGAAAGTACCTAGAAAAATGTATATTGTGGAAATATACATTAGCATAGATTAGGAGGGAACTGAGTGAGAAAATAATTTATCAATGATTGTATTAGGCAAGTAATACAGTTAAAGAAATAGATAGTTAAGTTTATATAAAATATTATATAAGATGTAACTTTTAAAATATAGAAGAAATACAGACATGCTTATTTATTAAGGGGCCTACATACACACACAGATACTAACACAGTAATGAAAACCACATAGTGAGATTTGTATGTTAAAGCTATAAAAACAGAAATTATAACCTAAAATTGTCCAACAGAACTAATATGAAACATTTCTTCCATGAGATAAATATAAGCTGAGCAATGATACACATTAAAAGAAAAGATTTATAAAATGTGACACAAAGTTGACTCTAAATCTAGCTTATAAATCTAGGATATAATAAAAAAAACAGATAAGACAGTGATTTAGGAAGTTTTAAAATAAAAGGAGAAGCAAAGATGTTTTAAGCAAATGCAAACAGAAAGGAAGTGTGCAGTTTATAGTATTATTCTATACCTTTGCATAACTATATACTGAGTAATATAACAACAGTCACGAAGCAAATATTAAAGGTAAATCTTTTTTTTTTTAATAGAAAAATCCACTAGCAATGGGAGCTTTTACTTCTCTCTCGGTTCATGGAAACAAAATATAAAAATAATATAATTAAGAACTGGTTGATATATGAGTAATTCTGAAAATCATAAATATGGAAAATACAATTTCCTTTCAAATGTCCATGGAACTTTCACAGCATTAACCAACTGTCCATTTATAACAGATTAATCACAATGTCAAATTAAATTCCATAGATTAATAACAAAACCAGGAACAAAATGATCATACCATAAATAAATATACTAATATACTCTACATTATTAATAATCATTATTG
Source organism: Neotragus pygmaeus (assembly GCA_006410875.1). Lineage (NCBI taxonomy): Eukaryota > Metazoa > Chordata > Mammalia > Artiodactyla > Bovidae > Neotragus > Neotragus pygmaeus. The sequence goes on from SJYV01007004.1 coordinate 1,165, forward strand.
AACAAAAGGAAAAAATATAAATGGTAAAATTTCAGGAATACCAAATAATATATAAAACTATAAATACTTAGCATCAATGAGACCCCACAAAATTAGTACTCTAAGGGAAATCTATAGTCTTGAATAATCATATTAATTAAAATATAAGCAAGTTAATGAAATTTTCCATACCAAAATTTTAAAATAACTAAAAATGTGAAGAGAATATGAAGAAAGAATAAATATAAGATAAATATTTTGAAAGAATCAATAGAAATACAAAAACACAAATTCTTGCTCTTAAACTAAAAATAACATCACAGAAACATCGAATATAACTTATATGAGAAAAAACTATAAATTGCACAGAGAAAATGGACTTGTGGTGGCCAAGNAAATATAAGATAAATATTTTGAAAGAATCAATAGAAATACAAAAACACAAATTCTTGCTCTTAAACTAAAAATAACATCACAGAAACATCGAATATAACTTATATGAGAAAAAACTATAAATTGCACAGAGAAAATGGACTTGTGGTGGCCAAGTGGAAGAAAAGGAGGGAAGGACTGGTAGCTTGGGATTAGTAGATCAAAGCTATTACATATAGGATAAATAAAAAAGGCCCTACTGTACATGGAACTATCACCATAATGGAAACACGTGAAAATGTATCTATAAATGAGTCACTTTGCTGCACAGAAAAAAATAACACAACATAATCAACTGTACTTCAATATTAAAATTGTATAATAAAAAATAAAGATGGCAAGTCCCAGTTAATTAAAGGAATAAAATGGCTACATTGTACAACAACAAATAGACTTGAAAATCTCTATAAAAGTGTGTAAGTTTTTAGAAAAATGTATATTACCAAAATTGACAACCAAAGAGATTAAAAATTTACAAGGTGAACTTCCATATGGGCATAATGTGGATGTGTGCTCAGTAGCTTCAGTCCTGTCCAACTCTTTGTGACCCCAAGGATGTAACCCACCAGGCTACTCTGTCCTTGAGATCATCCTAGGGAGAATACTGGAATGGGTTGCCATTTCCTCCTCCAGGGGATCTTCTAGACTTAGGGATATAACCCAAGTCTCCTGAGGCTCCTGCAGTAGCAGAAGAATTTTTTGCCACTGAGCCATTGGGAAATGGTAGCATTTTGGTAGATGTTTTAAGCAAATGAAAACAGAAAGGAAGTGTGCATAGTGTATAGAATTATTCTATACCTAGAAAACATAGAAAGTAAAAGTGAAAGTGAAGTCGCTCAGTTGTGCCCGACTATTTGCGAGCACATGGACTATAGCCTACTAGGCTCCTCCATCCATGGGATTTTCCAGGCAAGAGTACTGGACTGGGTTGCCATTTCCTTCTCCAGGGGATCTTCCCAATCCAGGGATTGAACCTAGATCTCCCACATTGTAGGCAGATGCTTTACCGTCTGAGCCACCAGAAGGGTGTGTTAAAAAATAATTAAAACAACTTAAGACATACAAGTGAAGGTCACTCAACCATGCCCGACTCTTTGCGAAACCATGGACTGCACAGTCCATGGAATTCTCCAGGCCAGAATATTGGAGTGAGTAGCCTCCCCTTCTTCAGGGAATCTTCCCAAACCAGGGACCGAACCATGTCTGCTGCATTGAAGGTGGATTCTTTACCAGCTAAGCCACAAGGGAAGCCCAAGAATACTGGAGTGGGTAGTCTATACTTTCTCCAGTGGATCTTCCTGACCCAGGAATCAAACTGGGGTTTCCTGCATTGCAGGCAGATTCTTTACCAACTGAGCTATCAGGGAGGCCTACTAGCCTCTTATCCTTGTCCATCAGAGGGCAGGCAGAATGAAAACCACAATCACAGAAAACTAATCAAATTGATGACATGGACCACAGCCTTGTCTAACTCAATGAAACTATGAGCCATGCCACATAGGGCCACCCAAGACAGACAGGTCATAGTGGAGAGTTCTGACAAAATGTGGCCCAGTGGAGAAGGGAATGGCAAACCACTTCAGTATTCTTGCCTTGAGAACCCGGTGAACAGTATGAAAAGGCAAAAAGATAGGACACTGAAAGATGAACTTCCCAGGTCAGTAGGTGCCCAATTATGCTACAGAAGAAGAAGGGACAAATAGTCCAGAAAGANAGTATTCTTGCCTTGAGAACCCGGTGAACAGTATGAAAAGGCAAAAAGATAGGACACTGAAAGATGAACTTCCCAGGTCAGTAGGTGCCCAATTATGCTACAGAAGAAGAAGGGACAAATAGTCCAGAAAGAATGAAGAGGTGGAGCGAAAGTGAAAACAACACCCAGTCATGGATGTGACTGGTGATGGAAGTAAAGTCCAATGCTGTAAAGAGCAATACTGCATAGGAACCTGGAAAACTAGATCTTTGAATCAAGGCAAATTGGAAGTGGTCAAACAGGAAACGGCAAGAATGAACATGAACATTTTAAGAGTCAGTGAGCTAAAAGGAACTGGAATGGGTGAATTTAATCCAGATGACCATTATATGTGCTACTGTGGGCAAGAATCCCTTGGAAGAAATGGAGCAACCCTCATAGTCAACAAGAGTCCAAAATGAAGTACTTAGATGCAATCTCAAACGACAAAATGATCTCCGTTTGTCTCAAAAGCAAACCACTCAATATCATAGTAGTCCAATTCTATGCCCCAACCACTAATGCTGAAGAAGCTGAAGTTGAATGGTTCTATGAAGACCTACAATACCTTCTAGAACTAACACCAAACNCGATGTGGTGAATCATCTGGAAGCAAAAAGCTCCCCTCTGGATGATCTAAGCAGACTCTGTCAGGCTTCTCAACTGCTTTTTGACTGTTGGTGTAGGGCAGAGCAGGACAACTGTGCACAAAACAGCTACGGTCTTACCGGTCAACCACCAAGGACCAAACCTCTGCTAGGTGCTTCTCACGTTCATGCTCACAACACCCCGAAACGGGCGGGAAGTTTTTAAAAATTTATTTATTTGACTGCACTGGGTCTTAGTTTCAGCATGTGAACTTGTAGATGTGGCATGTGGGATCTAGTTCCCTGACCAAGGATCAAACCCCGGATCCCCGGCATTTGAAGAGGGGAGTTTCAGCCACTGGAAGTCCACAGGCAGGGATTATTATCCCCATCCTACAGGTGAGGATGCCTACGCTCAGAGGGGTTGCAAGAGTTTCCTCAAAAGGTGTTGCTATGTGGCAGAGTTGTCTGACTCCAAGGTTGGGGCATCCACTTCTGAATCTATTCACTCAATTTTCTGGGAAGGAGGCAGAGCAGCAGGGGTGTGGGAAAGGAGGAACCAACATCAAACTACTGTTTGGAGAAAGCTGTTGTTATTGGGAAAATTTTCCACAACTCAGGCCCCAAACCAGGGTTCTCTGTTGGCCTGTCCCTCGAGGTTATCATATGAAAGTCAGAATCCTTGCTTGATGAGAAAGTGTTGCTGGCCAAAACTACAGCACAATATTTCTTTGTACTTGAACATCCTGACTTTGGTTGACTCTAGCCCATAGGTCTGAAATACATGAGGCCCTAGCATTTTTGTTCTCCGGAGGTTAACTAATATACAAGTGGAAGATGCGGGCAGGAAGGAGAATAAAATTCGACAGCATTTAATAGAGTTCTTTGTTTTTTTTAAGTGAAACAACTACATTAGAGTTTGTGGTTTATTTTTAAAACTCTCGGCTTGGAACCAGAAAACCCAGGTTTCAAAATTCCAGCTCTGCCACGTGTGGGGTACGTGACCGTGGACATGACCGCTTCGTTCTTCGTGGTCTCAGCTTTCTAGTCTATAAAACAGCTACCACATTGCCTTTCTGAAAACTATTTAGTATATACGAAAGCGCTTTGTAAATTGTAAAGCCCCAAATAAGTACGTAGAACTTAATAATCAGAAGTTTGTCTTGTGGTGGATAAATTGAATCCTCAAGGATTTACACAATCACCTTTGTAATTTGTAATCTCATCATCTTTCCTCATATCTCCCTCTTTAATAGCAACCTTTATTTGATTCAATAAAACATAAAAAAATTCATCCAGAAACACTTTTCCACATCAGATCTACCATTCATCCCCTAACATCCCAATTTTTAAAATTATTTTTGATTGAAATATAGTTGACATACACTATTTCATTCGTTTCAGGGGTATAACCTAGTGGTTCGGCATTTAAACACATGGAAATGTGCACCTCTTACTTCTTTCACCTATTTTGCCCATCCACACCCCCCAGGCCAACATGCCAATTTTAGTCCTTAAGCAAAACATTATAGACTTTGGCTGCTCTCCCATCTCTCACAACCCCATATCCCCTTCCTAAGATGATCAAAGTAGATACTTTGCTCTATAAATCATTGGGTCAATGAGTAAAATGCTTTAAAATAAAAACCAGTGTGCTGGACACACAAATCTTTGGCATTCTCCACTATTTTGTTAGTCTCTTCCTGAATGGCTTGTCATCTATTTGTCATGGGTTAAACTTAGATTTAAGTACACTTCTACCCTTTAAACTGGGGATAAGATTGTATCCTTTCACGAACACACACATTATTACAATATTCCAAGTCCTAAATGTCTAAGATTCCCAAGCTCTGTTTTATAAGCTTTTGTCTTTGTGACCAAATGTTCAGCAATAAACTCCAAACCACATTAATAATAATCCCATTAAACATAAGCTAGTGTGCAATTATCCAAACAAAAAAGGGGGGGGGGGAACACAGGAAACCCTGATTGAATGTATTATCTCAGAGACTTTTAAAAACCAAACAAAAATAAAAATGCATCACATAGTTTGTAAAGGAGAGTAACAGGTAATGATTTTATGATTCCTACAGATAATACTAAGCAATCTGTTTGAGACTTAGTGTCTGAAAGTTTAGTTTTTAAATTGCACGCAGGCTGAAACTTGAGGTGGAGGGTTGTTAGATATTTTTTTTGAGGTGTAAAATGGGTGGTGATGGTGGTGACCTTTTGAGAAATTCACAGAATCATGTCAAGTAACAGATTCTGATAAAAATGTTTGGTGCTTCACTCTTCCTCTGATGACCACATTTTGCACAGCCCTCCCAGGGGAGAATGGAACCAAGAGACGTGTGGTGAGGCCCTGGCACACGTGCTGACAAATCAGCTCTCTGAAAGGGAAAAAGCCAAACTCTGGCTTGTAATAACCACTGGCTGATTTCTGTGGTGTAAATGCTTCCACTATGACTGATTTCAGTTACCCATCAGCTCAGATTCCTTGGTCGTCCTCTCCCTACGGAGTCAGTCCAGTATACTCTCGGCTCTGGCAGAAACTCAAATCAGAAGTCAGAGAGACCAGGGCTCAAATTCTAACTCTAGATTTCAGCTATGAGGCCTCTGGCAAGCTTCCTTAAGCCCTCCAAGCCTCACGGTCCACAGCTCTAATATATGTATAAGCCCTTTGTCTTAGAATTGCCACAGAAATAAAAGAATGCATATGAGGGGCTTCCCTGGTGGCTCAGTGGTAAAGAACTCACCTGCCAATACAGGGAACTCAGGTTCAATCCCTGGATTGGGAGGATCCCCTGAAGGAAGAAATGACAACCCACTCCAGTATTCTTGCCTGGGAAATCTCATGGACAGAGGAGCCTGGTGGGCTACAATTCATGTAGTTGCAAAGAGTCTGACACATCTTAGGGACTAAACAATGAATGTATATGAAGCCCATAGCACACAGGAAGGTGCTGCTTCCCCTCCATGCAGAGCAGGGAGAAGCCAGCGTGGGTGGGGTGGGGTTGATGGATGGGTGGATGATGCAGGGGGAGAGGAGAAACACTCAAGGAGGGAGGTTCGTTGCTGTAGGACTGAGGGAGGAGGTGGTAGAGTGGCTAATTTACCAAATAAAATATTGAGAGTGATTCTGGTTAANGCGTGGGTGGGGTGGGGTTGATGGATGGGTGGATGATGCAGGGGGAGAGGAGAAACACTCAAGGAGGGAGGTTCGTTGCTGTAGGACTGAGGGAGGAGGTGGTAGAGTGGCTAATTTACCAAATAAAATATTGAGAGTGATTCTGGTTAAAAATAAAACACCCAGAAAGTGGGTAGGGGAGAACACTCCCAGGCCTGTCACCAGCAAGTCCCCCAACCACCAAGGAGTCAGGGACAGGTGCACTCAGACCCATAGAGAAGGAAGAAAGTCATCCCTAGGAGGGCGTGCTCAGCGCCATACCTGGGGCCTCTGCAGGGTGATGGGTCTGCAATGGAAGAAGGGGCGTCTGGTGGGGAAGCATCCCCTGGAGAGGCCGGTGGGTGCCAGAACCCAGGTGCCCTTTGTGAAGCCAGTGCAGAAGACAGGAGTGCAGGGGAGCAGGGAGCGTGCTGGCCACACATGAAAGAAAAGGAGTTTAAGACTGCCAGGATCCGATGTGGGCCTCAGAAAGGTCCCTCTGCCAGCTGGGAAGAAAGGATGGCAGGTCCAAACAGAAGCCAGGAGCTTCCAGGAGACAAGGACAGGGGACCAGCCCACATCTCTGGGGACAGAGCCCTGGGCGGGGGCATAGGTCTCGCGCATTTCTGTAAGAGTCAGAGGACAAACAGTTTAGGCTCTGCAGGCCATGTGGTCTCTGCTGCAGCTACTCTACTCTGGTTGTAGCACAAGGGCTGCCCAAGACAGTACAGAGATGAACAGGAGGGGCTGTTTCCCAGAAAATAATTTATAAGCAGCTCCTGGGCCTGAGCGTGCTGACCCCTGGGCTAGGGAAAAGGGGCGATGCTGAAAAGACACCAAGGGTCCAAAAAAAGGAAACACATCCAGGAGGGAGGTAGTATTATTATCATTCCCATTTCACAGATGAGACCCTCAGCACTAAGGAAGTGGGAGAACTACCGCCATACACCCAATTCCTGGGGGTGCCAGGCTCCTGATTCTCCTGTCTCCCACGGAGGCACAGAGCCCAGGTGGACTCAACAGGTAACAAAGGTGACGGGAATTCGGGTGTGGCCGAGAAACGGGGGCGTGGCGGGGAACAGGCAGGCACTGGGCAGGACTGGATCCCTGTAGACATGGACAGAGAAGAGACACCTAAATAAGGAAACCGCAGGGCCAGCACTGCTCTTAGAGGTCACGGAGGCCACGTTACCCCCCGTCCAGCTGTAGCCAGTCGAACAAGCATTTAGGAGCCTGACTCAAACCACAGCAGAGCAGAGACAAGCATGTTCAGACACATATCCTGGAGCCAGACTGCCCACCAGCAGGCTGAGCGGCCCTCGGCCAGTAACTTAACCTCTCTGTGCTTCAGAATAAGGGCGATGCTGTGTAAGGGCTGTTATAAACGTGAACCGGCTCATGCGTTGTTCCCTTAGAACCACACCTGGGACGTGGTAGTAAAATACAAATACTGCATCAAGGCACGGAGGCAGGTCCCACAGTGGGCACATGAGCGTCTCTGCCATGGTAGGGCTCAGAAAACAGGCTCAGCTCTAATCAAGCTCTCATCACCAGAAAAACCGTCCTGTCGACGTGTGCCTCCCAACAGACAAGGACTTACGTTCATGCCTGTACCTCCCATAACTGGTACGTCTTACTTGATATTCATCACGTTCATGAATAAATCACGTCGTTGATAAACTGTTTGTTCTCTGACTCTTATAGAAATGGGTGAGACCTATGCCCCCGCCCAGGGCTCTGTCCCCAGAGATGTGGGCTGGTCTCCTGTCCTTGTTTCCTGGAACAAGGATATTCATTATGTTGTTGAATAAATCATACAAGGCTTTAGGTCCCCAAACTAGAATTTCCTCCATGACATAAAACCCTAAAACAGAGGGTCATCCTCTGCTCACTCTGTGACCCTGGATTCCTGCTTCTCCACACTGTTNAGTGAATGTGTGAATGTAGGTGAGGATTTAGAGAGAAAAATGGCATATTTTAGAATGGGTTGCATTACTATGTGTGTATGTATATTATTCTGGGAAGGATTGAGGGCAGAAGGAGAAGAGGTCGTCAGAAGATGAGATAGCTGAATGACGTCACTGATGCAATAGAGGTAAATTTGGGCAAACTTCTGGAGATGGTGAGGGACAGGGAGGCCTGGCATGCTGCAGTTCGTGGGGTCGCAAAGAGTTGGACACTACTGGGCCACTGAACAGCAACAACATATGTATTATTATGCATAACTCATTGTGTTGAGTTATGATTTTTTGACTTCTCAGTGTGAAGCTAATATGTACTACCCACTGTAGAAAAAACTTTATCAAAAGTAACAATGTTAAGTAAAGGTATGGACTCAAATGTGTGAATACTTTTAAAGCAAAGATTCTTATTTTCATAGAATACATTCAGTTAGTTTACCAGAAAATTTCAAAACACAGTTAATTGTTCCTATTTTTAAAATTCTAAGTACAGTTATTTATATTTTATGGCAAATAGATCTATATGTGAATGTGTATAAAAATTCTTTCTACCATAAAAGTTATTTCATTTTAAATAAACCTGCTAATGGGCAGAAAATAGTCCACACCACACTTTTTCCATTACCATCAATTTGTGGCGCTTATCAGAAGACACCTATCATATACTAGCTGAGAAAGTAGACAGGCTATAGTCAAGGAATGGGTAGATTTTTCAGAGGTTGATGTTCAGGTAAGTAAATCACTTTTACAATTTAGAGCCCTGCTGTCCAATAGAAATTTTTCCAAAATGAACGTGTTTATATGTGAGCCACTCAGTGTGATAGCAGCTAGGTATGCGTGGCTTTTGAACACTTAAAGTGTGGCTCGTGTGGCTGCAGAAATGAATGTCTATTTTTATTAAACAGCTACCATGGCCAGTGGCTACCACATTAGACATCACAACCTAGAACAAATTTCATCAGACCCATTTTTTAAAAGAGATTTTATTTATAGAATATTAGGTTGTAAATTTTTTTATCCTTTTATAAAAAGGTACCTAATACTGTGCTTTTTAATAGTACATTTAAAATATTTAATTTAAATTAGAATTACACTTGAATATTTTCAGATATTTTTATTATAGTTTTTTGATTGTAATTTTGTTTTTCTAAAAATGCTTTATTTTCTCACAGATAATAAAAAATATGAAATGGCTAAGTGTAATATTCTCCGTGGGAAGTCTGTGCCACATTATGCTGCTATTGAACCTGATGGGAATGGTCTGATGATTGTCTCCTACAAGTCCTTTACGTTTGTTCAGGCTGGTCAGGATCTTGAGGAAAGTAAGGATGAATACATGTCCGAGGAAGTCAAAGGTGATTTTACTTTGAATCATAGAGCTCCTGTGTAAAATAGATCTGACTTGTCCTCCTAGCTGGGTTATAAGTTTTACCAGGTCAAGATTGGCACTGAATTTTTCTTTGTTTTCCTGTATATTTCCCAGAAGAGCCTTTCATAAAATATACCACCTAGGTAGTGTGAACTGGTTAAATTTAATACTTTTCGTAATTACAAAAAGTGTTTTTTTAAATTTTTGTATTTTACCTGATTAGATATTTAACAAATACTTAATAAATAAACAAATACTGATGTCTATTTGTTGTTGATATTTGAAAGTCCAGCATATTAATATCATAGATAATAATTTTTAAAAATAAGCTAACCTCTCTTCATATGAAAGTGAAAGTTGCTTAGTCACGTTCGACTCTGCAAACCCGTGGACTATACAGTCCACAGAATTTTCCAGGCCGTAATACTGGAGTGGGTAGCCTTTCCCTTCTCCAGGGGATCTTCCCAACCCAGGAATCAAACTGGGGTCTCCTGCATTGCAGGCAGATTATTTACCAACTGAGCTATCAGGGAAGCCTCTTCAGATAGGTAGGAAGAGTCTTATAGGTATCAGATCAGTTCAGTTCAGTCGCTCAGTCGTGTCCAGACTTTGTGACCCCATCAATCGCAGCACGCCAGGCCTCCCTGTCCATCACCAACTCTTGGAGTTTACCCAAGCTCATGTCCATCGAGTTGGTGATGCCATCCAGCCAT
>SJYV01007007.1:0-21759 GCA_006410875.1 Neotragus pygmaeus
TGATTCATGGGGTCGCAAAGAGTCGGGCACGACTGAGCAACTGAACTAAACAGAACTGATGATTGTTTTACTGCCAAATTCTCTTTTTTGTATGTTAACATTTGCCTTATATATTGAGGTGCTCCTGCATTGAGGGCATATATATTTACAATTGTTATACCTTCTTCTTGGATTGACCCCTTGAGTATTATGTAATGTCCTTCTTTGTCTTATGCTACAGTCTGTGTTTTAAAGTCTATTTTGTGTCATGTAGCTTTTCCTGAATGGATAAAAACTCAAGCCTCATCTATATGTTGTCTACAAGAGACACTTCATCTTTAAAAACACAACACAGATTGAAAGTGAAGGGATGGAAAGATATTCCATGCAAATGGAGACCAAAAAAACCTGAGGTAGCTTTACTATATTAGAAAAAATTGACTTTTTTTTTTTTCGCTGCACTTGCGTGGCTTGTGGGATCTTAATTCCTCGACCAGAGATTGAACCCATGCCCTCTGCAGTGAGAGCATTGAGTCCTAACCATTGGACCACCGGGGAATTCCCAACAAAATAGACTTTAAGACAAAAACTGTAATAAGAGGTTTAAAAGGTCATTACATAGTGGTAAAGGGGCCAATCCAACAAGAGGATATAATGTTTATAAGGATTTCTTCACCAACATTGGAGGTTCTAAATATATAAAGCAACTATTAACAGACCAGAAGAGAGAAAGAGACAGCAATAAAATAATAGTAGGAGACTTTAATACCACACTTTCATTAAAGTAATAGACAACTCTGGACAGAAAGTCAGTAAGGAAACATTGGCCTTAAATGACACATTAGACAAGATGGAGGAGTGCCATGAGCCAGTGTGAGGAACTCCACCCATGGCAAAGGTCCATGAGGAAGGAGGCTTGGCGTACACAAAGGTGTGATCAAGCCTCAGGAAACCCCCTGTTCCTGAGCATCTACCCCCAAAACCAGAGTCTTATCTACTTTACTGTTTAATGCTCTTGCCTACACCTCTGACTTTATCGGGGGCTGCTCCCCACTGGTTCTCTTGGAGAAGGAGTAAACGTGCAGCTCCAGTTAATAAAAATTCCTGGGCGTGACAAGAGTGTTTCAATTTACGGACTCCTCTGAAGGTTATCTGGCCTGCCTGTACAGGTTTGTCCGGCCACGTGTGATTGTTTACAGCACCCCAACTGTGAGAGGCACGAGATGTTTTAGACTTACTAAAGGCAGATTCTTTTTGGAAGTTAGAAATTATTAGTATAGTGGATTGGTTAGGAATTATATTGGTGAAGGGTTTTTCATTTGTTGTGCCAATAATTGCTGCTAATTCCCTGCCCTGGGTGGGACAAGGGTGTCTCAGGTCAAAACTCTCTGCTGGTACTACCTCTCAACCATAAACAGTACAGAAAGTTTTGGAGTATTTTGAGAGTCTTAATTAGCATAGGGCTTTTCTCATTGTTGAGTCAATGATTGCCGCCAGGCCTCCATATCCTTAGGCACCTGGGAATATATTAATCAATGTATTTGGAATATAGAAAAGGAAATATAGTAGTTTTTAAGGTTAGCAATACTAGACTTTTTGAGTTAATGAATTTTCTTTTTTGTTATAGATCACTGTACTTTGTTATAAATCATTGTGTCCTTGCTATGTAAAAATGTAACTTTATCACTATATTAAGACTAAACAGATCTTAAGGGGAACATTAGTGAAAGGATTTTCATTTGTTGGGCTGATGTTTGCTGCTAAGTCTCCATATTCCCTGCCCTTATAATGAAGAGAAATAAGTATTAACCTTTAAGATTAATCATGTTAACCTTGGGTTAAATAAATTCCTTTCTTGATTGTAACTCACTACACCCTCACCCTATAGGAATGCAACTTTATTTGGAGTGTGGCGCCTGGTTTAAGAAAAAACACCCTTGGAAAAGATAGGTTTTTTTGGTTATCAGAAAGAAAGGGTTGTAAAATGTCAGCAGGCCTCATGGCCAGAGATGATGTAAAACCTCTAAGACCTTTTTTTATGTAAAGCACCTGATTTTGATAAAGGTCAGGACTGCTGACCCCCTTGTGACTCTGTATTCATCCCTATGTGTAACAAAAGGTATATAAGCAAACCTAAAAAATAAAGAAAGGGGATCAGTTTCTGGAAAGACTGATTCCCCCATGTCATTTCTTTCTTGCTCCCCATTTTTCTGGCTGAATAATGTGGGTACTCACCAAGCCTGCTAGTTTTGCTTGGGGGCCTCAGTGCCTCTTCTCCTTCGGGAGAACGGAAAGACACCTGTGGCCTACGTAGGTGGTGATTGGCATTCCACATAAACCAAGTTATTCAGCCTCTTTTTCTCCACTAATTTTCCTACTACACCATCTGTTTCTATTCTCTCTCTATCTGTAATTAATTAAGTTTTTTCCAAGGACGCCGACTCCATCCCCACTTTTGAATCACCCTGGATCCACCGGGGCTGGACCCCAGCAGAGGAGCCTGGTAGGCTGCAGTACATGGGGTCGCAGAGAGTTGGACATGACTGAGCGACTTCACTTTTACTTTTCACTTTCATGCATTGGAGAAGGCAATGGCAACCCACTCCACTGTTCTCGCCTTGAGAATCCCAGGGATGGGGGAGCCTGGTGGGCTGCCGTCTATGGGGCTGCACAGAGTTGGACATGACTGAAGTGACTTAGCAGCAGCAGCAGCAGACAAGATGAACATGACAGATACTTGCAGAATATTCCATCCAAAAGCAATAGAATACACATTTTTCGCCCCAGTGTACAAGTGAATATTCTTCAGGATAGATCATATGTTAGGCCACAAAACAAGTCCTAATAAATTCAAGAAGATTTAAATCATACCAAACAGATTTTCCAACCACAATGATATGACACTTGAAATCAACTCAAAGAGGAAAATTGGAAAATTCGTAATTATGTGGTGATTAAACAACATGCCAGTGAACAACCAGTGGGTTAAATAAATCAAAAGAGAAAGCAAAAACTACCTTGAGACAAATAAAAATGGAGATAAAACATCAAAACTGTGGGATGCAGCTTTTAAGTGGAAGTTCATAACTAATTTTATATCTCAAGGAACAAGAAAAAGAAAATCAAACAAAGCCCAAATTTAGTAGAAGGAAGGGAAGAAAATAACAAAGATCAGAGTAGAAATAAACAAAACAGATACTAAAAAGATAATAGAAAAGACGAATGAAACTAAAGGCTGTTTTTGTTTTTAATTAACTAATTTATTTATTTATTACTTTACAATATTGTATTAGTTTTTGCCATGCATTGACATGAGTCAGCCATGGTTGTACCTGTGTCCCCCATCCTGAACCCCACTCCCACCTCCCTCCCCACCCCATCCCTCTGGGCTGTCCCAGTGCACTGGCTTTGAGTGTCCTATTTCATGCATCTATCTTGGATGGTCATTCATTTCACATATGATAATATACATGTTTCAGTGCTGTTCTCTCAAATCATCCCACCCTCACCTTCTCCCACAGAGTCCAAAAGTCTGTTCTTTATATCTGTGTCTCTTTTGCTGTCTCACATATAGGATCATCATTATCATCTTTCCAAATTCCATAAATAGACATTAATATACTGTATTGGTGTATTGGACTTATTTCACTCTGTATAATAGGCTCCAGTTTCATCCACCTCATTAGAACTGATTCAAATGAATTCTTTTAAATAGCTGAGTAATATTCCATTGTGTATATGTACCACAGCTTTCTTATCCATTCATCTGTTGATGGACATCTAGGTTGCTTCCATGTCTTAGCTATTGTAAACAGTGCTGTGATGAACACCGGGGTACACATGTCTCTTTCAGTTCTGGTATCTTCAGTGTGTATGCCCAGCAGTGGGATTGCTGGATCACATGGCAGTTCTATTTCCAGTTTTTTAAGGAATCTCCACACTGTTCTCCATAGTGGCTGTACTAGTTTTCATTTCCACCAACATTGTAAGAGTGTTCCCTTTTCTCTGCACCCTTTCGAGCATTTATTGTTTGTAGACTTTTTGATAACAGCCATTCTGACCAGCATGAAATGGTACCTCATTGTGGTTTTAATTTGCATTTCTCTGATAATGACTAATATTACGCATCTTTTCATGTGTTTGTTAGCCATCTTCTTTCGAGAAATGTCTGTTTAGTTCTTTGGCCCATTTTTTGATTGGGTCATTTATTTTTCTGGTATTTAGCTGCATAAGTTGCTTGTAAANATTTGCATTTCTCTGATAATGACTAATATTACGCATCTTTTCATGTGTTTGTTAGCCATCTTCTTTCGAGAAATGTCTGTTTAGTTCTTTGGCCCATTTTTTGATTGGGTCATTTATTTTTCTGGTATTTAGCTGCATAAGTTGCTTGTAAATTTTTGAGATTAATTCTTTGTCAGTTGCTTCATTTGCTATTATTTTCTCCCATCCTGAAGGCTGTCTTTTCACCTTGCTTATAGTTTCCCTTATTGTGCAAAAGCTTTTAAGTTTAATTAGGCCCCATTTGTTAATTTTTGCTTTCATTTCCATTACTCTGGGAGGTGGGTGATAGAGGATCCTGCTGTGATTTATGTCAGAGGATGTTCTGCCTATGTATTTCTCTAGAAGTTTTATAGTTTCTGGTCTTACATTTAGATCTTTAATCCATTTTGAGTTTATTTTTGTGTATGGTGTTAGAAAATGTTCTAGTTNACTCTGGGAGGTGGGTGATAGAGGATCCTGCTGTGATTTATGTCAGAGGATGTTCTGCCTATGTATTTCTCTAGAAGTTTTATAGTTTCTGGTCTTACATTTAGATCTTTAATCCATTTTGAGTTTATTTTTGTGTATGGTGTTAGAAAATGTTCTAGTTTCATTCTTTTACAGGTGGTTGACCAGTTTTCCCAGCACCATTTGTTAAAGAGCTTCTTTTCTCCATTGTATATTCTTGCCTACTTTGTCAAAGATAAGGTGTCCATAGGTGTGTGGATTTATCTCTGGGCTTTGTATTTTGTTCCATTGATCTATATTTCTGTCTTCGGGTACTGTACCATTTTGTCTTGATGACTGTAGCTTTGTAGTATAGTCTGAAGTCAGGCAGGTTGATCCCTCCAGTTCCATTCTTCTTTATCAATGTTGCTTTGTGTTTTTTGTATTTCCATACAAACTGTGAAATTATGTGCTCTAGTTCTGTGAAAATAGCATTGGTAGCTTGACAGGGATTGCATTGAATCTATGATTGCTTTGGGTAGTATACTCATTTTCACTATATTGATTCTTCTAATCCAGGAACATGGTATATTTCTCCATCTATTTGTGTCATCTTTGATTTCTTTCATCAGTGTTTTATAATTTTCTATACATAGGTCTTTTGTTTCTTTAGGTAGATTGATTCCTAGGTATTTTATTCTTTTCTTTGCACTGGTGAATGGAATTGTTTCCTTAATTTCTCTGTTTTCTCATTGTTAGTGTAGAGGAATGCAAGGGATTTTTGTGTGTTAATTTTATATCCTGCAACTTTACTATATTCATTGACTAGCTCTAGTAACTTTCTGGTGGTGTCTTTAGGGTTTTCTATGTAGAGGATCATGTCATCTGCAAACAGTGAGAGTTTTACTTCTTTTCCAATTTGGATTCCTTTTATTTCTTTTTCTTCTCTGATTCCTGTTGCTAAAACTTCCAAAATGATGTTGAATAGTAGTGGTGAGAGTGGGCACTCTTGTCTTGTTCCTGACTTTAGGGGAAATGCTCTCAATTTTTCACCATTGAGGATGATGTTTGCTGTGGGTTTAATCTATATAGCTTTTATTATGTTGAGGTATGTTCCTTCAATGCCTGCTTTCTGGAGAGTTTTTATCATAAATGGGTATTGAATTTTGTCAAAGGCTTTCTCTGCATCTATTGAGATAATCATATAGTTTTTATCTTTCAATTTGTTAATGTGGTGTATCACACTGATTGATTTGCAAATATTGAAGAATCCTTGCATCCCTGGGATAAAAACCACTTGGTCATGATGTATGATCTTTTAAATATTTATTTGATTCTGTTTTCTAAAATTTTGTTAAGGATTTTTGAATCTATGTTTATCAGTGATATTGGCTTGTAGTTTTCTTTCTTTCTTTTTTTTTTTTGTGGCACCTCTGTCTGGTTTTGGTATTAGGGTGATGGTGGCCTCATAGAATGAGTTTGGCAGTTTACCTTCCTCTGAAATTTTCTGGAAGAGTTTGAGTAGGACAGATGTTAGGTTTTCTCTAAATTTTTGGTAGAATTCAACTGTGAAGCCAGCTTTTGGTCCTCAGCTTTTGTTTGTTGGAAGATTTTTATTACAGTTTCGATTTTTGTGCTTTGATGGCTTTGTTAAGATTTTATATTTCTTCCTGGTTCAGTTTTGGAAGGTTATACTGTTCTAAGAATTTGTCCATTTCTTCCAAGTTGTCCATTTTATTGTCATATTGTTGCTGATCATAGTCTCTTATGAACCTTTGTATTTTTGTGTTGTCTATTGTGATTTCTCCATTTTCATTTCTAACTTTGTTGATTTGATTTTTCTCCCTTTTTTCCTCAATGAGTCTGGCTAATGGTTTGTCTATTTTATTTATCTTCTCAAAGAACTGTAAAAGCTGTTTTTTTTTTTTTAAGATAAATTTGACAGACCGTTAAGTAGACTGCCCAAGAAGAGAGATGACACAAATAAATAAAATTAGAAATTAAAGAAAAGATGTTACAACTGCTACCTTAAAAATACAAAGGGGCATAACACACTACTGTGAGCAGTTATTCAGTAACAAATAGGACAACTCATAGAAGTTGATTAATTCCTGGAAACATATGAACTACTAAGACTTACTGATGAAGACATATTAATAGAAAATATGAACAGGCCAATTACCAGTAAGGAGATTGAATCATAATCAACACTCACCCAACAAAGAAGAGTCCAAGACTAGACGACTTCTAAGTTATCTCTATCAAACACTCAAAGACAAGTGAAGAACAATCCGTCTGAAATTCATCTAAAAGACTGAAGAGAACACTTCCAAACCCGTTGCATGAGGTCAGCATTATCCTACTACCAAAACCAGTCAATGACACCACAAGAGAAGACAATTACAGGCATATATCCTTGATGAACACAGATCCAAAAACTTCAACAAAATATTAGCAAACTGAATTCAGTAATACATTAAAAGGAGCACACACCATTATCAAGTGGGATTTAATACTAGGTTGTAAGAATGGTTTAACATCTACAAACCAATCAATGTTTTAACAAAATGAAGGATAAATGATTATCTTAATAGATGCAGAGAAAGCATTTGACAAAAATTGATATCTAGTTATTATAAAAACTCTCAACAAAGTGGATATAGGAGAAGTGTGCTTCAACATAATAAATTTCACATGTAACAAGTCTGCAGCTAATGTCATACTTGGGTGAAAATATGAACGCTTATTGTTCAGACTTGAAGCAACACAAGGATGCCCACTCTCATCACTTCTATTCAAGTATTGGAAGTCCTATTCAGAGCAATTAGGCAAGAGAAAGAAACACAGTGTATCTAAATTGGAAAGGAAAAATTAAAACCGTTACTATTTGCAGATGATATGATATTATGTGTAGAAAACCTTAAAGATGTTACTAAATAAAATTTCTAGAATCAACAAATTCAATAAAGTTGCAGACTAGAAAATTAACATAATTGCCTGTTGCAGTTATATACACTACGTTAAACTATCAGAAAGAGAAATTAAGAAAACAGTCCTATTCACAGTATATCAAAAGAATATTTCTTAGGAATAAATTTAACCCAGAAGGCTTCCCTGGTGGCTCAGAGAGTAAAGAATCTGCCTGCAATGCGGGAGACCTGGGTTTGATCCCTGGGTTGGGAAGAGCCCCTGGAGGAGGGCATGGCAACCCACTCCAGTATTCCTGCCTGGAGAATCCCCATTGACAGAGGTGTCTGGCAGGCTACTGTCCATGGGGTCTCAAAGAGTCAGACACAACTGAGAGACTAAGCACAGCACAGGAGGTGAAAGACCTATACACTGAAAACTATCAGACATCGATTAAAGAAATTAAAGCAGACACAAGTAAATGAAAAGATACTCTGAGCAAGCTCATGGATTAGAAGAATTAATATTGTTAAAATGTTCATACTACTCAAAGCAATCTACAGATTCCTATCAAAGTGAAATTCCTATCAAAATTCCAATAGGAATTTCACAGAAATCTTTCACAGATGTTTTTCACAGAAATAGAAGGGAAAAAAAACCTCCTAAAATTCATATGGAACAACAAAAGGACCCCAAAAAGAGCCCCACACTGGGGCTGCTGGGGTAAGGGGTTGGGGCACTGCCTCCTGAGGAGCCCTCTTCCCAGACTCACCTGGAAGGGCAGATGGGAAACTGCTAACTCAACTGAGCCAAGAGGACTAGAATGACCTGGGAGGAGGTGGTGGGTGGTGGCAGGAGCTGGTAGGCAAATGTCCAGGAACAGGCAGGCCAAGTCTCAGGGGAGGCCAAGGGAGTCTGGGCAGTGAGATGGGCCCCAGGGCTGTCCTAGGATAGACTATAGGTCAGGGTGACAAAGGCTGGTCTGAACACCTTCACTACAGCTGACTGTGTGATGGAAATCTCACAGAAACCAGAGGCGCGAATTGCTGACTCTCTCCATTTTGATGAGGTGGAAAGAGGCTCGAAGGTGATGCCTAAGTCGTCCCTACTGGGGGAGTCCAGCTGGGGGCGTGCCTGGCTCCAAAGTCCCTGCTCCCTCCAAGTGACACGGAGCCAGGTTGCAGATGAAAGGAGTCATTTATGGTTAGGCAGGGCTCTGTCAATATTTGGGATGGTTCAATCATTAACCAGCTCAGCCTTCTTTCTTGGCAGGCTCTCCTCAGGCAGGTGCTGGGCCAGACCTAACCCTGGCTGCCTCCTTTGGGGACTGGAGCCCTGAGCCCCATCCTGCCTGCCTGCTGGGGGCTCCGTGGGGCTTCAACAGGATTGGACATGGAGGAGCAGGCAGGTGGCAGCACCCTCTGATCAGTAAATTTCTCCCATGATAGGTGGTTCCCCACCTTGTCCCCACCCACAGGGCTACAGTCTTGATTTAGGGGCTAAAAAAACATGTGATTAGGGTGCTAAATCAGTTGGGGAAATGAGTTTGAAAAGACCCTGTCAAGTGAAAAAAAAGGCTTTGAAAGTAGTTGTCATAGGAAAGTCAGAATTTTGACCGATTTTACTACACTTATTTTGTGGTTTAGTATNACCTACCTTTCCAAACCTGCACCTCCTTATGCCTACCCACCTCCCCAAACCCCTCCCCCACATGGCTACCCACCCTATCTCAATCCTTTCTGCCACACATCTACCTACTACACACCAAACCACCACATAACATGCCTACCTGCCTTGCCTAAACTGGCCCAGCCATGTGCATATTTACCTTGCCCCAAGTTGTTCTGCTATATGCCTACCTGCCTATCCTTAACCCGCCTAACCGCACATATACACTAGGCAGCTTAACCTACCCCAACACATGTTAACCTGCCTAATCCTGACAGGCCCCTTGACAGGCCTACCTGTCTTGCCTCTAGCTGCCCCTGTAATGCCTATATTCCTTCTGCCACCCCACCTTGTTACATGCCTACCCACATCACCCAAACCTGTTCCACCAAGCCCTGACACCCCAGTCTACCCTGCCACAAGCTTAAACCTGTCACCGCAACTTGCCTTGCCACACCCTTCCCAACTTGTTCCATCCCACAGTGTCACATGCCAACATGACTCTCACAACACCCCACAACATGCTCACTCATATCTCATGAACTCACACCTCCTCACACCTACATACCTCACCCAAATCACACCATCACACTCCTACTTGCCTCTCCACAACCCGACCAACAATATGCTTACCTGCTTCAGCCCACATTGATACATTGGAGGCCTAACAGCCTTGATCCAACCTNTGATGGTGGCCTCATAGAATGAGTTTGGCAGTTTACCTTCCTCTGAAATTTTCTGGAAGAGTTTGAGTAGGACAGATGTTAGGTTTTCTCTAAATTTTTGGTAGAATTCAACTGTGAAGCCAGCTTTTGGTCCTCAGCTTTTGTTTGTTGGAAGATTTTTATTACAGTTTCGATTTTTGTGCTTTGATGGCTTTGTTAAGATTTTATATTTCTTCCTGGTTCAGTTTTGGAAGGTTATACTGTTCTAAGAATTTGTCCATTTCTTCCAAGTTGTCCATTTTATTGTCATATTGTTGCTGATCATAGTCTCTTATGAACCTTTGTATTTTTGTGTTGTCTATTGTGATTTCTCCATTTTCATTTCTAACTTTGTTGATTTGATTTTTCTCCCTTTTTTCCTCAATGAGTCTGGCTAATGGTTTGTCTATTTTATTTATCTTCTCAAAGAACTGTAAAAGCTGGTTTTTTTTTTTAAGATAAATTTGACAGACCGTTAAGTAGACTGCCCAAGAAGAGAGATGACACAAATAAATAAAATTAGAAATTAAAGAAAAGATGTTACAACTGCTACCTTAAAAATACAAAGGGGCATAACACACTTCTGTGAGCAGTTATTCAGTAACAAATAGGACAACTCATAGAAGTTGATTAATTCCTGGAAACATATGAACTACTAAGACTTACTGATGAAGACATATTAATAGAAAATATGAACAGGCCAATTACCAGTAAGGAGATTGAATCATAATCAACACTCACCCAACAAAGAAGAGTCCAAGACTAGATGACTTCTAAGTTATCTCTATCAAACACTCAAAGACAAGTGAAGAACAATCCGTCTGAAATTCATCTAAAAGACTGAAGAGAACACTTCCAAACCCGTTGCATGAGGTCAGCATTATCCTACTACCAAAACCAGTCAATGACACCACAAGAGAAGACAATTACAGGCATATATCCTTGATGAACACAGATCCAAAAACTTCAACAAAATATTAGCAAACTGAATTCAGTAATACATTAAAAGGAGCACACACCATTATCAAGTGGGATTTAATACTAGGTTGTAAGAATGGTTTAACATCTACAAACCAATCAATGTTTTAACAAAATGAAGGATAAATGATTATCTTAATAGATGCAGAGAAAGCATTTGACAAAATTTGATATCTAGTTATTATAAAAACTCTCAACAAAGTGGATATAGGAGAAGTGTGCTTCAACATAATAAATTTCACATGTAACAAGTCTGCAGCTAATGTCATACTTGGGTGAAAATATGAACGCTTATTGTTCAGACTTGAAGCAACACAAGGATGCCCACTCTCATCACTTCTATTCAACATAGTATTGGAAGTCCTATTCAGAGCAATTAGGCAAGAGAAAGAAACACAGTGTATCTAAATTGGAAAGGAAAAATTAAAACCGTTACTATTTGCAGATGATATGATATTATGTGTAGAAAACCTTAAAGATGTTACTAAATAAAATTTCTAGAATCAACAAATTCAATAAAGTTGCAGACTAGAAAATTAACATAATTGCCTGTTGCAGTTATATACACTACGTTAAACTATCAGAAAGAGAAATTAAGAAAACAGTCCTATTCACAGTATATCAAAAGAATATTTCTTAGGAATAAATTTAACCCAGAAGGCTTCCCTGGTGGCTCAGAGAGTAAAGAATCTGCCTGCAATGCGGGAGACCTGGGTTTGATCCCTGGGTTGGGAAGAGCCCCTGGAGGAGGGCATGGCAACCCACTCCAGTATTCCTGCCTGGAGAATCCCCATTGACAGAGGTGTCTGGCAGGCTACTGTCCATGGAGTCTCAAAGAGTCAGACACAACTGAGACTAAGCACAGCACAGGAGGTGAAAGACCTATACACTGAAAACTATCAGACATCGATTAAAGAAATTAAAGCAGACACAAGTAAATGAAAAGATACTCTGAGCAAGCTCATGGATTAGAAGAATTAATATTGTTAAAATGTTCATACTACTCAAAGCAATCTACAGATTCCTATCAAAGTGAAATTCCTATCAAAATTCCAATAGGAATTTCACAGAAATCTTTCACAGATGTTTTTCACAGAAATAGAAGGGAAAAAAAACCTCCTAAAATTCATATGGAACAACAAAAGGACCCCAAAAAGAGCCCCACGCTGGGGCTGCTGGGGTAAGGGGTTGGGGCACTGCCTCCTGAGGAGCCCTCTTCCCAGACTCACCTGGAAGGGCAGATGGGAAACTGCTAACTCAACTGAGCCAAGAGGACTAGAATGACCTGGGAGGAGGTGGTGGGTGGTGGCAGGAGCTGGTAGGCAAATGTCCAGGAACAGGCAGGCCAAGTCTCAGGGGAGGCCAAGGGAGTCTGGGCAGTGAGATGGGCCCCAGGGCTGTCCTAGGATAGACTATAGGTCAGGGTGACAAAGGCTGGTCTGAACACCTTCACTACAGCTGACTGTGTGATGGAAATCTCACAGAAACCAGAGGCGCGAATTGCTGACTCTCTCCATTTTGATGAGGTGGAAAGAGGCTCGAAGGTGATGCCTAAGTCGTCCCTACTGGGGGAGTCCAGCTGGGGGTGTGCCTGGCTCCAAAGTCCCTGCTCCCTCCAAGTGACACGGAGCCAGGTTGCAGATGAAAGGAGTCATTTATGGTTAGGCAGGGCTCTGTCAATATTTGGGATGGTTCAATCATTAACCAGCTCAGCCTTCTTTCTTGGCAGGCTCTCCNCCCTGCTCCCTCCAAGTGACACGGAGCCAGGTTGCAGATGAAAGGAGTCATTTATGGTTAGGCAGGGCTCTGTCAATATTTGGGATGGTTCAATCATTAACCAGCTCAGCCTTCTTTCTTGGCAGGCTCTCCTCAGGCAGGTGCTGGGCCAGACCTAACCCTGGCTGCCTCCTTTGGGGACTGGAGCCCTGAGCCCCATCCTGCCTGCCTGCTGGGGGCTCCGTGGGGCTTCAACAGGATTGGACATGGAGGAGCAGGCAGGTGGCAGCACCCTCTGATCAGTAAATTTCTCCCATGATAGGTGGTTCCCCACCTTGTCCCCACCCACAGGGCTACAGTCTTGATTTAGGGGCTAAAAAAACATGTGATTAGGGTGCTAAATCAGTTGGGGAAATGAGTTTGAAAAGACCCTGTCAAGTGAAAAAAAAGGCTTTGAAAGTAGTTGTCATAGGAAAGTCAGAATTTTGACCTATTTTACTACACTTATTTTGTGGTTTAGTATTATTTTATTTTAAATTACAAATGTGGGGAAAGAAAGCACATCAGAATCTTTCTAGTGCTGTGCTCACCTTGACCTGTGCTAAGGGCCAAGGGCTAGTCTGTGTGTGTGTGTGTTCAGTCATGTCCAACTTTGCAATGCTATGGACTGTAGCCCGCCAGCCTCCTCTATTCCTGGGATTGCCCAGGTGAGAATACTGGAGTGGGTTGCCATGTCCTTCTCCAGGGACCCAGGGATCAAAACTGCATCTTTTACATCTCCTGCACTGGCAGGTGGGTTCTTTACCACTAACGCCACCTGGGAAGCTCAAGGACTATTCTAGGCCCTTCATATGCACTGTTTGATTTAACCCCTGTAAGCCATTCTGAAAGATATATGCGCTCCCATTTTACCCATCTTAGGAAACTGAGGCTCAGAGAGGTGAAATTATTTTTGAAATGCACAGTGAGTATGGAGAGAATGAGGATCTGCCCCCAAGTTTTCTGACTTCAAGCGAGGACCTTTCGGGTAATGTCAGTCCTGGAGAGACCTCAGCAGAGTAAGGAACTGGGAAAGGGTGCAGAGGGCAGGTGGAGCTCTACATACAAAGGCTGGAGATGAATGGGACCAGCCCTGGGAGGGCAGGGTCCTGATGGCTGACATGTCCCTGCTGTGTGGTCTCCATAGATGGAGTTCTGATTCTATCATAAAGTGAGGTGTGGGAGACAGGGACAACAGATCTCCTGAGATAAGGCATGTGAGCTGGAACTAGATAGTAGTAACTGGGTTGTAACAAGCCTAATGGCTCCTGGGTTGTTTGGGGGCCAGTCACTTCACCCCACTGGGCCACTGCAGTCATCAGGTGTCCCTCATTTGAAAGGCAAGAAAACAGATCACACTGCAAGTTGGTGGTAGAGCTAGGCCTGAAATCCAGGTTTTTAGCCCATGTTCTTTCCCTTGCACCTGCTCAGTTTGTTGTTGTTTAGTCATTAAGCCATGTCCAACTCTTTGCCACCCCCACAGACTGCAGCATGCTAGGCTTCCTTGTTCTTCACTATATCCTGGAATTTGCTCAAACTCATGTCCATTGAGTCAGCAATGCCATCCAACCATCTCATCCTTTGTCATCCCCTTCTTCTGCCCTCAGTCCTTCCCAGAATCAGGGTCTTTTCCAGTTAGTTGGCTGTTCGCATCAGGTGACCAAAGTATTGGAGCTTCAGCACCAGTCCTCCCAATGCAGTCAGGGCTGATCTCCTTTAGAATGGACTGGTTGGCTCTCCTTGCAGTCCAAGGGACTCTCAAGAGTCTTCTCCAACACCACAGCCTGAAAGCACCAGTTGCTCAGCACTCAGCCCTTTATGGGCCAACTCTCACATTCGTACTTGACTATTGGAAAAACCATAGCTTTGCTATATGGACTTTTGTCGGCAAAGCAATGCCTCTGCTTTTTAATATGCTGTCTAAGTTTGTCATAGTGTTTTTTCCAAGGAGCAAATGTCTTTTAATTTCATGGCTGCAGTCACTGTCTGCAGTGATTTTGAGCCCAAGAAAATGAAATCTGCCACTGTTTCCACTTTCCCCCCATCTATTCGCCATGAAGTGATGGGACCAGATGCCATGATCTTAGTTTTCTGAATGCTGAGTTTTATGCCAACTTTTTCACTCTCCTCTTTCACCCTCATCAAGAGGATCTTTAGTTCCTCTTCACTTTCTGTCAATAGAAGTGGTACCATCCTCATATCTGAGGTTGTTGATATTTCTCCGGGCAATCTTGATTCTGGCTGTGATTGACCCAGCCCAGCGTTTCTCATGATGTACTCTGCATGTAAGTTAAATAAATAAGCAGGGTGACAATATACAGCCTTGATGTACTCCTTTCCCAATTTTGAACCAATCTGTTGTTGTTCCACGTCTGGTTCGAACTGTTGCCTCTTGACCTGCATACAGGTTTCTCAGGAGATATGTAAGGAGGTCTGGTATTCTAATCCCTTTAAGAACTTTCCAATTTGTTGTGATCCACATAAAGGTTTTAGTGTAGTCAATGAGGCATAAGTAGATGTTTTTATGTAATTCCCTTGCTTTTTCTATGATCCAACAGATGTTCGCAATTTGATCTATGGTTCCTCTGCCTTTTCTAAACCCAGCTCAGTTTGTACCATGAAGGTAAGGGCCAGAGTGTGGGCACTGAGGTCCCACAGGACCCTTCCTCAGGCAGGAGCATGTTGCACATGCTGTCACACATGCTAAAAAAAACCCCAAATTATACACGCACATGATTAAACAACCAGCTAGTACAATGGACTTAGTATGAGTGGTCATTATCTGCCATCCAATCCCTCATTTACTCCCTTTTCTCCCTCTATGCTGATTTGAGTAGATTTTATTATTCTTTCATCATGCTTATTAATTCTGTCTTCTCCTGTGTCCAACCATTGTGAAAGCTAGCCAATGAGCTATTAATGTCAGATATCAAAGTCTTCCATTCTAGAACATCTGTATAATTTTCTTTGCATATTACATCTCTCTGAAAAATTTTTCCATTTTTTCATTAATTCTTTTCTCTTAGATTGTTATAATCACGTTAAATCATTGTCATCTATTCCAACATCTGGATCATTGATGAGTCTACATACATTCGCTTTTCCCCTCTTGATCATTGGTTACAATTTCCTGTTTCTTTGCCTGTCTCATAATTTTTAAAATTATGCTGAAAACTGTTTGTAAAGGAACCAGCAAATGAAGAATTTATTTTTTCCTATCATAAAATCTTTTCCCTTTCTAGTTCAATCAATAACTAAGCTGAAGATGCAAACTGATTATAGGATGGATAAACAGCAAGTTCCTACTTGTTGTATAGCACAGGGAACTATATTCAATATCCTGTGATAAACCATAATGGAAAATAATATGAAAAAGAATGTATATATCTAACTGGATCACTTTGCTAAAAAGCAAAAATTAACATATTGTAAATCAACTATACTTCAATAAAATAAAGAAAAGGAGGAGGAAGAACTAAACTGTGATGAAGCTGGATGGCAGCTTTACTTAAAATCAGAGCTCACCAGATTTCAAATACTTTCTAGGGAGACACTCTCAGCTTTGGACTGAGAGCCTTACAGGTCTGTCTTGTCCACCCCACAGATGCAGGAAGTTATTCTTCCCTTTGGCAATTTTAAACTGCTCTTTAGTCTTCTCCTCACCCCTATGCCCACCAATGCTCTTTCCAAATTTAGCAAATATCTTAAGAAGGAGACTGGAGGGTTGTTAGAGTCAGGCCCTTTTTCTGGTTAGAAGTTTGTCTCCTAGATACCTAAGAGTAAGGGAGACTATGCTCCACCATTTAGAACCCCACTAGTCTCTTTAATCTTTAAAAAGCAGAGACACTACTTTGCCAACAAAGATCCATATAGTCAAAGCTATGGTTTTTCCAGTAGTCATGTATGGATGTGAGAGTTGGAGTATAAAGAAAGCTGAACGCCAAAGAATCAGTGCTTTTGAACTATGGTGTTGGAGAAGACTCTTGACAGTCCCTTGGATTGCAAGGAGATCAAACCTATCAATCCTAAAGGACATCAGTCCTGAATATTCATTGGAAGGACTGATGCTGAAGCTTCAATACTTTGGCCACCTGATCAAAGAACTGACTCATTGGAAAAAACCCTGATGCTGGGAAAGATTGAGGGCAGGAGGAGAAGGGGACGACAGAGGATGAGATGGTTGGATGGCATCACTGACTCGATGGACATAAGTTTGAGCAAGCTCTGGGAGTTGGTGATGGACAGGGAAGCCTGGCATCTGCAGTCCATGGGGTCACAAAGAGTCAGACATGACTGAGCATAGAACTGAACTGATCTAGTCTTTTTAGTCAGCAAATTCATTGGGGCGGGAGTTGGCGTAGGGGCAGAATGGCTGCTACACTTACAATTTTAAGAGACTTCTTAAGGATCAGTTTTAGTTTTGCAGAAAAATTGAATGGAAGGTACAGAGTTCCCACGAATCCCCCCACCCCTCAGCACCACCAGTTTCCCCTATTGTTAACAACTTGCTTTGGTGTGATATGTTTATTATAACTAATGAGTCAGTATTGACACATTATTATCAATCAACCCAGGTCTCCCACATTGCAGGCAGATTCTTTACCATCTGAGCCACCAGTGAAGCCCATTGTTAACTGAAGTCTATAATTCACATTAGGGCTCAATCTTTGTGTTTTACTTTGTATGGGTTCTTACAAACGTAAAAATGTATCCATTACAATATCACACAAAATATTTTCACTGTTTTAAAAATCCCATGTTCCACATACGCATCTTTCCCTTCCTTCCTCCAAGCTCTTAGCAACCACTGGTCCTTTACTAACTCCATAGTTTTGCTTTTCCAGAATGTCATACAGTGTGGAGCCTTTTGTGATTGTCTTCTTTCACTAGACATGCATTTAAGTTTCCTTCATGTCTTTCCATGTCTTGAGAGCTCATTTCTTTTTATTGCTGAATAATATGTCATTGTCTGGATGTTCCATGGTCTATCTATTTCTGTATTGAATGACTTCTTGATTGCTTGTAGGTTTTGGCAATTATGAATAAAGCTGCTGTAAACATCTGTATGCAGGTTTTTGTATGAATATAAGTTTTCAAATTATGGTGACAGAAATTAACATTTGGAAAAATACCAAAGAACATGACTGCTGGATTGTTTGGTATGTTTAGTTTGTGAGAAACTGCCAAGCTGTCTTCCCAAAGCAGCTGTACTAGTTTTCATTCACAATAAGCATGATATTTTTTCTTGGTCTGAAGTCTGTTTTGTCTGAATTTCATATAACTATTCCAACTTTCTTTTGATTAGTGTTAGCATGGTGTGTTTTTCTCCATTCCTTCACTTTTAATCTATCTGTATCTTAATGTTTTATGTAGACTCCTGTTTTCTATTCATTGTCCCTGTTATTTATTTTCTTCTAACATTTTCTTCCTTCTCTGGTCTTAATTGAGCATATTATATTGTATTCTTCTTCTTATCCCCACTTAGCATATCAACTATACTTTTGAAAAAAGTTAGAATTTTTGTTTCCCTTGAGTTTGCAATATACATTTACATCCAATCTAAGTCTTCTTTCAAGGTAACACTCTACCAGTTCATGGATAGTGCAAGTAAATATCTTATAATAGAGTGGTCCTGATTTCTCTCTCCATCTTTTATAACATTGCAGTCATTCACTTCACTTACTCATAATCTATAATCACTATTACTATTTGGAGCAAAATGTTAGATCAATTAAAAATAAGAAAACTCAAATATTTTAATTTACCTTTATTTCTTCTCTCCTTTCTTTTTGCAATCTAAGTTTCTGAAATATTTTTATTTATTTATTTATTTGGCTGTGCCAGGTCTTAGTTGCAGCATATGAACTCTTAGTTATGGCATGTGGATTCTAGTTCCCTGACCACGGATCGAACCTGGCCTCCTGCACTAGGACCATGGAGTCTTAGCCACTGGACCTCCAGGGAAGTCCCACATATGAGTTTTTGACTTGTATACATTTGCTTCTCTTTGAAAAATTTGTTTTTCCCTTTTCCTGCAAGGCAGATCTCCTGGCAACAGTTTCCCCAATTTTATTAATTATTTTTGGCTGGGCCAGGTCTTCATTGCGGCGGCTTCTCTTGTTGTGGGGCACAGGCTCTCGGGCACACAGGCTTCAGCAGTCGGGGCACGTGGGCTCAGAGCTGCTGCTCCCGGGCTCTAGAGCACAGGCTCAATACTGTGGTGCACCTGCTTAGTTTCTCCACAGCATGTGGGATTTTCCCAACCAGGGATCGAACCTGTGTCTCCTGCATTGGCAGGCAGATTCTTTACCACTGAGCCTCCAGGGAAGCCCTCTCTTTTTTCTGAGAAAGTTTTTTTTGCCCCTTCACTTTTCAATGATAATTTTCTGGATACAGAATTCTAGGTTGGTGGTTTTTCTAGGTGGTTCTTTCAATACTCTAAATATTTTACATCACTCTCTTCTTGCCCACATGGTATCTGAAGAGAATTTTGATGTAATTTTTTATCCTGGTTCCTCTATTGGTAACGTGTTTTTCCCCTTTGGATTTTCAACTTTTCTCTTTGCCTTTGATTTCTGTAATTTGAATATATTCATAGATGTAGGGTTTATTTATTTATTTATTTATTTTTTAGTATTTATCATACTTGGTGTTTTCTAGGCTTCCTATGTCTGTGATTTGTTGTCTGAAATTAATTTTGAAAGTTCTCAGTCATTGTTACTTCCCATATTTCTTCTCTTTCTTCTTCTGGTATTCCAATTACACATGCTACACCTTTTGAAACTGCTTCATCATTCTTGGATATTCTGTTCTATTATTTTTTCTCCTTTTCAGTTTTGGAAATTTCTAGTGACATATCTTTAAGCTCTGGATTCTTTCCTGGGGTAGTACAATTTATTGATAAGTTCAAAAGCATTCTTTGCTTCTGTCACAGATTTTTTGATTCCAAGCATTTCCACTTGATTCTTAGTTTCTACTTTTTGCTTATATTGCATATCTGTTCTTGCATGTTGTGCCCCTTTTTCATTGGAATCCTTAGCCTATGAATCAAATTTAAAAACAAATTCCAACCTGGTAATTTCAACATCTCTGTCATATCCAAGTTTTATTCTGATGCTTTCTCTGTCTCTTCAAAGTGTGTTTCTTGTCTTTTGGTCTGATTTGTAATTTTTTGTTGAAGGTCAGTGTAAGATACTGGATAAAAATGAATTGAAGTAAATGGGCTTTTATGTGAGGCTTTATGCTTATCTAGCGATGGGTTAGGCTGTATGGTGCAATCGTAAAATATCTCCTGCTAATGCAGGAGAAGCAAAAGACTCAGGTTTGATCCCTGGGTGAGGAAGATCCCCTGGAGAAGGAAATGGCAACCCACTTCAGTATTCTTGCCTGGGAAATCCCATGGACAGAGGAGTCTGGCAGGCTACAGTCCACGGGGTCACAGAGTCAGACTCAACTGAGCACACACACACAGAGATGTAGATGTCAGGGGATAAAATTCCCTCTGGAGTCTTTGCTTTGGCTCCCATTGTCTTTGGGTTTCCTTTAATTTTGCTTTGCAGTAATTACATCTTTTTGTTGTATCCCTTGTCATTAAACAGGATCTCTATTGACGTGGTTGTACAGTGTGGAAAGAGGGGGATGTTCTATAGTACTGTGACTAAGTGTCATCCTCTTAATGAGGTTGTGATCCTGGATTGTGATCTTCACAAATGCTTTTCAGTTGCTTTTTTCTCTGTTAGGAGAGACATAAAGGCTAGAGGGGGCTGGTTTGGGTATTTTTCTTCACCCAGATAGAAGCCAAGAGGAGGCTGTAGTTATTTCCCCTCCCTCAAGTCAGCTGAGTGCTGGTAAACCACTTTCCCTGGAGGGCAGGCCTTCTTAAGGCAAACGGAGTGCTCTCAGCATACTTCAAAATGGCCATTTTCATTGCTTCTTGTCCTTTTGACCAATATCAAGTACAAAATGGTCATTTTCCCTCTGCCTGCCAGAAGCATGAGGGGTTTTTTTTCCTCTGGGGACTTGGTAAGGTTTCTGGAGATAAACCTCAGAAAACTGGTGGGGTAGCGTTGAAGGGGCAGGTGGGTGGTAATTCTCAAACTGTTTTCACTTAGCCTCTAGCAAATCAATTACAGTTTAGCTTTTCCTGCCCTGGTGTTATTTCCTTAGAGATTCGGCTCCTGTAAGTTATGATTCTATCTGCCTGTCGCTTTAATTTTGTGGGCAAAGGTTGTGATCTCGAAACTCTGCTGGATCTGAGAATAGTTGTTGATTTTCAGTTTGTTCACATTGTTTTCTTGAGGTCAGCAATGATGACTTTTGAACTCCTTATGTGCCAGGTTGAAAACTAGTGATGTTTTTTGAAGATCAAAAGTTGTTTTAAAGAAGTCCAATTTATTAATTTTTTTCCTTTACAGTGTGTGGTTTGTGTTATGTTTAAGAATCTTTGCCAAACTCAAGGTCACTAAATTTTCTCCAGGAAATTTTGTAGTTTTAGTGATTATCTACAGGCTTCCCTGGTGGCTCAGATAATAAAGAATCCTGCCTGCAATGCAGGAGAGCCTGGCTCAACCCCTGGGTCGGGAAGCTCTCCTGGAGAAGTTCTTCACTCCATTTTGGGTTATTTTTTGTATGTGGTAGTGAGGTAACAGGCAAATTTGGCCTTGGAATACGGAATGAAGCAGGGCAAGGACTAATAGAGTTTTGCCAAGAAAATGCACTGGTCATAGCAAACACCTTCTTCCAACAACACAAGAGAAGACTCTACACATGGACATCACCAGATGGTCAACACCGAAATCAGATTGATTATATTTTCTGCAGCCAAAGATGGAGAAGCTCTATACTGTCAACAAAAACAAGACTAGGAGCTGACTGTGGCTCAGATCATGAACTCCTTATTACCAAATTCAGACTTAAACTGAAGAAAGTAGGGAAAACCACTAGACCATTCAGGTATGACCTAAATCAAATCCCTTATGATTATACAGTGGAAGTGAGAAATAGATTTAAGGGCCTAGATCTGATAGATAGAGTGCCTGATGAACTATGGAATGAGGTT
>SJYV01007007.1:22445-55408 GCA_006410875.1 Neotragus pygmaeus
CCCTGGGATTTCTTTGGAAGGAATGATGCTAAAGCTGAAACTCCAGTACTTTGGCCACCTCATGAGAAGAGTTGACTCATTGGAAAAGACTCTGATGCTGGGAGGGATTGGGGGCAGGAGGAGAAGGGGACGACCGAGGATGAGATGGCTGGATGGCATCACGGACTCGATGGACGTGAGGCTGGGTGAACTCCGAGAGATGGTGATGAACAGGGAGGCCTGGCGTGCTATAATTCATGGGGTCGCAAAGAGTCGGACATGACTGAGCGACTGAACTGAACTGAACTAAAGTGAGGTAAAGCAAGAGATTTAATTTTTTGCATATCCAATTGTTGAAAAGATTTCTTGCAGAGATTTATTTCTTGTAAAGATTACCCTTCTTCATTGAATTGCCTAGCCAAAAATCATATGTGTGAGTCTATTTTGCTCCATTGATCTAATTGTCACTCTTTATGCCATTACCACAGTTTTGATTACTGTGGCTTTAAATGATGTAATTACTGTAAAGTAAAATTAATTCAACATTATTTTTCAAAGTACTGTGGCTTTTCATTTCCATATAGGTTTTAGAATTGGCTTGTCAGATTTTATTTAAAAAACTCTGCTGGTATTTTTATTAGTATTGTAATAAATTTGTAGATCAATTTTGGAGAGAATTGATATTTAATTTCTCCATAATAAATTTACTGAATTTCTATAATATCAACGGGCACTGGGCTAAGCATTTTACACTTATTCTTTTTTAAATTGCAGTATAATTGCTTTACAACGTTGTGTTAGTTTCTGCTGTACAGTGAAGTTAATCAGCTATACATATATATATATCCTCTCCCTCTTAGACCTCCCTCCCACCCTCATATCTCACCTATCTAGGTCATCACAGACCCTCCCACCCTCATATCTCACCTATTTAGGTCATCACAGAACACTCAGTGAGCTCCCTGTACTATACAGCAGGCTCCCACTAGTCATCTATTTTATATGTGGTAGTCCATGGGGTCGCTAAGAGTTGTATATGACTGAGCGACTTCACTTTCACTTTTCACTTTCATGCATTGGAGAAGGCAATGGCAACCCACTCCAGTGCTCTTGCCTGGAGAATCCCAGGGACAGGAGAGCCTGGTGGGCTGCCGTCTATGGGATCGCACAGAGTCGGACACGACTGAAGCGACTTAGCAGCAGCAGCAGCAGCAGCAGCAGTGTTTATATGTCAATCCTAATCTCCAATTCATCCCAGCCTCCCCTCCCACCCATGTCCACATGTTCCTTCTCTCTCTGCATCTCTATTCTTGCCTTGCAAATAGGTTCATTTGTACCAGTTTTCTAGATACCACATATATATGTTAATATACAATGTATGTTTTTCTCTTTATGACTTATTCACTCTATATAACACATTCTAGGTCCATTCACATCTCTACAAGTGACACAATTTCATTCCTCTATATGGCTGAATAATATTCAATTACACACATATATATGTGTGCATATATGTATACCTATATATATGTATCTATCACATTTTCTTTACCCACTCATCTGTTGATGGACATTTAGGTTGTTTTCATGTCCTGGCTATTGTAAATAGTGCTGTGATGAGAATTACGGTATCTGTGTCTTTTTATTTATTTTTTCTTTTTTTATTATTTTCTTTTTTTATGTTTATGTTTTTATTTTTTTCTTACTTTATTCTACTTTACAATACTGTATTGGTTTTGCCATACATCGACATGAATCCACTACAGGTGTATACGAGCTCCCAATCCTGAATCTGTGTCTTTTTAAATTGGAGGATAATAGTTTTACAATGCTGTGTTGGTTTCTGCTGTGTAACAGCGTAAATCAGCCATGCGTGTGCATGTGTGCTAAGTCACTTCAGTTGTGTGCAGCTCTGTGCGACCCTACGGACTGCAGCCTGCAAGTCTTCTCTGTCCTTGGGAGTCTACAGGCAAGAATACTGGAGTGGGCTGCCATATACTCCTCCAGGGGATTTTCGTGATCCAGGGATCAAATCTGCATCTCTTTCTTATGTCTCCTGCATTGGCAGGTGGGTTCTTCACCACTAGCGCCACCTGGGAAGCCCATGAATCAGCCATGAGTATACATATATCCCCTCCCTTTTGAGCCCCCCTTCCAAGCCTACCCCCATCCCACCCTTTTAGGTCATCACAGGCTGGTTCCCTTGTTATCCAGGAACTTCCCACTAGCTATCTATTTTACATACGGTTATGTATATATTTCAATGATACTCTTAACTGTACCACCCTCTTCTTCCCCTGCTATGTCCACAAGTCCGTTCTGTGTCTCTATTCCTGCCCTGAAAATAGATTCAACAGTACCATTTTTCTAACCCCCATATATATGAGTTAATATATGATATTTATTTTTCTCTTTCTGACTTACTTCACTCTGTATAATAGGCTTTAGGTTCACCTACCTCAGCTCAACTAACTCAAATTCATACTTTTTTACGGCTGAGGAATGTTCCATTGTGTACATTATCCATTCACCTGTTGATGGACATCTCGGTTGCTCTCATGTCCTGGCTACTGTAAATAGTGTGCCAGTGACTACTGTGGTACGTGTGTCTTTTTGTAATTTCACTTGTTTTCGGCAGTGCTTGGTCTTTGTTAATTTGTGCAGGCTTTCTCTAGCTGAGGCAAGTGGGGGCTACTTTGTTGTGGTTCATGGGCTTCTCACTGTGGTGGCTTCTCGTTGTGGAACAGCTTCTAGGCACACAGGCTTCAGTAGTTGCAGCACGTGGGCTCAGCAGTTGTCACTTGTGGGCTCTAGTGCATGGGGTCCGTAGATGTGGGGCATGGGCTCAGTTGTTCAACAGCATGTGGAATCGCCCCCGACCAGGGATTGAACCCATATGCCTTGCATTGGCAGGTGCATTCTTATCCACTGTGCCACCAGGGAAGTCCCATGGGATACATGAGTCTTTTTGTATTATGGTTTTCTCAGGGTATATGCCCAGTAGTGGGATTTCCATATCAAAGGTAGTTTTATTACTAGTTTTTAATGGAATCTCCATTCTGTTCTCCATGGTGGTTATATCAAATTTACATTCCCACTAACAGTGCAAGAGGGTTCCCTTTTCTCCACATCCTCTCCAAGCTTTACTGTTTGTAGATTTTAAAAATATTTATTTATTCTTGATTGATGATTGGTTTAGAATAGTATTTGTAGATTTTTTGATGATGGCTATTTTGATCTGTGTGGTGTGATACCTCACTGTAGTTTTGATTTGTATTTCTCTAATAATGACTGATATTGAACATCTTTTCATGTCTTTGTTGGCCATCTGTATGTCTTCTTTGGAGAAATATCTGTTAGCTCTTCCTCCCATTTTTTGATTTGGTTGTTTTTCTGATATTGAGCTTCATGAGCTGCTCATATATTTTGGAGATAACCTTTGTCACTTGCTTCATTTGCAATTCTTTTCTCCCATTCGGAGAGTTGTTTTCTCATCTTGTTTATAGTTTCCTTTGCTGTGCAAACTTTTCAAGTTTAATTAGGTCCCATTTGTTTATTTCCATTACTCTAGGAGGTAGGTCAAAGAAGATCTAACTGTGATTTACATCAAGAGTGTTCTAGGTTTTCTTGTAAGAGTTTTATAGTTTCTGGCCCTAAGTTTAGGTATTTAATATATTTTATATTTGTGTATGATGTTACAAAGTGTTCTATTTTTATTCTTCTACATGAGCTGTCCAGGTTTTCTAGCACCACTTATTGAAGAGGCTATCTTTTCTCCACTCTCTCCTCTGTCAAAGATAAAGTGCCCATAGAAGTGTAGGTTTTTCTCTGGGCTTTCTATCTTGTGCCGTGGAACTATATTTCCATACTGTCTTGATGACTGTAGCTTTGTACTATCGTCTGAGGTCAGAATTGTTGATTCCTCCCGCTCCATTTTTCTTTCGTAAGATTGCTTTGGCTATTTGGGATCTTTGCGATTTCATACAAATTGTAAAACTTTTTGTTCTAGTTCTGTGGAAAATGCCATTGGTAATTTGATAGGGATTTTATTAAATCTGCAGACTACTTTGGGTAGTATAGTCATTTTCACAATACTGATTCTTACAATCCAAGAACATGATATATTCTTTCCATCTGTTTACGTCCTCTTTGATTTCTTTCATCAGTGTCTTAGTTTTCTGCACACAGGCCTTTTTATCTCCTTAGGTACATTTATTCCTAGGTATTTTATCCTTTTTCTCGCAATGGTAAGTGGGATTGACTCTTAAATTTCTTTCTGATTTTTCATTGTTAGTGTTTAGGATTGCAAGGGACTTCTGTGTATTAATTTTCTATACTGAAACTTTACTAAATTCATTGATTAGGTCTAATAATCTTCTGATGGTATCTTAAGGTAGTATCGTGTTTGCAAGCAAAGAGTTTTTCTTCTTCTTTTGCAATCTGAATTTTAATTTCTTTTTCTTCTCTGATTGCCATGGCTAGGACTCCCAAAGCTAGGTTGAATTACAGTTTCAAGAGTGATCATCCTTGTCTTGTTCCTGATCTTAGAGGAAATGCCTTCAGTTTTTCACCATGAGAATAATGTTTACTATGGGTTTGTCACATATGGCCTTTATTATGTTGAAGTAGTTTCCTTCTGTGATGGCACCCCACTCCAGTACTCTTGTCTGGAGAATCCTATGGATGGAGGAGCCTGGTAGGCTGCAGTCCATGGGGTCGCACAGAGGCAGACACGACTGAAGCGACTTAGCAGCAGCAATAGCAGCAGCAGCAGTTTCCTTCTACGCCCATTTTCTAGTTTACCATAAATGTGTGCTGAATTTTGTTGGAAGCTTTTTCTGTATGTTGTGATTATCTTTCAATAATGTGTTTTGAATAATAATGTATCTGTTTTATCTTTCAATTTGTTAATATGGTGTATCACATTGTGTATACTGAAGAATCCTTGCATCCATGGGATAAACCCCTCTTGATCATGGCATATGATCCTTTTAATGTGTTGTTGGATTCTATTTGCTAGTATTTTATTGAAAATTTTTGCATCTATATTCATCAGTGATATGGCCTGTAATTGCCTTTTTTCCCCCTAATCTTTCTCTGGTTTTGGTATCAGGGTGATGGTGGCCTCATATAATGAGATTGGGAGTGTTCCTCCCTTTGCAATTTTTTGGAAGAGTTTGAGAAGGATAGGTTTTAGCTTTTCTCTCAATGTTTGATAGAATTTTCCTGTGAAGTCATCTGGGCATGGGCTTTTTAAAGATTTTTTTATCACAGTTTCAGTTTCAGTGCTTGTGATCAGTCTATTTATAATTTCTATTTCTTCTTGGTTCAGTCTTGGAAAGTTGTATTTTCTAAGGATTTGTCCATTTTTTTCCAAGCTGTCCATTTTATTGGCAAATAGTTGCTCATACAAGTCTCTTATGAGCCCCTGTATTTCTGCATTGTCTGCTGTAACTTCTTTTTCATTTCTAATTTTATTGATTTTAGTCTTCTTCCTTTTATTTTTGATGAATCGGGCTAATGGTTTGTCAGTTTAGTTTATCTTCTCAAAGAGCCAGCTTTTTTATTGTTTTCTTCTTCATTTCTGCTTTGATCCTTATGATTTTTTTCCTTCTACTAACTTTGGTGTATTTGTTATTTCTTTCCTAGTTGCTTTAGATATGAGGTTAGGTCGTTTATTTGATATTTCTTCTATCCTGGAGAGTGTTCTGTGTGCACTTGAGAAAAAGTGTATTCTGCTGCTTTTGGATGGAATGTTCTATAGGTATCGATTAGGTCTATCTGGTCTAATGTGTCACTTAAGGTCTGTGTTTCCTTATTGATTTTGTTTCAGTGGGGTGTTAAAGTCCTCTATGATTATGATGTTACTGTCAATTTCCCCTTTTATTTTTGCTAGCATTTGTCTTATGTATTGGGGTGTTCCTATGTTGGGTGCATAATTTATAATTGTTATATGATCTTGTTGATCACTTGATCATTATGTAGTGTCCTTTCTTATCTGTTTTTATTTTAAAGTCTATTTTGTCTGATATGAGTATTGCTACTCCAGTTTTATTTTTACTTCCACTTGTATGGAATATCTTTTCCCATCCCCTCACTTTCAGTCTGTATATGTTCCTAGGTCTGAAGTGGGTTTCTTGTGAGCAGCTTATACACAGTTCTTGTTTCGGCATCCTTTCAGCCAGTCTATATCTTTTAAATCCTTTACTTTTAAGGTAGTTATCAATATGTATTGCCATTTTCTTAATTGAGTTTGTTTTTGTTAGTCTTTTTCTTCTCTTGTGTTTCTTCCCTAGACAAACTTCTCTACCATTTGTTGTAAGGCTGATTTGGTGGTGCTGAATTCTCTTAGCTTTTGCTTGTCTGTAAAGCTTTTCTTGATCCAATCTGAATGAGATCCTTGCTGGGTCAAGTAACCTTGGTTGTAGTTTTTCCCCTTTTATCCTGCCACTCCCTTCTGGTCTGAAGATTTTCTGCTGAAAAATCAGCTGACAGTCTTATGGAGATTCCTTTGTATGCTATTTTTTTTGCTTTTCTCTTGTTGCTTTTAATATTTTTTCTTTGTATTTAGCTTTTGTTAGTTTGATGAAAATATGTCTTGGTNCTCCCTTCTGGTCTGAAGATTTTCTGCTGAAAAATCAGCTGACAGTCTTATGGAGATTCCTTTGTATGCTATTTTTTTTGCTTTTCTCTTGTTGCTTTTAATATTTTTTCTTTGTATTTAGCTTTTGTTAGTTTGATGAAAATATGTCTTGGTGTGTTTCTCCTAGGGTTTATCCTGTATGAGACTCTAACAGATCTACCAAATAAGATAAGTCACTTCAGTCGTGTCTGACTCTGTGTGACCCCATAGACGGCAGCCTACCAGTCTCCCTCGTCCCTGGGATTCTCCAGGCAAGAACACTGGAGTGGGATGCCATTTCCTTCTCCAAAGCATGAAAGTGAAAAGTGAAAATGAAGTTGCTCAGTTGTGTCCGACTCCTAGCGACCCCATGGACTGCAGCCTACCAGGCTCCTCTGTCCATGGGATTTTCCAGGCAAGAGTATATTTTTTATCTCTATGTATAACCTACCAAATACAGAGAGATAAAAATGCAAATTAGACAAAATGAGACAATAGAGGAATATATTCCAAATGAAGGCACAGGATAAAATACAAGAACTAAGTGAAGTGGACATAGGCAACTTACCTGGGAAAGGAAAGTGACATCCAGGTCCAGGAAGCAGAGTCTCAAACCAGATCAACCCAAATAAGACTACACAGAAACACATTTCCATTAAAATGGGAAAAATTAAAGACAAAGAGAGAATAGTAAAAGCAGCAAGGGAAAAAGCAGTTAAATTAGATACAAGGGAGCTCCCATAGGCTGTCAGCAGAAGCCCTGCAGCCCAGAAGGGAGTGGATTTGGTTAAAGTGATGCAAAGGAAAAAAATACAATACTGGCAAGGTTTTTATTCAGATCTGATGGGAGACATCAAAAGCTTTACAAGCAAGCAAAAGCTAAGACAGTTCATCACCACCAGACCAACTTTACAGAAAATGTTAAAGGTTACTTCTCTAAGTGAAAAAGAAAAGGCTTGTCTTTCATGATTTAATAATTCATGAAAATTATAAAAAGATAAAGCTCATTGGTAAATGCAAATATATGTAAAGGGAGTAAATCAACCAAACTGTATTGCTGATCCTGCTCACAGTGCCAGCTGTCTTGCTGTTCACACTGTGCACACTGTTCATTAAACCCAGGGTAGGCAAAGTGTGAACTAAGAGGCTGGAAAAAGACACGAAGAACTGTAGGAACTACAAACACGTTTATTCTTTCCTGGCTGGCACAGAAGCCGTACCAGAATTCTGTCCTCTCATGGGTGATGCCGTGGACACAGCTGTAATGCAGCAGTGAATGACACCGCTCTCTGGGTGGAGCTCCTGTCCCTACAGCACCACGCAGCTTATGACCAGGCGAGCACCTCACAGCATGCGTGTACAGTGTTGTAAGTCATCTCAGCTGCTACACAGTCGTTATTTACAAAACATGGGGTGACAGAGCCTGAACATGCCATCTTGGCTAATTTGCTCTCTCCTTTGACACACGTAAAGCTAAAAGGTTAAAGACAAAAGGAGTAAAAGCATCTATATCCGTGATGGGTAGGGAATCACAAACAAAACATGATGCAGAAACAGTAAACACGGTAAGGAGTAAAAATGCATGTGAACTTAAGAGATCAGCAACTTAAAACAACCACATATTGGGTAGAGATTGCTATATATAAACCTCACAGTAATCATAGAGCAAAAATTTGTAATAGACATAGATACAGGAAGAAAGGAATTTGAACATAATACTAAAGATAGTCATCAAATCACAAAAGCAAAGCAAAAAAACCCCCAAAATGTCAAAACAATTTACAGAATGGTATATGTACATACCTATCAATAATTACTTTAAATGTAAATAGACTAAATGGACCAATCAAAAGATACAGAGTGCCTGGATGAATAAAAAAAAAGCAAAAGGTATATTGTCTATAAGAGACTCATTTTAAAGCTAAAGACACAAACAGATTGAAAGCAGGGGGATGGAAAAAGGTATTCCCTGTAAATAGAAACAAAAAGAAATCTGGGATAGCAATACCTGTATCAGACAAAATAATTAAGTCAAAAACTGTAACTAGAGAAAAGGTAGGACATTACATAATGCTCAAGGGGTCAATCCAAGAAGATATAACAATTGCAAATATATATGCACCCAAAATAGAAGCATCTGAATACAAAGAACAAATATTAACACACATAAAGGGAGAAACTGACAGTAACACAGCAATAGAAGGGAACTTTAAAACCCCACTTACTTAATGGGCAGATCATATACACAGAAAATCAATTAAGGGAACACTGGCCTTAAATAACAGATTATTCCAGATAGATGCACATGTTACATATACACACACTCCATTCCATCCAAAAGCAGCAGAATACATTCTGGTACACATAGAACATTCTCCAGGACAGATCACATGCCAGGTCACAAAACAATTCTCAGTAAATTTTTGAAAAATGAAACCATACAAAGCACCACTTTCAACCACAGTGCTATGAGACTAGTAGTCAACTTCAATAATAAAACTGGAAAAATCACATTCACAGAGGATAAACAATATGCTACTAAACAATTGATGAAGCACAACGGAAATCAAAGAGGGAATAAAAAAACACCTGGGAACAAATGAAAACAAATAAAATGGCCCAAAATATACGGGATGCAATGAAAGTGGTTCTAAGTGGGAAGTTTATAGCAGTATAAGCCTTGACCTCAAGAAACAAGAAACATTTCAAATAAACAACCTCATCTTACACCTAAAGAAACTAGAAAAAGAAAACAAACAAAGCCCAATATTACCAGAAAGAAAGAAATGATAAAGATCAGAGCAGAAATGAGTGAAAAAGAGATTTTAAAAATACTAGAAAAGATAAATGAAACTAAGAGTGGTTCTTGGAAAAAATTGCAGAAGACTTATACATGTAAAAGAGACACAGGTTTGATTCCTGGGTCAGGAAGATCGCCTGGAAGAGGGCATGGCAATTAAGTCCAGTATTCTTGCCTGGAGAATCCCATGGACAGAGGAGCCAGGAGTGCTAGGGTCCACAGGGTTATGACGGAAGTGACTTAGCACACACACATGCAGTATCTATTTATGATACAGTCTTCAAAAAGTCGGTACAGCAGGAATATACCTCAACAAAATAAAGGCCATATGATAAGGTCATAGCTTAACAGCATACACAACAATGAAAAGCTGAAAGCATTTCCTCTAATCAGGAACAAGACAAGGATGCCTAGTCTTGGCATTTTTATTCAAAATAGTATTGGCAGTTGTAGCCACAACAATTAGATAAGAAAAAGAAATAAAAATCCAAACTGGAAAGGAAGAAGTAAAACTGTCACTGTTTGCAGATGACATGATACTTACATAGAAAACCCTCAAGACACCACCAAAAATTACTAAAGCTCATCAGTGAATTCAGTTAATATAGAAAAATATGTTGAAATTCTATACACTAACAACAAACAATCAGAAAGAGAAATTAAGAAAATAATTCCATTTACAACCATATGAAAAAGAATAAATTATCTAGGAATAAATTTAACCAAAAAAACAACAAAAAAAGCCCAATGTGATTAAAAAACGGGCAGAAGACCGGAATAGACACTTTTGCAAATGAAACACCATGCTGGCCAACAGGCACACAAAAAGATCCTCAGTGTCACTAATCATCAGGGACATGCAAATCAAAACCACAATGAGATATCACCACCTCACACCTGTCAGAAAAGCTATTATCAAAAACACAACAAATAACAAGTGTTGGTAAGGATACAGAGAAAAGGGACCCTTCACACACTTGATACACAAAATAGACTTTTAAGTCAAAATCTGTCATAAGAGACAAAGAAGGACATATAATGATAAAAACGTTAACTCACCAAGAAGATAAAACATTTATAAACATATATGTATCAAATATCAGAGCTCCTAATATGTGAAGCAATAATTTCTTACTGGCAAAATTAAAGGGAGAAGGATTTATAAAGATAGAAGAAAACTTCAAAACCCCCTTTCAATAATGGACAGAACAGCAAGATAGAAGATCAGTAAGGAAACGGAGGCCTTGAATAACACCAGAGACCAATTAGACCCAGCAGACATTCACAGAAATGTGTTACTGAACAATAGCTCTCAGGTGCATATGGAATATTCTCTGGGGTAGATGATATGTAAGGCTGCCACAAATGAGTCCTAATAAATTTTAAAGACTGAAACCATACAAAGCATCTATTCTAATCGTAATGGATAAAACTAAAGAAATCAATAGCAAGAAGAAAACTGGAAGCTCCGCAAGTATGTGGAATTTACAGAGTACATCCTTAAACAACCAATGGGTCAAAGAAATCACATGCAAAGTTAGAAAATACCTTTGAGATAAATGAAAATGAAAACACAACATATGAAAACTTACAAGGTGCAGCAAAAGTCATGCTAAGAGATAAATTTATAGTTATAAATTTTTAATTAAAAAACATTAAGTCAGTAACCTAACTTTACACCTTAAAAAACTAGAAAAAGAATAACAAACTAAACCCAGAGCAAAAGCAATAATGAAGATTAGAGCAGAGATTAAAATTTAGAATAGAAAAAAAGAAAAGAAAAAACAATAAAAGAGTTGGTTCATTGAAAAGATCAACAGAATGAACTTTAGCTAGACTGACTAAAAAAAGACTCTAACTAAAATCAGATATCAAAGAAGGGATATTAGCATCAACTTTACAGAAATGAATTCTCCTCAAATTATTCCAAAGTAAACTGAAGGGGAGGGAACACTTCCAAACTCCAAATTCTGAGGCCAGCATTATCTTGATGCCAAAAACAGAGAAAGATTGTATAGGACAAGAAACACTACAGACCAATATCCTTGAAGTATACAGATTCAAAAATTCAACAAACAAGGGGTGGGAGTGGGTGAAGGGGATCAAAAGGTACAAATTTCCAGGATAATTAAGTCATAGGGATATAATGTACAGCAAGCACACCAACCATAGTTAATACTGTATTGCATATTTTAAAGTTGCTAAGGGAGTAAATTTTATAAGTTTTCATCACAAGAAAAAAATCTGAACTATGTATGATGATGGATATTAACTAGACTTATTGCAGTGATTTTACAATGTAAAGACTGAATCATGTTGTACATGTGAAACTAGAATGCTGCATGTCAATTATATCTCAATGAAAACAAAAAAACACTACTTCAGACTGTAATATTAAAAAAAATCTATTTGAAAATATCCTTTAATTGTAGTAATTCACCCCTCTGTACCTCCCCATTGTCACAATTCAGCTTAAGGAAGTATATCAATTCTTTAAGAGTCACATGTTTAAAAGAACTGTTACAATTAAATGGGGATATTGAACAAGATAGGTGGAAACCTCTACACAGGAGAATCATATAACAAAGTAAATAAATCTAATAAGCCTATATTAATCACATGTCACCCAGTGAAGGCTCTCTTCAGAATGACTTTTTGAATATTGGTATGACAAAGATGATTATGTATCCGGTGACTGTGAGGTTAAGTTAAAAATCTCTAACTGATGCTATTTGTATCATCAGAGTGATAATTATTACTGATTATCATTAGAGTGAAATTATCATTTCTAATTATTTCCAAGGTTATAAACTTCCTGAAATTGGGTTCATACTTTCTGCACTTTGAGATTCCCTATATTAAGTATCATGATCTAAACATAAATGTTTGTTAAATTGAATTTCTGCATAAGTTGACAGCCTTTTATTTTCACTCTAGGAAAATAAAATTTATTAAGCTAAAAAGACAGTGTCTTTGAATTATTTTCAAAAATGTATTTTGACTAAGAAAAAAAGCTCTTAGCAATAAAAGTTATATAGGTACTAAACAATTATCTCAACTTTCACTTTAGTTAAGATAACTTTATATATGGATAAACTGTATATATTACCACATTTTCTTTTAATATTACCACATTTTCAAAAATAACTTGTGTCAAATTGAATGTTAAAACAAGAGTAGTTAGAGATTGCCCTTAAAATGCTGAATT
Source organism: Neotragus pygmaeus (assembly GCA_006410875.1). Classification (NCBI taxonomy): domain Eukaryota; kingdom Metazoa; phylum Chordata; class Mammalia; order Artiodactyla; family Bovidae; genus Neotragus; species Neotragus pygmaeus. The sequence goes on from SJYV01007007.1 coordinate 35,055, forward strand.
GTCTCCATTACAGGTATTTGGCTAAGTAACCCTTTATTCTACCAGTAGAGGCGGGTAACAGTTACCATGCTGTGACAATTCTCTTGCAGCTTATATCACCATTGTGTATTACACCAATTTAAGCAGCTGAACTAGGCCACACTGCCAGCATAGCCAGAAAAATAACGGTAACTTTAAAGTTAAAACACCAGTTGCTTTTGGTTAGGTAAGTACTATCAATGAGCAGTAAGAGCAAGGCCATCATCTAGGAATCACATGACTATAGTATGCAATATAAACAAGAGTGTACTTCATTAGGTATCACAGGTGTTCCATGCTTTCAACAGTTAAAACAAGACAGTATTCGATTAATATAGAGGTAAACACAAATTTTAATCACCTCGTGACTAATGTTAATGACAGCAAAATCATGGTGTTTTCCCTAGTAAATGTTTTTTTAAAAAATCCTCAACAAAATCTTAGCCAACAAAATTCAATAGTACATAAAAGAATTATGTACTTTATAGTTGAAAACATAAATATCAATTAGTGTGATACATCACATTAACAGAACAAAGGGTAAAACCCACATGACCATCTTAATTGATGCAGAAAAAGTGTTTGACAAAATTCAACATCTCTTCATGATAAAAAACCATTCAACAAACTGAACAGAAGGACACTATAACATAATAAAGGCCATGCATGACAAGACACAGATAACATCATACTCTGTGGTGAAAAACTGAAAGCTCTTCCTCTAAGATCAGGAAAAATTAAGGATACCCATTTAAAAAACATTTATTGGATTGACTGACGTGGCTGCTTCCGGTCTTAGCGGCAGCACGCAGCATCTTTCGTTGTAGTACAGGGGCTATTTATTTGGGGTGCACAGGCTTCCTTGCTCTGTGGCATGTGAGGTCTTAGCTCCCTGACCAGTGATCAAACCCACATTGCATTGCAGGTGGACTCTCAACCACTGGACCACCAGGGAAGTCCCAGGATGCCTGTTTTTGGGACTTCTAATCAAACAGTACTAGAAGTCCTAGCCAGAGCAATTACCTAAGAAAAAAAAAGTTAACTAAATTGGAAATAAAATCTATTGGTAGACATAATCTTATATGTAGATGCGCCAAAAGATTCTACACCCCACACCCACACACGTTAGAATTAACAAATTTAGCAAAGTTGAATGATATAAAACACGTAAAAATGTGTTGTATTTCTACATGTTAACAATGAAAAATCCTAAAACGGAATTAAGAAAACACTTCCATTTACACCTGCATCAAAAAGAATACTTAGGACTAAAGTTAACCAAGGAGGTGAAAGAAAGACTTGTGCACTGGAAACTACACTGGAAACAAAGTTGATGAAAGAAGTTACAGAAGACAACATACAGGAAGGCGTTATGTGTCCATAAATTGGAAGATTCTTAAGAGGTCAATACTACCCAAAGTGATCTACCAAACCAATTCAATCCCTATCAAGATCCCAATGATGTTTATTACAGAAAAATATAGTTCATTCTAAGATCCAAACAAAATTTCGAAAGACTCCCAAATAGCCAAAACAGTCTCAAAAAATAATTAAGGACCCACACTTTCTGATTGAAAATTTTAATACAAAGCTACAGTAGTCAAAGCAGTATACTGGCACAAAGACAGGTATACTGACAAGAGTCCAGAAAAAGACATAATAGACATATGTAGTCAAATAATTGTTGACAAGGGTGCCGAGGTCATTCAATGGGAAAGGACAATATTTCCAACAAATGGTGTTTTAAAAACTAGATATTCACATGTAAAAAAAAAAAGGTATATGCTTACCTTAAATCAAATGCAAGTTAACTCAAAATGGATCAAAGACCTAAACACAAGAGATAAAACTCTTATAAAAGACTGTAAGAAAAGCTTCATGACATTGGATCCGACAATTATTTCTTGGACACCACAGAAGAACAGGCAGTTAAAGAGGAACAAATAAACTGAACTACATCAAAATTAAAACCAAGTATGTGTCAGAGGGTACAACAGTGAAAATGCAACCCAAGAAATGGGGAAAAAATTACAAATTTAATAAAGCTATCCAGAATATATAAAGAACTCTGACAACTCAACAAGGAAAAACTTACTTTCAAAATGGGCAAAGGATCTGAACATACATTTCTTCAAAGAAGATATCCAACGCCTCCAAAAGAATACAAATGTTCAGTATTACTATTAGGGAAATACAAATCAAAACTACAATATAATACAATCTCACATCTATTAGGATGGCTACTATCAAAAAAACAGAAAATAAGTGTTGGTGAGGATGTGGACAAATTGGTCCTGTTGGTGAGAATGTTAAATAGCCATTATGGAAAACAGCATGGCAGTTCTTCAAAAAATTAAACAGAATTACCATATGATCCACCATTTCCACTTCTGGGTATATACACGAAGAAACTGAAAATAGGGTCTCAGAACTATTTGTATACCCAATATACCCAAATTCATGGCAGTATATTATTTACAATGGCCAAAAGGTGGAAGCAACCCAAGTGTCTGTCAACAAAATGGACTGACAAAAGGTGGTATATACAGACAACAGATTATTATTCAGACTTAAAATAAATGGTACAACATGGATGAAACTTGAGAACAGTATGCTAAGTGATCAAGTCAAAAAAGGTAATGCATGATTCCACTTACATGATACCTAGAGCAGCCAAAATTGGAGACAAAGTAGAATGGTGCTTGCCAGGCCAAGGGAAGAGAGGAGAAAGGAGTTAACTGTCCAAAGGGTAGTTTCAGCTTTGCAAGCTGGTATTTCTGGATATGGAAAGTAGTGACTGCTGCACAACAAAGTGAACGCTGCATTGCCACTAACTGTATACGTAAAAACTGTCCTCTATGATGGCAAAATTTATGGGTATTTTACATACTCACAATTTCCCCAAGTTAAAATTAATCAACAATGAAAACTTGTTAACTGAAAAAATAAATGTGATTCTGCATCACCGCATCCATGTGGTCAAACTTGCCACCACCAACACTGGGAAAAACTAAAGGTCCTTGTTTTGGAAAGAAATATGCTTAAGTATTTGGGGATCAAGAGGCAAGCTGTAAGCACGTTACACTTCTGTGAAAGCAAGTGTGGCACGACGTTCACACTTGCTGTACACAGGTGAAATGTATATGGGATTTATTTTACCATTCTTGCAACATTACTGTAAACTGGAACTATTTCCAATTAAAAAAAAAAAACAAGGCTATTCTTGGCCAGTTTTGAGACTAAAATAAACCATGCAGCAATGGCCATTTATACAGAAAACTATTTTTTTTGACATTTAAAATTTCTCAGGTATGATTATCACATTAATATCTGGCACCATCACAAATTTTAACCCTATATAGGTCCAAGTTTTTGATGACCGGGACTTACCACTTTAAATGCTAGAATGGTGCATGGATAGCTTTCAAGTCTTTTTAAAGTGCTACTCTACTTTTCTTGTTTATAATTTTTAACGGTCAAGGTCATCAACCTCTGCTTCAGTAGATGGCTGTGCTTGTTCTCACGTGTTTCTGAGAATATGATGCAAAAATGACGCTGCAGATGACAGCTGTTCTTCCATCTCCACCTAGTGGTTAGTTACTACCTCTATCTTTACCTACCTGCTTTTTACAACAACCACATTTGTACTTTTTAAATTTATTGAAAGTAAGGGTAAAGAGATCCTGAGAGATTCTTTCGTTAAGTGCACAGACTTCATATTTTGGTTGTTCAAAGACTTTTATCAACAATCTCAAGTGTTTCTGAATATCAACAGTCAGATAACCCTTCCCCAATTTGTAACGTAAGTTTTTTATAATTAAAATCAATGACTTACTCTTGGATTTAGTCATCTTGACTAATGAGATTTCTCATAGATAAGTCTGCAGAGACTATAAAAATGACTTTAAAGTATCACAAAAATAGAACTATACAGCTGTACGTTATACTATTCTCTGTCTCAACTGCCTGGCTGCTCATCAGCAGTTATAGTGATTTCCAAGTATGTCCCTGTTTTCTCTTAAATAGCACTTCTTAATCTTGTCTCAAATTGTAGGACCCCACTCCCCCAAAGAGAAAACGAATTTGAAGGTGAAGCTGCTCAGTCGTGTCCAACTCTTTGCGACCCCATAGACTGTAGTCCACCAGGCTCCTCCGTCCATGGGATTTTCCAGGCTAGAGTACTGGAGTGGGGTGCCATTTCCTTCTCCAGGGGATCTTCCCAACCCAGGGATGGAACCTCAGGTCTCCCGCATTGTAGGTAGACGCTTTTACCATCTGAGCCACCAGGGAAGCCCTTATAATTAGTTTTATTATAAAGGATTCAAACGAGGATCAACCAAATGAAGACACATGGAAGCTGAGGCAAGGTCTGGGAGGAAAGGTGGAGCTTCTGCCCCCTTTGTGGAATCAAGGCACATCGTCATCGCAGCACATCAGCGTGTCCACTGAGGAACACAGGAAGCTCCACTGCGCCTCAGTGTCCCGAGTTTTTAACCAAGGCTTCATTACTCAGGCGCGACTGATTACAACATGGGGCACTACAGCTAGGTCAGGTCAATCTCCAGGGTCCCCACCCGCCCACCACGGGGCCTGCCCAAAATTCCAACCCTGTGTGTGGTAGGTAGGTCCTTTCTGGTGACCAGCCCCCATCCTAGTTATCCAGGGGTCTACCATGACTCGCCTCATTAGCAACACAAAAACATTCCCAGTACTCAGGAAATCCCAAGGGTCTTAAGAAGCGCACAGTGAGGAACCAAAGATAGAGGCCAAACCATACCAGAATTGGAAGGCTGAACTTTGAAGGATCAAACCACTGTAACAGCTACAATTTTTCTTCACTCACCAAGAACCAATTTTCACCCCGGTAGAGAATGCACCCTTGAAGACAATGAAGAGACAGCCCCCCAAAACCAGAATGGAATTTTATTGTGTAAAGTTTATAGAAGTATGACTAGTATTCTTCTGTACAAAGTACACAACAAATGGTTTTAAATATAACTGAGAGAAATGCGAATCCTATGACATTTGATACAAGCTGAATCATTTACAGGTACACTAAAAAAGTTTTTAAAATATCATCTTTCTCCAAAGAGTCCGTTGCGCATTTCTGAAGAGTAGTGACGGGGAACCTCCCAGGCAGTCACAAGGGCATCTTATTGCCCTCGATGCTGATTTTTACTGCGTGTGCAGATCTGCTTTTTTTCCTGATGTCTGTGAACTTTCTCATCTGTTTATCCAGTCGACTGATACCCTTCTTGGAGGTCCCCTGAAACTAAGAGTGGGGTAAAAATTAAAGAGCAAATTACTGAAACACATATCTTTAGTTTTGCTGTTCACCTTCTTTTATCTGAAAGTCAGCAGACTGAAGAGTTCCCAGCTCTGGAATAACCAGAGTAAGCTTTGGTGACCTCAGGAACAACAGAGCGAGCATACACAGCAGTGTCAGAAATGCATATTAAGCTCTCTCAGAGAAGAAGAATTTTGTTGTTATCTGTGCTGTATTTTAAAATTTTTGCCTCGAGTCCACAGGAATTTGCTAGGAGAGAGAAACGCGGAGGAATGAAGCTACATTCCCCCTAATCCATCAGATTACATTTTGACTGTACGCTTTTCCCTTTCAAAGACCAAATGTGGAGGTGACCACTTAACATGCACAAGTTCAAACAGTGCTGGCATAAAAAATTGTGATCTTCTAAGGCAAGGAAAGTCGTCGAGAAAAAACCGTAAGCGTAACGAATGAGATCAGAACTGCTAAGTGCTTGCTGGAGCTCTAGTTTCAGATTAGAAATAGTCAGGGTTCTATAACCCTGTGCAAATGATACCCCTTGTCTGAATGACGTCCAAGACTGCTGAGAGAAGTGATCAGGTAATAACAACAAATACAAGCACATAATCAGGGCTCAAAACAAACATCGGCTACTACTACTATTACAACTACTTTGCAATCAGTTTGACACAAAAAGAAAAGTAAATTAAGTCTCTTGATCCAAGGAGCTGACTACTTCTTGCATTCTCTTTCTACTTGCCCTTTTATGGTTAAAGATTTGTTGTTAAGTAATTTCTTTTGTATTTTGAAAAGATTGTTATGTCTCGAAAAAGTGTGGTTTCCAAGAAATTGACACCTTTAAGAAATGCTGAAATGGTCTGCCATTTATGTTGGATCAGGGCAAACTCTTGTTTGGTACAGTAATGCCAGCAATCCCAATCTTCATGAATGCTGAGCAGTTAAAAAGAGATGAGTTCTTTTAGTTCTTTTCCCCAGATATTTACTACTCAATCACCTGTGACGCTTAATTCAAAGAATGCTAAAATAAGGTAGGAGATACTTTAGGGCTGGTACTAGTGTGGTGAAGTTCTTTTGAGTTAGGGAAACCCTCCTAGGTTTATCTCACCTTTAGATTCAGATTCTACCTCAGATATAAGCAAGGATCTATAATAAATCATTCCTGAATAACACATTGATATCCATCCTAGGTTTTCTATGTACATCCCAATTACAATTATTATATTAACATCAATTTTAGTATTTGGCACTAGTACTGTGAGGGGGTGTAAAAATTCATTATCAAACGAGAAAGCGCTATCACCCTATGCAATACCTCAGATTTCTGGACAGTTCCAAGTATCTGACTTCCTTTCAGACAATGTGCCCTGATTTTTAGTATGTACAGTCAGTGCACACTGGAAGCCTTACCTGCTCAGATCTCTGCCAACTGCGCAACTCCCAGCAGCTCTACACATCAGCCTGGACTTCTTGTCCACTCCCAGCACCTTCTGTAACAATTTGAGCCCTCTAACCTCAGCAACTGGGACACGCCCAGGCTGCGCTGATCTACCCCTTGCTATAGATCATAAGACCCGTAGCTGGCAAATGCCTGGTTACCCCAAGTCTGAAAACACACAAAACTGAGTGCCTAGCATGTCAGATTCAGTAACTTCTCTCTTGATTGCTTAACCCTACACCACCTAGGACAGTAAAACTGTATACTGCACCACTTTATCAGTGAAAATCAAAAGTAGCCTAAAAGATTAGCAAGATGGGTTTGCTTTTAAAAATATGGTACAATCATATTATAATACAATATTTAGTCACTGAAGAATGTTTACTCAAATGAATTTTTACCATGTTAAGTAAAACACAAACCTAACAAGGTATAAAAGGATATGATCACAATTTTGCTTAAAAGTTAAAACTCTACCACCACAACAAAAGAAACCCCAAACCAGTAATAATATGTTTATGCACACATATATAAAGGAATAAAGAAATAACCCAGAATGTTAATATAAGGTGTGGTGGGATTATAAGTGACACTAAGTTTATTTGTGCTTTTTGTATTTAAAGATTTATATAAAAACATGCACTGCTTTGTCATTTTAATGTTATTTTAAAAGCATTCCATGGAATAAATTACCATATAAACATACAATGTAGTGCAGGTTATTATTTAGAAGTGAAAAATCAGAAACCATAGAACAATGAACAAATTATTAATATATTTTTACATGATAGACTTATGCAGCCATTACAAATGATAAATATATAAGGTGGTTTAATGAGAGGAAGTGATCAAAATGATATAAATATAATTTTAATTATATTAAAATATCAATAGGAAACAAAGCAAAATTTTTGTCAAATTGCTTTTGAGTGGTGAGTGATTTTTCTTTTATAATCTCAACATTTTCTACAATTATAAGCAGGAAAAAATAAGTTTAAAACATTACTAAAAATACATTTAATACATCAAAAATTGTTAACAGTGGTGCTTTACATGGAGGAAGAATAGACCTTTGGGGAATGGGGTTTATTCCACAGTATATTTACTCATGAAGAATTACACTTGAGTTTCATGTGAAAGCCATTAATTCACTGCAACTTCCTCTTAGGAAGCATGTTCTCCAGTGACACTCATAGTGCCTGCAGTGTGGGAGCTGGGAGGGGACATATGAGGGATCTTAACAGGGAGACAGTGCAGGGCAATCACCGCAATGCAACATGGGACGTGCTGGCTTGTGGTTTAGTTGCTCAGTCGTGTCCAACTCTTGCAACCCCATGGACAATAGCCCGCCAGGCTCCTCTGTCCATGGGATTCTCCAGGCAAGAACACTGGAGTGGGTTGCCATTTCCTTCTCCAGGGGATCTTCCCAACCCAGGAATCGAACCCAGGTCGCTTGCATTGCAGGCAGATCCTTTACCAACTTAGCTACGAGACCAGCTCCCAAAACATGCCTTAATTATTATTTTTCGGACAGAGCTCTATAAGCCAGACAGGCCAAGATAAATAACAGTCCATTTTGATGGGAATGCTGGACAAAGGAGAATTCTGAACTTCCCTCTCGTGATGCTGGTCACGTCTCAGTCTAGCAGGAGGCTAGGCCACCTCTTCCCCCTCCCCAACACCTACAGGGAAGGTGGGATCCAGACTGTCAACACCAGCAGACAGGCACATGCCCTTCCAAAAGAGACTGGCCATTAGGGCTTTTTATTACATTTTTCTCTGCCCTATTGTAGATGCTGATTTTCTAAAATAAGCGTGCTGGGGAAGAAAATATATTATGAAAGAGAAGAATAAAAGAAAGGAAGAGACAGTGAGAATAGTAAAAGTAAAGAAAAACAGGGGTGGTGGGAGGGGAAGGAGGGATATCAAGGGAAACAGACAGAAGAGAAAAGGGAAGGAGGGGACTTTCCTGGTGGTCTTATGGTTAGGGCTTCAGGTTTTCACTGCCTGGGTTCAATTCCTGGTCAGAGAACTGAGATCCCACAAGCCACAAGGTGTGACCAGGAAGAGGAGTAGTGGAGAGAAAAAAGGGAAGGAAGTAGAGATGAAGGAATTCTCAGCACTGAACCAGTGCTCTTCTACCCTTTATTTCTTCTCAATGAGTAAGCCTGTGTGCTTGGACTTGAGAGTAGTTTGACAGCAGAGTGAGCCGGCAGGAAAGTGAGTGTGTCTGTGGGAACAGCTGCCCAAGGAGGGCTAGCAGAGGCGGCACAGAAGGCAGGCAGCACGTGACCCTCAGCTGCTCACTGCAGCCAAGCGCTGCTGCTGGCCTGGCAGCACAGCGGGCCAGGGGGTCTGGCTCCGTGAATGTTCCAAAGGCGTCTTCATTTCAGGCCATGGACCAAATGTGTGTTAATTAAACTTATCTCCTAAATATGCAGTGTCAGGGTTTATGCAATGAGCCCTCAAAGGCAGGTTACTGAGCCACTGACAACAGGAAGCCAGTTCCCTTTCACCAAGATGTGACTAACCAGCTTATGTGCCTGTAAGGCAGACCAACCACTATGATTCTGGGCCCTGACAGAAACCTTTTTAATAAAAAGGGTACCAGGCAGAAAGACCAAAATATCTATCAGCGAGGTAATTATGTACTGGGGTACTGACAAAGGAAGGGAACCTCATATTGGTTTCTAAATATTCAAGATGACCAGAATGTCACCAGGTGCCTGTCACAGTCATTATGTCAGAACTAAAAGTGGTTCTGGCCTTTTCTGGTTAGGAAAGCACACACACACACACACACTTGTTTCCACTCTAGCTGCTCAAGCCCATGCACAGAGCATGCTTCCTTGGGATACCTCCCAGATAACGCTCTGGCAGGGCCAGGCTACAGGGGCATCCTGTTGCCTTCAATGCTGAACTTGACAGCACGGTGCACTCGGCTGAGCCGCTTCTGTTCTGCAAATCTCCTCTTATGCTTTTCCAATCGGCTTAGGCCCTTTTTAAGAATACCAGGCTAGAAAGAGTAGTTTGAATGGAGAATAAAAAGAGATTACTGAGCAGCAATGAGGATCAGTGAGTAGTATTTACAGTGATGGCTGACACAGTGTCTCCCCTAACTACCTCATAGCAGACTGACTGACAACAGCTCAACAGGAAGGGAGAAGTAGGCTGCAAAAGCAGGCGAGTTGTTTCTCAGGGTTCTAAAAAAATAGAAGACTATACCAAAACACTCTAGCCTTCAAGCTTCAGTTGAAATAAAAGGAGTTAATATGAAGAAACTTCCCAACTGATAATGTTTCTTTAAGTCTGAAGTAATGCTCACCAGTAATAATGGTCAGAAATATTACCAAACCAGTAATAATAATAACCAGATAAACTGGCTAGATAAAGAGAAAATAGCTCTCTTCAAATCAGATAAACCTTAAGAGCTGCTTAAGGGTTCTCAAACATGAAGTAAAAGACAGACAGTAATCTGCGTTTCAGATCCACCTTGCTGTCCCTGGACTGATGACTTACCCTGGATGATTCCATTTCCACATTCCACTTGGGCCTGACAACATAGTCCTTGTTCGAGGGCATAGGGACCCTTGCCCGGGCGCAGAATCCAGGATCTCCAGGTCTAAGAGCCCTGAGAATGGGAAGAAGAGCATGCTGCTTATGTAGCCAGCCTTAGCTGGGCCCATGCACTCATCTGCACATTTGTGTCAGACCTCCTCTGCCCTCCCGACGTCACCCCACCCATGCCCTGCTGTCTTAGATGGCTTCATCACGACTTACACTGCTCTATCAACTGCAACTTTCCCCACAAAGCCAGCTTCCTCTGCAGGATTCCTTATCCCCTCTTCTCAGCTTCAGATATAATCATGCCTCTCTCCTTTCTAAGGCTGGTTCCTCCATGAGGACTCTGAATCTCAATTTCTCTGGTCTAATGGAGTCACTTGTGTTCACTTGTGAGATGAAAAGTCAGGCAGTTAAAATGACCTCCCAAACTGAGTATGCTCATAAAGCGGTTTACATGGTTGTGCATATGCAACTCATACAGTAATCTTTTGGTCTGTTTCCTGTTTTGTAAAAAAAAAAAAAAAACCTTGAGATATAGATTCACATGCAGTTTTAAGAATTAATACAGTGAGATCCAGTCTCTCTCAAAAAACAACAAGCAAATCACTACAGCACACCATCACCAGCAGGATATTGATGCTGCTGTCACTCATCAGTTTTTATTTACATTTCCCCCAGTTTTGCTCACACTCATTAATCTGTGTGTGTTTCTTCATAAGAAAGCACCACACTATTTTCCAGAGTGGCTGTACCATTTTACCTGCAGCAGTGCATGAGTGATCCAGTTTTTCTGCATCCATTTAATGGTGTCACATACAGTAACTTTCACATACAAATTTAAGAACTACCATGCTAAAGTAAGACTGCCATCCTTCAAAAGTAAAGTCTATTCAGTGTCTGGGAATTCGAATCATTCAACTTTTAGGTAACTATCTCCACTGGTATATGGAGATTGGATATGTGTGTATGTTGGGGTGGGGGTGTGTGGAAGAGAAGGCTAAAAGATTCTAAACTGTTTCTATTCCCTTGTATGGTTTGCTCTATTCTTAAATATCAAGCTTCTATAACTTTCACATATGTGAATAGATCAACTGACTAGAAAATTTCCCACAACTCTTATTTTCCCCCTGAAGCCACTAGCAGCAAACCTATCCACAAGTCAATGACATGTGCTCCCTCCAACTCCTTTCCTGTTTTCCTTTTGTGATGGGGGTGCTGCGTAATTGCCAGCATTCACTGCGCAGCCCCTCTGGAGTCTACTCTCCACCACAGCCTCCTCCAGGGCAGCCTTGTCCTTCTCTAGGTTCTCTTCCAATGTGTAGGATCACACCTCCTCACTGGCCTTTGGTGAATACACCCCTTTTCAAAGCATTCAGTTTATTTTTTAATGCATTTATTGTTTTTTTTGTTTTGTTTTGTTGTACTGTGCAGCTTGTGAGATCTTAGTTCCTTAACCAGGGACTGAACCTGGGCCACTGTGGTAAAAGCACCCAGTCCTAACCACTGGACCACCACGGAATTCCCCGTTCAGATTATTTTTCACTCTTTTAATTTCATGATTCCACAATCTTTTCCTGGGAGATAACTATCAGTGTCTGTAGCTGAAACTCCAGCTCTAGACCCAGGATATTTACAGGACTATCTCATTCACCTTCTATTTAATATGTTCAAGAAAAAACCCACCTATGACTTCACGTCAACTTTTCTCCACTCTAGTGAAGGGTTAACACCATCATCTCAGTTAGTTCAGTTTAAAATTCTGGTTGGTATCTTCAACTCTAGCCAGCTCTTTGCCCACCAAATCACCAACTCCTGGCAGTTTTGCACTTGCAAATTCTCCTCAACTTTCTGCTTCTCCATTACAGTTTCAGTTGACCTGTATCACTACCTTCAGCTCTTCTGCCCTGCAACCCATCCCACAGCATGCCACAAGCAGTGCATTCCAAATCAAATTTAACTTCACATCCATGCTCAAAAAACTTTCTAGGAAACCAGAGAAGCAAACATCCCTCAACCTGATTTAAAGCACTCCAGAGTTTGGCCAATATCTGCATTTCCAACCTTATCTTCCACCACTTCAGGCACCAGAGTTACTGCCTGATCACTTCAGCTTACTCAGTTCAGTTCAGTCGCTCAGCCGTATCTGACTCTTTGTGACCCCATGGACTGCAGCACACCAGGCTTCCCTGCTCATCACCAACTCCTGGAGCTTACTCAAACTCACACCCATCAAGTTGATGATGCCATCCAACCATCTCATCCTCTGTCGTCCCCTTCTCCTCCTGCCCTCAACCTCTCCCAGCATCAGGGTCTTTTCAAATGAGTCAGTCCTTCGCATCAGGTGGCCAAAGTACTGGAGTTTCAGCATCAGTCCTTCCAATGAATATTCAGGACTGATTTCCTTTAGGATTGACTGGTTGGATCTCCCTGCAGTCCAAAGGACTCTAAAGAGTCTTCTCCAACACCACAGTTCAAAAGCATCAATTCTTTGGTGCTCACCTTTCTTTATAGTCCAGCTCTCACATCCATTCATGACTACTGGAAAAACCATGGATTTTTAGATGGACCTTTGTTGGCAAAGTAATGTCTCTGTTTTTTTAATATGCTGTCTAGGTTGGTCACAGCTTTTCTTCCAAGGATAAAGTGTCTTTTAATTTCATGGCTGCAGTCACCATCTGCAGTGATTTTGGAGTCTAAGAAAATAAAGTCTCTCCCTATTTTCATGGTGTCCCCATCTGTTTGCCATGAAGTGATGGGACCAGATGCCATATATTCGTTTTCTGAATGTTGAGCTTGAAGCCAACTTTTTCACTCTCCTCTTTCACTTTCATTAGGAGGCTCTTTAGTTCTTTGCTTTCTGCCATAAGGGTGGTGTCATCTGCATATCTGAGGTCAATGATACTTCTCCCAGTGATCCTGATTCCAGGTTGTGCTTCATCCAGCCCAGCATTTCACATGATGTATTCTGCATATAAGTTAAATGAGCGGGGTGACAATATATAGCCTTGAGGTACTCCTTTTCCTATTTGGAAACAGTCTGTTGTTCCATGTTCAATTCTAACAGTTGTTTCCTGACCTGCATACGAGTTTCTCAGAAGGCAGGTCAGGTGGTCTGGTATTCTCATCTCTTCAAGAATTTTCCACAGTTTGGTGTGATCCGCACAATCAAAGGCTTTGGCACAGTCAATGAAGCAGAAGTAGATGTTTTTCTGGAACTCTCTTGCTTTTTTGATGATCCAGCGGATGTTGGCAATTTGATCTCTGGTTCCTCTGCCTTTTCTAAATCCAGCTTGAACATCTGGAAGTTCACAGTTCACCTACTGTTGAAGCCTGGCTTGGAAAATTTTGAGCATTACTTTGCTAGTATGTGAGATGAGTGCAACTGTGTAGTAGTTTGAACACTCTTTTTAGCATTGTCTTTGTTTGGGATTGGAATGAAAACTGACCTTTTCCAGTCCTGTGGCCACTGCTGAGTTTTCTAAACTCGCTGGCATATTGAGTATAGCACTTTCATAGCACCATCTTTCTATCACCTCCACTAGCTTTGTTCATAGTGATGCTTTCTAAGGTCCACCTGACTTCACATTCCAAGATGTCTGGCTCTAGGTGAGTGATCACACCATCATGATTATCTGGGTCATGAAGATCTTTTTTGTATACTTCTTCTGTGTATTCTTGCCACTTCTTCTTTATATCTTCTGCTTCTGTTAGGTCCATACAATCTCTGTCCTTTATTGTGTCCATCTTTGTATGAAATGTTCCCTTGATGTCTCTAATTTTCTCTAGTCTTTCCCATTCTATTATTTTCCTCTATTTCTCTGCATTGATCACTGAGGAAAGGTTTCTTATCTCTCCTTGCTATTCTTTGGAACTCTGCATTCAAATGGGTATATCTTTCCTTTTTTCCTTTGCCTTTAGCTTCTCTACTTTGATCAACTATTTGTAAGGCCTCCTCAGACAACCATTTTGACTTTCTTTTTCTTGGGATGGTCTTGATCACTGTCTCCTGTACAATGTCAGAAACCTCTGTCCATAGTTCTGCATCTATCAGATCTAATTTCTTGAATCTATTTGTCACTTCCACTGTATAATTGTAAGGGATTTGATTTAGGTCACACCTGAATGATCTAGTGGTTTTCCCTACTTTCTTCAATTTAAGTCTGAATTTGGCAATAAGGTGTTCATGATCTGAGCCACAGTCAGCTCCCATCTTGTTTTTGCTGACTGCATAGAGCTTCTCCATCTTTGGCTGCAAAGAATACAATCAATCTGATTTCGGCTACTAGCCATCCCTAAAATAGGCCTTGAATGCTTACCCTACATCTTTGCTTAAGCTCTCCCCTTTGCCTCTGATCCATTGAGAGAATGGACTACTTTTAATATGAATCTGTATTTCTGGAGCCTAACACAGTTTATTATATAGCAAGTGGCAACAAAATCTTTACTCAAACTATTTTTCAATCTTCTTGTAGCCTCCAGAGCACCAATACAGTGTGGATATTCAATAAATGCTACACTAAAAATCATCCCCCACCACTCTGAACCATCATTTCATTTGCTATTTTTCTTAAGGCAGCAAGAAGAACATTCACAATATCGTGTAAGAAGAAAATCAATACAAAAAAATCTTACTTTTCCTCTCCTGTCAGCACCTTTTCCAGATCTCTTCGGGGTGTCTGACCACCAGTGCTGGGAGAAAAGTAATTGATGAGATATTAGAATGTTAGAACTGTACAATTAAGCGGAAAAGAGCAAAGTGAAATATCAAACTCAGATCACAATTAGGTCCTTTATATTTGATCAGAGAAAATAACTCCTAATTTTATAAAAGTGCTATTTATTTCAGACATCATTTGCACATCAGGTTTCACTCACCTGTAATGATCCTGCTAGATGCAACTGTATCCAGTTTATGGATACAAATTTAACCAGTAATATCCATCCCCACCTGCCCCCCTCACCCACTAAGAATCTGGAAATGGGACTAAGAAGGTTGTTCCTGTAAGTGGCTGCAACAACAGAAGCAACCTCCAAAACAGCAGCAGAGGCCAGAAGCAACCAAGGAAGTCTGGGAGGGGAGCAGGTGACAAGCTTCACTGGACACTGCTACTGCTAAGTTGCATCAGTCGTGTCTAACTCTTAGTGACCCCATGAACTGCAGCCTACCAGGCTCCTCCATCCATGGGATTTTCCAGGCAAGAGTACTGGAATGGGGTGCCGTTGCCTTCTCCAACTAATTCACTAGTTTAGTATGCAATAAAATAACAGAGGCTTTGAATAAGGCCAGAATAGTGTCTAGTCACTAGACACTACCCACNCTACCAGGCTCCTCCATCCATGGGATTTTCCAGGCAAGAGTACTGGAATGGGGTGCCGTTGCCTTCTCCAACTAATTCACTAGTTTAGTATGCAATAAAATAACAGAGGCTTTGAATAAGGCCAGAATAGTGTCTAGTCACTAGACACTACCCACATTTAAACTTAAATGGTATTATGAACTACAAGAGAGAGCAAGCGGAAAGACATCTCCTATCATCTTATGGGTTTCTTAATCATCTTTATTTACCAAACAACAACAACTCTGAGTTATCAGAGCAGTAGTATTTGCTTCACTTACCCATACCTGTTCCCTCATACCTGTTCATTCTTCGCCTTTGGGGCATCTGTTCTAGGTCTCTCTGCTCCCTTTCTTCTCTTGTCATTCCCTTGTAGTTTGAGGTGAGACCAAATATAGGCCGAGACCATTCATCTACAACAAAGGGAAATTAACCGTTTAGTCAACAAAGTGGCATTCTTGAAATAATCACACCCTATGGGAATGTCATAGTCTAGGCATTCAGAGAACCATTTATAGGATAAATGTCTAAGTCTTTCTGCCCATTTTCTGATTTTTTTTTTTTTAAATACTGAGTAGTATGAACTGTTTGTATACTCTGGATATTAAGCCTTGTTGATCACATTGCTTACAAATGAAAACAGAAAATCTTGAAATTCCCCATGTTCTTATTCTAACCAAAAACAAGCTCCTTTATTACTTGTCAAAGTGGTTTAAATCTTTAAAAATTACCTTTTGATAGTGCAGACGTCAGCCTGTATTCATCAAGTCTAAGAAAGCAGTTAACAAAAGTGCACACACACAAATGTTCTACACGCACACTGTTGAGCCAGCACAAGGCCAGAGGTGCCATTTGATGTTTTTGTTCTTACTGCTGCATTATATGTACTTCCCTGGTGGCTCAGACAGTAAAGAATCTGCCTGCAATGCAGGAGACCTAGGTTCCATCCCTGGGTCAGGAAGATCCCCTGGAGAAGGGAATGAGTATCCACTCCATATGCTAGCGGTCTCCAATCTTTTTGGCACCAGGGGTCAGTTTTGTGAAAGACAATTTTTCCATGGACGTGTATGTGCGTATGATGGCTTTGGGATGATTTAAAGTGCATTACGTTTATTATGCCATTGCTGATCTGACAGGAGGTAGAGCTCAGGTGGTAACGCAAGTGATAGGGAGCAGCTGTCAGTACAAATGAAGTTTTGTTTGCTCGCCAGTTGCTCACCTGCTGTCTGATCTGGGTCCCCTGGTATACACTATCAAAATAATAAAGGACCTTTACAGACAGAACACAGGTGCCATCAAACTAAGAAGGAAACAAGGAGTCTCGGGAGTCTCTATCTCTTTAAAAACTGACATGCCTTCCCTATCTCTGGATTCACAATCACTTGTAGTACATCATGGGTATCAGTAGGAACAGCCTGCTTCCCTCTGCCTCGGGCAAAAAGAAGGTTTAAAACCACTGCATCAAAGCATCAAAAGCTTATTATTTAATAGGCAGTAAACTGCAGGTTAATAACAAGATGTAATACTCCTCTAGTTTATTTAAAAAATTAAATTTCTTCTAAAAGTTTTTGATAATCTTAAAATAGCAATAGGCAAGTAACTACTATATTCAGATATAAAGTTAAAGTGAAGTCGCTCAGTCCTGTCCAACTCTTTGTGACCCCATGGACTGTAGCCCACCAGGCTTCTCCATCCATGGAATTTTTCAGGCAAGAGTACTGGAGTGGGTTGCCATTTCCTTTTCCAATTCAGATATAAAAGTAGTTACTATTTCAATCTAGTCTTAAAGTTTAAAAATCTTTCCAACACAAAGCACGGGAAGAATTAAGGAGGGGGATGAAGATACACATGGTGTTCAATACAGCAACTGATTAGATGAATTTCAGTTAAAACTTCTCAGGATTTCTCTGGTATCATTAAGTAATAACACACAAAAGGCTTTGGAAAGCGTTATAAAAAAGAAGCAACAATAGCAGCAGCAGCTAATATTTCTTGAGGATTCACTGTATTCTAGGCACCATGCTTTATATGTATCTTGTGTAATCTTTACGACAACCTAAGTTAAACACACAGTTCTCTGTTTTACAGATGAGGAAACCTGATTTAGAGCTTAAATCACTAGCCCAAGGATACGCAGTAAGGCAGGTGGTAAACAGGAACCCAGGTATGACTGACTCTAGGGCCTATATTCTAATCTCCCTCTCCCTACATGTTCTTGATCCATAATTAGAAAACGCATGATTTTGTTATACACTGGGATAGCATCCTTAAATATACTGAGAAGCATTTTAAGTCTAAGGACAAAAAGTTTGGTATCTCTAAGAAGGTATCAAAAATTTTTCTACTTCATTTCATAGACTCATTTAAAAGAATACTAGTAAAAATATAGTTAGTTTATATATATATATATACACATGTCTCTCTATAAACATAAACACAAAAAACAAAAAGCAAAATGTACATACTGATTAATTTCCCTGCCATGTCCTTGTTGGACCTTGACTCCTTGGGGTGTTTATAGAGATACATCACTGCTCGTCCAATCCCACTGTGCTTCAGGGTCTCCTGGCTCACGCTAGGTAGCTGGGGAGCATAAGCACACACACATATTAATCATTAAGAAGCGGGGAGTTCTGTCAATCTACTCTAGTGGGCCTGCAACACCTGGTTCATTCATAACAGAACAAACGACAAAAAAGTTCTATTTTCAGTATCTATAGTCATTGAACACAAAGATACTCTGTGTTCCCATAAGGAGTTCAGAGTTCAGTACTACCACTGAGTTGAAGTAAAACTTCACAATGTGAGAAAGTGTAAACTAAGCACCTCACAGGTTGGCAGTTCAACAAATCAAGGGTCCTCTCAGGTCTTTCAACCAAAGAGACCTATGTCTGAACCCACAGCCACTTGCTAGTTTTGTGACCTTGGACAAGTCATTTAACTTCTCTTGAGTCTTAATTTCCTCGTCTGTAAAATGGAGATAACACACCTATCCTGCAGGTTTAAAAAACACTTAGTACATAGCAGGTTCCTCAGGATTCCTTCAGAAGTTAAGCAGCTTGCCCAAGGTGTCACAGCCATATAAGGTGGCCCAGGCCAAAATTTAAAGGCACATCTGAGGCTGAAGTTGGTGCTCTTTCTACGTCAAGTGCCTCCCTAAAACACGCCCACTACCATACTACTCTTCTCAGATAAACCAGAGAATCTAAAAGATCTACTGCAAGATCTTTTTTCTTCAATACCATTGTCACAAGAAGTTTTAAAAGGCATTCCTTTTAAGTTCATTTTACTTGGTATGCTCCTAATAAACATACCGAATATAACTCTTCTGATAGACTATGGCAGACAGAATACAAAAATACACAGTAAAATGCAGAGATTATGATAATACAAGCCACGTCAAATGATTAATCCAGAGCAAACAAGTCAGATTATCTGCCTCTCACCTCTTGCAGAATCCTCAACAGCTCTTCTCGAATCTTCAGTGCTGGCAAACTCCTATCTGGTAGAGGGGAGAGCCATTCTTTGATGGCGGACATCACACCACTGTCAATAAATGTTTCTTTAAGGTCCTGCCTAAAACAATAACAATAAAGGAAAAGAAGGTGAAGGCTATGAACGCTGGTTCTACTGTAGCTTCCTTTGATTTTCTTATATTTTTAGTGATGTTTCAAAAAACTGCTTTAAAAAAATTATGCATTTTTTTTTTACTGAGCACCTGTTCATAGATTTCAACAGCTCTATGAAATTTAGTTCCTGTTTTCAAGAAACAGACATGATATGCAAAGAAAGCTGGTTTGTTAACAGTAACCTGCCGTCCTCCCAAAACACATCAACTTACACGAGGGTAGGCTAAAGCTGGTATGAGTGGTGCAGACAGCAACAAGAATAATGAGCTTCAACTATCACACCTAAAAACTTATGTTGAACCTAGGAGAATAGTGATCCTCAAACTGTTTCAAGTAATAGAAAACCCAGAATTATGCTATTCTTTGCAGGCAGGAATATCACCATTCTCCGAGCAGAAAAAAAATCACAATGAAATACTGATTACTATTCAAATTCCATTTTATGTACCAGATCAATTATGTTAACAGAGAACATGGTATTATATTATGTAGTCTGGCACAGATTTTCTCTGTTGGCACAGAGGTAGCAATTTTCTAGTCCTAGACCATGTATTTGGCTCACTGGTGTACTAATACAAAGATAAAATTCATGACATAACAGGTCGCAGGAGTCTTGTTCAATACATCCTCCAAGTAGTCTTCCAGGATTTCCTCTGCTCTCAATCATACTGGGAAAACAGACCCAATTTATAGTGTACAGAGAAAAAATTAGTAGTTTCCAAGTTTTCTTTCATTAACATCAGCTTGCTATTTGTTCTGTTTTTATCAGGCATAAAAGTTTAAGAAAAATCTGTGAGAATGTAATAATTGAGGAAATTCTATTCATTACTATTTTTCTGTAAATTGATAGAAGGTGATCACTCTTTAATGTCTCTAGAACACCAGTACATAACTTGAATATCATTCCATTAAAAGGAAAGCATTTTTTAAGAAAACAGAACACTTACTTCTTAAGGTGCATGACCACTGTAGGTAATAATGTTAATTTTTTCAGTGCTGGTTTTTTTTGATTATTCAACTGTCTGTCTTCCTATAGGAAGAAAAAGATTTTTTCTAAAAAAAAAGTAAAAAGAAAGCAATGGCTT
>SJYV01007012.1:5806-20550 GCA_006410875.1 Neotragus pygmaeus
TTCAAGCTGCAAGCCCAGCCCAGACCACCCCCCTGCCAGCCCCTGGGCCCCTCCTGGCCACCCCCATCCACTCACCGCCCCACAGCACGGCCAAGAACAGCGGCAGGAACATCGCAGGCACTTGGACCTTCCTGGGACACACTCATTCCCCAGATGCTTTGACGGGCAGTGGGTAAGGGCAGAAGGCGGAAGCTGAGCCCTGGGGGACTGATGCATGAAATGCGCTTCTGGTACGCAGACCCACACGACTCTTTTTCCTTTTCTGGACTCTCCCCACCACCACCTGGCGCCCACTTGAACTCACTCTGGGGCGCTCACCTGGTGTCTGGGCTCCCTGAGCTGGTCGCCTTTCCAGTATCTCTGAGGGAGGGGCTGGAGGGCATTCATCTAACCTTGGGGCCTGGCTTTGGGTGGGTGGAGGCTGGGGGCTCTCCCACTGGACCCTGAGTCGTTAGGGAAGCAGAAGTGAAAGTCCCCACTAAGCCCTTCCAGGGGCCCCTGGTGACTGCAGTGGATTTCTGGGGTAGAAGGTGGTGGTGGTACAGGGCTGGTCTTGCCAGATAAAAGGCAGAATGTCCAGTTAAAATCGGCTTTCAGATAAATAATATATTTTTTTAGTATAAGTATGTCTTAGAGGTATAAGCATGAAATATTCATGCGTGCATGCTCAGTCATGCCTGACTCTTTGCAACCCTATGGACTGTGGCCCACCAGGCTCCTCCATCCGTGGGATTTCCCAGGCAAGAACACTGGAGTGGGTTGCCATGCCCTCCTCCAGAGGATCTTCCTAACCCAGGGATCAAACCCCGAGACTCATGTCTTCTGCGTTGCAGGCAGATTCTTTTCTGCTGAGCTACCGGGGAAGCCCATGCATGAGATATGCTTCTACTAAAATTATTCACTGTTTAGATCTGAAATTCACCTTTAACTGAGCACTTTGCATTTTTCTTGGCTACATCTGGCAATCCCAGACTGGTCTCTGTCCCTACCCCTTCACCCTCCCTGATGGGCTCACTGGAGCCTGTCCCCCATGATCTCTGTCTGCTTCCCAATCTCCCTTTCTGTCCCACAGTTGGATGACATACATTTGTAACACCTGCTGTGAAAAAAAACTCAGGATCCCTGGTGGCTCAGTGGTAAAGAATCTGCCTGCAAAGCAGGAGACTCAGGTTCAATCCCTGTGTTGGGAAGATCCCCTGGAAAAGGAAACGGCAACCAACTCCAGTATTCTTGACTGGAGAATTCCCTGGACAGAGGAGCCTGGCGGGCCATAGCCCATGGGCCTACAAGAGTCGAATTTGGCTTAGAGACTAAACCACCACCCCAGCCAGGGTGATGCCGATGGTGGCATCTTTNGGCAACCAACTCCAGTATTCTTGACTGGAGAATTCCCTGGACAGAGGAGCCTGGCGGGCCATAGCCCATGGGCCTACAAGAGTCGAATTTGGCTTAGAGACTAAACCACCACCCCAGCCAGGGTGATGCCGATGGTGGCATCTTTGGCAGTGTAAGAGGCGTGGGAGCTGTGCAGTGAGTCAGTGTCACTGCCCCAGATCTTGACTGTTGTTCCCTTCACCTTGAAATTGATTCTCTGTTTTGGTCACATAGAGACGCCATGTTTGCCCTCTTGACCTCCACTCCCTGTGACCTTGTGTGTGGCAGGTGTCCTGCTGTGAATGGGGGAGGGGGAACACACATAGGTAAATCAGACAGTGTCTGACCTCGGGGGATCCCAGCTTGGTAAACGAAGAGCCTTAGAAAAGTGCTGAAGTGTTCATAAATGCCCCGCCCCACACGCTGAGACAGATGTCCCCGCCTGGCCCTGGGGAAAGGGTGTTTACTTCCTCCTGGCACNTAAAAAAATTAAAATGTAGTATAGTGCTGAGTGCCGTTTAAAGAGAATAGTGCCATTTAAAGAGAATAGTGCCATTTAAAGAGAATAGTGCCATTTAAATAGAGATAAAGTGTATCTTTGAAGAGTTTATAGAAGAGTTCCTTCTGATGATATCAGGATGAAACTTTTGAAAAATGTGTGGAATTTTTATGCCTAGAAATTGAATGTGGGTGTAAGGGGAGGGAAAGAGTATCCAGTTTACAGGAAATATATGAACAATGACAGAAGGGAGGGAAACATAGTATGTGAAGAGCAAGTGGTTGCACTTTGCTCTAGAATATTGTCTGTAAAGATACTAGAGGACTTTGAACGTCAGATGTAGAACCTAGGGTATTAACAGTGTGATCAATGAGAAAGTCATGGCTTTGGGGAAAAAAACGAGATTGTAAAAACTCGGTGAGAACATTATAAAATTTAAGGTAGAAAATTAAACAGAATGCATCTTTGTGGCCATTCTTACTACATCTTGTCTTCCAATGGGAACCCCAAACCTGAGAAACAGTGTGGTACCATTGCTTCAGATCCCTCCATTCTTCTACCTGTCTTCTTAGATCTTTACTTCTTCCCTATGTTGATCCTTGTGAGACTGACCTCTGTGTGTCATACAGCCTGTCTTTTTTTTAATGCCAGGTAAAGCAAGGGTCTCGCTTACTTTCTTTCCTGATTTTGGAATTAAATGTAGTACCAGTTCAGATGGGGTGTCTGGCTTCATCTTTAACTGGAGCCCAGGTTCCTAGTAAATGTATTGTTAAGTAGTAACTTTTCTGTTTCAAATTGAAGAATAGTTAATATACAATATCAGGTTAGTTTCATTCTATACTGCATAATGATTTGATAATTACATATAGTATGAAATAATCACCATGGTGAGTCTAGTTATCATCTCTTCCAATACACAGTTATTATAATATTATTGACAATATTGTTATGCTGTATAGCATATCCCTGTAACTTATTTATTGTATAACTAGAGATTTGTACCTGTTATTTCCCTTTACTGATTTCATCCACCCAACCCCCCTCCTCTCTGTATCTGTTAGTCTGTTTTTATTTGGTTTTGTTTGTATTTTAGATTCTGAATATAAATGAGATGATGTGGTATTTATCTTTCTCATTTTACTTAGCATAATACACTTTAGATCCACCAATGTTATTGCAAATGGCAAGGTTTCTTTTTTATGTCTGAGTAATAGTCCATTGTGAATATATATGCCACGCTTTCTGTATACATTTGTCTACTGATGAATGTTTTGATATGATATCTTGATTCCATATTTTGATTATTATAAATAATGTTGCAGTAGACATAGGGATGCATATATCCTTTGAATTAGTATTTTTTTCTTTGGTTAAGTACCAAGAAGTGAAATTCCTAGGTCATATGGCAGTGTGATTTTGATTATTTTGAGGAACTTCCATACAGTTTTCTATACTGGTTGTACCAATTTATAGTCTCACCAACATGATATTGTACTTGAGGGTTCCCTTTTCTCTACATCCTCACCGATACTTGTTATTTGTTATCTTTTTTATGATGGTTATTCTGACAGGGATGAGGTGGTATCTCATTGTGCTTTTGATTTGCATTTCCAAGATGGTGAGTGATGTTGAGCATGTTTTTCTGTGTCTGTTGGCTATCTGTATGTCTTTGAAAAAATGTCTGTTTGGGACCTCTGCTCATTATTCATTTGGGTTGTTTGTTTTTTGTTGTTAAGTTCTGTGAGGTGTTTTTTTTTTTTTTTTTTGTATATTTTGTATATTAATCCTTATCCAATATATTGTTTGCAAATATCTACTCCCATTCAGTAGGTTGCTTTTTTGTTTTGTTGATGGTTTCCATCCTGCTTCAGAAACTTTTTGATTGATGTAGTCCCATTTGTATATTTTTGCTTTTGTTGCCCTTGCCCGAAGAAACAGGCCTGTTGGTGAGTGGCATTGGGTCCCTGAGCTAATAGACTAGAAGGAGGAGTCCAGAATAGTGCTCCTGTGACCTCTTGGAAGAAGGAGCTCCTCAAAGTGGTTGCCACCAGTATTTATGTCCCCTGTGGAAGTCCCAGATGCCTCTTGCTTCTCTGGGATGCTCCCCAGGATCAGCAAGTGAGTTTGACCCAGGATTCTTTCAAACTGGAGCTTCCTCCATGGTTCAGTGGGTAAAGAATCTGCCTGCAAGGCAGGAGACACAGGAAACATGAGTTTGATTCCTGGGTCAGGAAGATGCCCTGGAGAAGGAAATGGTAACACTCTCCAGTATTCTTGCCTGAAAAATCCCATGAACAGAGGAGCCTGACTGGCTATAGTCCATGGGGTCACAAAATGTTGGACATGACTGAAACTTTGTGCTGGGATTCCAGTCTCTGATTTTGCATGCCCCCTTTAAGAGCAAGGCTTCCTCCATAGTTCAGTTGGTAAAGAATCCACCTGTAATGCAGGAGACCCCTGTTAATTCCTGGGTCAGGAAGATCTGCTGGAGAATGGTTAGGCTTCCCACTCCAGTATTCTTGGGCTTCCCTTGTGGCTCAGTTGGTAAAGAATCTGCCTACAATGTGGAAGCCCCGGGTTCAATCCCTGGGTTGAGAAGATCCCCCGTAGAAGGGAAAGGCTACCCATTCCAGTATTCTGTCTATGGGGTCACAAAGAGGATACAGTTCATGGGGTGGCAAAGAACTGGGCATGGCTGAGTGACTTTCACTTTCATTTTAAGAGAAAAAAGTCTGTTTCCTACAGCCCTCCAGCTCTCCAACAAGCAAACCCTACTGACCTTCAAAGTCACACATCTGGGGACTGTATTCCTGGTGCAGGATCTTTGGGCTGGGAGTCCAAAGTGGAGCTCAAACCTGTTGCTTCTTGGAGAGAACCTCTCTATTTGTGCCCATCTTCCCATTTGTGGATTGCCTGTGCCCACTGGCAGTGAGAGTCTTGACTGTACTGTGTCTTTCTCCTGGTCTCCCTTCTCCTGGTCTCGTTGTGGCCTCTTCTTTATATTTTTAGTTGTGGAAAGTCTTTTCTGCTAGTTTTCATGTTGTTTTTGTAGATAGTTGCTCTGTAAACAGTTGTAATTTTGTTGTGCTCATGGGAGGAAGTGAGCTCAGGGCCTTCCTACTCCTTGTCTTGGCCACTCCTCTCATATTAATTTTCATATAAAGTATCTTGGAGATACACATATTGATCTATAAACTGCCTTTTGATTATTACATGGATATATTCTTATATGATAGAGAAATAGAGCAACACATATTTGATATATGGAAATGTATATTTTTTTCTATTGCCATTATAAACTAAATACTGCAAATCTGATCCACTTAAATGAAGGGCAGTTATCAAGCAAAGATAGTGTAGTGCTTACTACCCAATAATGAAAAATTTTCATCTTATTTATAAATCACAAAGTAAAGAAATATGATTTATGCATATGATATCTCATTTCTGAGGATCAGCGGCCAAAAGGAACATCATCATTCAGATACCAAACACGTTTTATTCCCTCACAGGTGTAAAATTCTGGCCAAGAACTGCAAAGCTTTTAATAATAACTCCTGTGGATGAATCCTATATAATAAATATCCAGGATCCTTGGAATTTCAATAAGAGTCTAAAAGAAGTGAAGTCATGAACTTGGACCTTTATGATGTATAGAGATATCTAGACTTTCAGTACAGCCTTTGGAGAAGAGTATTATAGGATTGAAGCTGTCAGAAGAGATCAGACACTGCCTAATGAATGAAAAAGCTCTGCTAAAGCTGACACAGATTAAGTATCTGGGAACAGTACACTCTTCCACAGTAACTTGAGCCAAAAATAGTTAGGCGGGTAGATAATACAAAGAGGTTAAAGGAAAAGTGAAACTGGCTAATAACAATTGCAACTTTTTTATTATCACCAGCTATTTTTTGAGTAGCCACTTGAATAATGTGCATGGGTTGCAAATAATGAAATTGCACTCTCCTTTCTTTAGATGATGAGGCAATCCAGTTAGGCTTCTAACATCCTACAATATATCAACAAAAAGAATAAAGTCCCATACTATAGTTCAGATGAAAACAATCCTGTAACTGTTTGTGAGGGCAAATCAAGAATCAGACTTTGGTATTTATACCTATTTTTTCTCAGTGTAGTACCTTTTTCTGTTCTCTGGAAAGAGAACACCCGTTTCTGAGGAACTCACACTTCTTTCTCCACACATTAGAATTAAAGTGAAACTGCTACTTAGTGAATTCTCCCTTTCTAATCACCCTCAGAATCATCGGAGAGTGAATTTGACCCTATTTTTTCTCTGATCACAGTGACTGAACTAGTTAGAAATCTTTCTGAGCCAGTTGGAATCCTCCTGGGATTTTATATGTAAAAGCTGGGTGAAAGAAATATCTTTTCTTCTGCATTATAATCTAGAAAATTATATATAATCTAGATATAATGTTGGAGTTACTTCTGGACATACACCATCCATCTGTTCTCATGTTGGAAGCCATCTGAAGCAGGAGAAAATAGTCAGAACTCAGAGAGCAGCAGGATGAGAGAGAGAAGGATCAGAGAGCATCATTTAGGTCCTTGGACTCATACTGTCCTTCCCAGTTATATAAGCCAGTACCTTTCCCACTCCCTTGCCTTTTTTTCATAAGCTAGTTTGTGTTGAGTCATAATATATAGTCAGTGATCCATTAATAGCTTAATTGCACTTATGATGAGTGATGCAGAAGTTAGAAGAGGTAGCATACAATGATTTGATATTGTACACGATCTATATAGGCTGGATGAAAGTTTCTCTGAAACAAAGAAAATGTTTGAACCATCTTAAGACCTAAGAGGATTTTAAGACTGATTGTTTTTAAGTGCTTTATTATATAGATGAATAGAGTAATGGAGGATCAGCCCATCTCCAACAGTCAATAAAAGACCTGAAATCCAAATCTACTTGTAGCTCAATGACCTTTTCTCTTCCTTTGCTCTGCAAGTGATGAATTTCAACATCATCTAAGAAACTATATTGGTACTGCAATCTTCGGTTATGACTGGAATAAATAGATCATGATAACAAATTCAGCATTTAGATTACTGAAGGGCAGAAGCAGATAAAGTATTCTTTACTTGACTTGTCTCTTAAATATAGGACAACAGGAGAGTAAAGGAAACATGGTTTGATGGAAAAAAATACCTGGAGTTTAAATATTTGTTTTAGTTGCAATATATATATGGCATTCACCTTTTCTGATGTTTAACTCATCACAATTCAATCCATCCCATTGTTTCTATTAGAAGCTGTGATGACAAATAGACTATATTGTCCATAGAAGGCTCTGCTAGTTTTTGGATTGCTGAACTTCAGTGTCATTCAGTCAGTCAGATTAAGGGAGAAGGAGCCCCTTAATAATGTTGAGCCAGTATAACATACTTATTAGAGTAATTTGAAAACTCACATTTTGGTTCTCTGGAGATAGGTGGTCGAAACTGGAGAGATGTAACACAAAAATTGATCACAGACAGTGTTTAAAAGACTTTCACAGAAAACAGATTTTAATCACCATGGAGTATTTCTCGGTTAGAAATGAATTTTTATCAAATGGTCATAACATCCTCATATAATTGGGGATAATTAACAGGACCTCAATATTCTCTGTTAAATTGATTGTTGAAATAATAGACTTAGGAATCCGTTGACAAAAAGCATGACTTTCTCTTACCACCATCATATCATTTTCTTCTAAATGAATGGTCACCAGCCTCTCCTATCCCATTCCTAACATATATACTAAGTTGCTTCAGTTGTGTCCAACTCTTTGTGACCCCGTGGACTGTAGCTTGCCATGCTCCTCTGTCCATGGGATTCTCCAGGCAGGAATACTGAAGTGAGTTTCCATTTCCTTCTCCAAGCCCTAACATAGGCAAGGATAAAGCACTTAAGTGTGACATGAGCAAGGGTGGCAGACATAGAATACATAGAGTAAGAGCACGAGTGCTAAATCCGGAGCTTCCACCCTCGCTCTCACCAGTGCCTCTTGGGCTGTCTCTACATAGAACAGGAAACATGCAGGAGGAAGAAACTTCTTTATTTTCTCTGCTTTAGAGAGGACGCAAATAGATAAGAATTGTTATTATTTTTAACTTAATGGTCCAGGTAGAATATAGGAAAGAGAGAGGCAAGCTGGGAGATATTTAGTGGCTGAAAGGAATTTTATCCATTAGAAACATGAAATTCATCCTTGATGTGTCTCTGATTATCTCTTCAGTTCCATTCAGTTCAGTTACTCAGTCGTCTCCTACTCTCTGCAACCTCATGAACCACAGCATGCCAGGTCTCCCAGTCCATCACCAACTACCGGAGTCTACCCAAATCCATGTCTGTTGAGTTGGTGATGACATCCAACCATCTCATCCTCTGTTGTCCCCTTCTCCTCCCACTTTTAATCTTTTCCAGCATCAGGGTCTTTTCAAATGAGTCAATTCTTCTCATCAGGTGGCCAAAGTATTAGAGTTTCAGCTTCAAAATCAGTCCTTCCAATGAACACCCAGGACTCATCTCCTTTAGGATGGACTGATNTCCCACTTTTAATCTTTTCCAGCATCAGGGTCTTTTCAAATGAGTCAATTCTTCTCATCAGGTGGCCAAAGTATTAGAGTTTCAGCTTCAAAATCAGTCCTTCCAATGAACACCCAGGACTCATCTCCTTTAGGATGGACTGATTGGATCTCCTTGCAATCCAAGGCACTCTCAAGAGTCTTCTCCAACACCACAGTTCAAAAGCATCAATTCTTTGGCACTCAGCTTTCTTTATAGTCCAACTCACATCCATACACGACTACTGGAAAAACCATAGCTTTAACTAAGTAGACCTTTGTGGACAAAGTAATGTCTCTGCTTTTTAATATGCTGTCTAAGTTGGTCATTACTTTCCTTCCAAAGAGTAAGCATCTTTTAATTTCATGGCTGCAATCACTATCTGCAGTGATTTTAGAGCCCCGCAAAATAAAGTCAGCCACTGGTTCCCCATCTATTTGCCATGAAGTGATGGGACTGGATGCCATGATTTTAGTTTTCTGAATGTTGAGCTTTAGTCCAACTTCTTCACTCTCATCTTTGACTTTCATCAAGAGGCTCTTTAGTTCTTCACTTTCTGCCATAAGGGTTGTGTCATCCGCATATCTGAGGTTATTGTTATTTCTCCCAGCAATTTTGATTCCAACTTGTGCTTCCTCCAGCCTAGCATTTCTCATGATGTACTCTGCATATAAATTAAATAAGCAGGGTGGCAATATACAGCCTTGATGTACTCCTTTTCCTATTTGGAACCGGTCTGTTGTTATCTCTTACATTTAATTTATAATTAAGTTCTCTCTGTTTTTTCTTAACCCTCTCAAATCTGTCCATTTCTTTGCACCTGAAATCACCTGGTCTTCTACTAAGCCACCTTCTCTCTTACCTAGACAGCAACTGGAGCCTCTTGACTCTTTTTTCCTGTTTCCACTCCTGTCCCCCTACAGTCGGTGGTTATGTGTTGGCGCTGCCTTGTTCAGACTCTCAAAGAGCCAGTTGTGTACATCACTTTCCAATTTCACCCTTAGTGATACATTGGCAACTTTAAATTGACCATAGTGGGAATATTTACACACAGAAATTGGATTATGTTATAAATTGGGGCTCATAAATATGTATTTTACAGATGGCTAGTTAAACATTTACTGGCACACCACTGACTACAATGAGGCATATTCTCCCATAAAGCTGCAAAATGATATTTTAACAACATAAATTACATCATGTCTGTCATCCTCCTGCTTTAAATTCTATGTGTGCATGCTAAGTTGCTTCAGTCGTGTCTGACTCTTTGCAACCCTATGGACTGTAGCCCGCCAGGCTCCTCTGTCCATGGAATTTTCCAGGCAAGAGTATTGGAGTGGGTTGCCATGCCCTCCTCTAGGGGATTTTCCTGACCCAGGGATCCTGCATGAGTCTCTTTCATCTGTATTGGCAGGTGGGTTCTTAACCACTAGCGCCACCTGGGAAGCCCTTAAAGTCTGTAGTGGTATCCTGTAAACTCCAGATTACTTACTGAGTTCTCCGGACCCTGAGATATTATGACCTCAGCCTAACCTGTGCCTTTGTTGTCTCCAGCAGCCCTCTTGCCTCCTTTCTGTCTCGCCAGCATACCATGGTCTTTGCATGGTAAGTCTGCTCTTCTGGATTTTCACATAACTGAATTATTCTCCTTCAAGTCTCAGGATAAAATTTACTTCCTCAGAGGGGTCTTCCATGACCATCCAATCTCTGTATTAGTTTGTTTTCTCTTTTTCATAGTACTTATTATATGAAATGTTATGTATTTCTTTTCTATCTCCCCAATTATATAAACAATGGTCATGCTTGTTAGTTCCCTTTGCTGCATTCCCAGTGCCTAAAAAAATGGCCTGGTTCAAGGTAACAGTTCAACACATTTATTGAATTAATTGGGTGAATGCATACAATTTACAACTGTGCAGCATAGCATCTCACAAAACTATTTATTTGAATATATAAGTGAATGGGTCATTAAATATAGTAAGTGAAGAACTAACAATTGAAGTCTTCCCATTCTCTACCTATGTATCTGTCAAACCCTGAAGAGAAGTCATGCCCAGTGATAGCAGAGAGATACTTATGATCTGAAGCTCAGGAAGTGCCTCTCAGTTTCCTGGAGGAAGATCTGAAAATAGCTTTAGAGCTTTAATCTCATGTTATTGATTCTGCCGACTTGTATGTTGTAGAGGCTGAAATCATCTGTGCCCCGAAGTTTAGACTATTTTATTCCTAAACATCGTTTTTTTTTAAAAAAACTCCCTTTCAATTTGGACTTAAGAGATGAGATCTCAAAACACCCCTCCCTTTATTTGACAGAGTATTTGTTTATTATAAGCATTTAGAATCTCCGTAAGATTTCCTGACATTCATGCCATTTTGACTGCTTCTATGTTTGACAAAAACTAAAAATGAGAATCATGACAAGTTTTGGAATTGGTATGCCTGGTCCTGTAAGCCATCTAGATATACAGAGGTTGCATCAGCATCTGGAAAATGACTCTCATGCCCCACTCTGAAGTGCATCCCCAGCATTGGCCATTTGTGTGCCTGGAGTTCTCACCCGTTCAGGCACTGCTTGCTCACTGCTCCTCCTTCAGGAAAGTGCCCTTCTGACCTGCAATTTTAGCCAGCCTTACTCTCCACTGCCACCTGCCACCTCCACACTGAAGAAAGTAAACTCTACACCCTCAAGGTACTTGCTGCTCCTCTTGCCTGGAGACCAAGGATGGTGCCACTTCACTTCCACTGATTTTAATATGGAAAGCCTCTGACGCTGAGGTCCCTGGAGGCTACCACAGAACTAGTCGTTGTTACTAATGCCATTTCCACTGTTCAGAAATCACAAAAGAGAACAGGAAACATCTTCTTTGTAACAGATACGCATTCTAGTATCTAGCTTAAAGGTCTGCAGAAAGTATTAAACATGTTCAGACTTTTCTGAAAAGTTTCCAGTGATATTGATCAACTTTTCTAATTGGGATACAGACCAGAGTTAGCAAGACTTTGGCATATTAGGCATGTTTCTTTATATATCTGGTCACTTATTTCTCCTAGTGCTATGCCTTTGAAATGAAAGTCATGACAAGAGACTTCAACTTCTAAATCCCTAAAAGTTAGTGCTCAGTATTAAGTGCTCTGGGCTTCATTGGTGGTGCAGATGGCAAAAAATCTGCCCACAGTGTGGGAGGCCTGGGTTCAATCCCTGGGTTTGGAAGATCTTCTGGAGAAGAGAATGGCAATGCATTCCAGTATTCTTGCCTGGAGAATTCCATGGGCAGGGGAGCCTGGCGGGCTACAGTCCATGGGGTGGCAAAGATATGACTGAACAACTAACACAAACACACATGCACACACACAAAGACACACACAAAGTGCTCATGCATCCAGGCATTGCCTACCAGGGAAGCTAGAATATCAGTTTCAGGCTTTTTCAAGTTCAATTATCTTTTCCTGTATTTCTGTTTAAAGGTAACAGTAATAATAAGTGCTTAGATAGTATTTACTATAATGCCAGTCCATTGTTTTAAGTGTTCTGCATGGATTTATCTTCCAAATAACTCTATCATTTATATTTGCAAGCTGAAAATCCAAGAACTGTAGAATTTAAGTAGCTTGCACAAAGTCACACAGTTAGGAGATGCGGTAGCTGGAATTTGAACCTTGACAGTTGGGATTCAAAGCTACTGCTCCCCTGTTAATCTCTATACAGTCTTGCCTCTCAAAAGTTCACCATGGTACCCAGTGAAAAATAAAGGGAAAATTTCAGACGCTTATGCTTCTGTACTCTTACAGCCTGGACATAAGGGAGGTTGTTTATAGGAATCAAGAATACAATGGAAACATCTTCCCACTTTAAATAAAAGGACTGGGATTCTACTCTTTTGGGAGGCACAGGGATTCTACTCGTGATGTATCTACTGACTTATCTTCTGAGCTGTTTAATGAATGGGTAAGTTATTAAGCTGTGAAGTGACAGGCTAGACTAGAACTGTGTTCAAACTCTGCTCCTATCCATCTTGGAACTCTGCAGAGGGATGGCTGACTGGTTTTAGGGTACAAGAGTGGCAAGGATTCAGAATTCCTTGTTGGCACAGAGAAGTATGCCTT
Organism: Neotragus pygmaeus; assembly: GCA_006410875.1. NCBI lineage: Eukaryota > Metazoa > Chordata > Mammalia > Artiodactyla > Bovidae > Neotragus > Neotragus pygmaeus. The sequence continues at coordinate 18,358 of SJYV01007012.1, forward strand.
TCTTTTCCTTTTTGTCCTGTTTTGCCTTGTTGAATTGGTTCAAAATAGGTCTTGAAGAAGGCAGGATTAAACTCTGAAGCCATTTTCTTTTGATTTCTTCAAGCATTCTGGCCTTACTTTCCTGTGTCTAATATTTATCAGCTTCCAGAGAGAGCTAAGGGTGGCTTCAAAATAATGTGCCTTTTCATTGACTTTTGAAGACAGACAGTGTTCTTATTTTCTTTGACTCAAATGAAATTTTAAGCCAAATGGCATGGGAAGGTATTTTCAAAGCAGGTAAGAAGTGCCTTCCAAACTATAGCACACAAATGGTCACTCATTCAATATGTGTATGTTCCAATTGTGTCTGCATACACAAACATGCCCACACACAATGCTAGTAATAGTCTTCAGCTAAGTATTTTGCTATTTTTTATTCATATTAACAAAGATGTACACACAAATGTAAACACATGTACATGCACACGCATATACACGCTTGCCTCTACCAGCTCATGATACCACCTTCCTTTTCCATGATACTTAGCAGGTGGATCCACTCTATCTGAGTTCAGGAATGAAGCACTTGGGTGTCTTCTCTAGGCTCTAACAAAGCAAATCAATTATACAACAAATGTTTATTTAGTACTTATTACTCTAGTACACGTTATCCCATGAGTGTTTACAAAGAAACTTCAATACACTCATGTCCTCTAGGATCTTAATATACATAAAACATTAACAGGCATCATATAATTAAGGGTTAAAATGTGGGACACAGGCTGCTAAGTGTAGTGGGAATTTCAGAGAAGAGGAAGAGAAATGAGAGCTAGTAAAGTCAAATAGGACTTTGAGGGAGATGAAACTTGAGCTGGATCTTCAAGGGTAGGTGTCATTTCAGTTGGCAGAAAGAAGAAGGTGAGGGGGAGGTCCCTGTTCTTGATCCGTCTGTTATAGTAACTTAAATGACTTGCTGTGCAATCATAGGGAATATAATTTTAGAGGCAAACAGTTCTATGTCTCATCATATATGAGAAGACTCTGTCTTATATATAACGGAAAGTTTACCTTTAAAATATAAATGTATGGGCCAGTTTAAATACATCAGGACAGGTTACTTTTCATTTATACCTTAGCTAAATACAGTTAAGATCATTTCTTTCCACTGAATACTTAATTGTAGCATCACAAGGACTTGAGATCCCATGTTTTAGTGTCTTTTATATAAAGGTCTATCAAGAGGTTTGTTTTTAAAGACTCAGTGATTGGAAGTACTTGGTTTTCTAAGATAAGCTGTTTTTGTCTCCTTAAGAGAAAGAGAAAACAACATCTTATTAGTTTAGTAGCGGTGGAAATTTTGGCTTGCATCTCTTCCTTCTAACTTTCCTGTATGTTTTGGCCTCCTATGTATATACAACCCAAATTTCAGACTCCTCTTATTCATTTCCAAGTTCACCATCTTATGGTACATAGAGTTGAAGGGAAAATTAGTCTCATTATTCCTCCGAGTCATCCAGGCATCCTCACCATCATGCTCTTTGCGGGATCAATTTTGACACACCCTTCTCATGATAAAGACTGGAGGTTGCCCATTTGTTTCCTCTCCTTTCTCAGTGGTAGAGCCTTTGGGTTTTAGCTATGTGGTTGTCTACGTATCATAAAGAATGCTTTACTGGACTTCCCTGCTGCAAGTATACTCTTGTGATTAAATCCTAGACAATGAGATGTAAGCAGAAGTTGTGTGTGCAGTTTATAGAAGTATTCCTAAAGGAAGCAGGCATGCTCTTCTTTGTTGCTTTCTTCTTGTTAGAATATTGTTGTAACATTGGGGAATTTTAGTAGCCATCATGGACAGTGGGATGATCCAGAGTAATAAGAAAATAGTACCTCTCTCAAAAGATGGATATAAAGAATAAAGAAAAGAATGTATCTAGGCGGTGCTTGTCACATTAAAAATCAGTCAGAACACTCTCTGACATAAATCACAGTAGGATCCTCTATGATCCACCTCCCAGAATACTGGAAATAAAAACAAAAATAAACAAATGGGATCTAATTAAAATTAAAAGCTTCTGCACAACAAAGGAAACTATAAGTAAGGTGAAAAGACAGCCTTCTGAATGGGAGAAAACAATAGCAAATGAAGCAACTGACAAACAACTAATCTCAAAAATATACAAGCAACTTATACAGCTCAACTCCAGAAAAATAAAC
>SJYV01007012.1:20744-62632 GCA_006410875.1 Neotragus pygmaeus
ATATATACTATTATGTAAGAAACGAATCACCAGTCTATGTTTGATACAGAATGCAGGACGCTTGGGGCTGGTGTACGGGGATGATCCAGAGAGACGTTGTGGGGTGGAAGGTGGGAGGGGGACTCGGGATTGGGAGCTTGTGTGCACCTGTGGTGGATTCGTGTCGATGTATGGCAAACCCAATAGAGTATTGTAAAGTTAAATTTAAAAATAAATAAATTAGAAAAAAAAATCAGTCAGTAAATCTATGTGTTGTTTTCAATTTAGATTGAACTCTGACTTCTGTGGAAGGACCATATGTTTGTGTGTGTGTATTTTCTGACACTTAACCTGTTTGATATAAGAAGAATCAAGGCTTGCACTCAAAAGGAAGCAGACTTGGAAAGATCATATCCTCTGCACTGTTCTGGTGTCAATTCCAGGACATTCTACTAGATCAGCTGGCTCAGATTTGGAGAAATGTGCTGGAGAGGAATAGAAGGTGGATCTGGAGAGAGCCCAGTCTTTGAGACTGGAAGGGCTAAGTTAAGCTTCAAGTGATAAAGACCCAAAATAACACAGAGCTTAAAAAAGACAATCATTTGTTTCTCTTCCATCCAAGGCTTAGTGTAGCCACTCTTAAAGAATCTGATGAGATTTTTTGGACAGATTTTTGGACACTTTTTCCTCAGTGTGTGGGAAATTGCTGCAGGGGTGTCATTCTTACAAGATGTGTATAAGAGACAGCAATTTANCAAGGCTTAGTGTAGCCACTCTTAAAGAATCTGATGAGATTTTTTGGACAGATTTTTGGACACTTTTTCCTCAGTGTGTGGGAAATTGCTGCAGGGGTGTCATTCTTACAATTAAGTACATTTTTTGGGGGGAGGGAGGGTCCGATTATTAATTTTTTTCTACTTTTAAAAACCTACTTTCACAAGACTCCTTAAATCAAGGGTGGACCAAGGTGGGAGGATAACCATAAAAAATGGAATTAGGACTGAGAAACTAACTGTTAATGGGGAGAGAGAGCAGGGAGACACCTAAGAACTAAAGTCTTAACACCTGATGTGTGAGACAGGGTGGAGTGGAGTGCTTGGAGCACAGTATTAGGGCACCGGCCCAGATGTCAGGAGGCCTGATGTGAAAGGGACCAGACCCTTCATAAGCTTTGCCTGTCTCCCTATCACTTCTCTTGACTAAGCTGTTGATGGCTATTAGGTTTTTTGTTTGTTTGTTTGTTTTAAATTAATGAGAATTTCCTTAGTGCACTATCTGTGAAAGGTTTTTAACACTTACTGAGTGCCACTATGGTGCATATATGCAGCCATGTTCCAGAGGAAAGAAACTGTTTTCATAACCTCTTGCGAAGGTCAGTTTGTTTGTTTAGACTTAAGGAAAAATAGTGATGCCTCCTCTAACAAGCTTCTCTTCAGAATCAATGTGCAATGAGGGAGTTCTAGTGAGCATTTAAGAACTAAAAGATGAATAGTATAAACAGGAAGAGAAAGCAAAGACATGAAGCAGGTCATTAGCTAATAGAAATCATTGTGTTTATGAAATGATGAGCACTTAAGGACAAAGGAAATTAGAAAAAACAAGAGAAAGCATAAACATGAAGCAGGTTCATTTGCTGATTGAAATAATTGTATTTACTTTTCCATTATGGAGGATAAGACAGGGCACCCCTATTCTTCTATGCTTAGAAAAGTACTGAGAATTTTTTTTTTCACTTTATTTTACTTTACAATAAAGTTAAGTACTGAGAATTTAATATGTGTTTCCCAGTTTTACCCTTTGTAAAATGAAATGGAGACTGGAGATTGTCTGAAAGTGAAAAGAACTTGTGGGTGAAGATGGGGGAGAATCTGCAACCCCCAAATGATGTGACTTAGTGAAGGTTTCTGAGTTCAATTTCGTGCTTATTGCATATATTGAAGACCCTTTTCTTTTCAATATCCACCGGGCTCCTTGGTATTAGGCAAGAGTATCAGAAACCAACTTAAGCTAGATTAAGAAACAAAGAGATTTATTATAAGAAAGCAGAGACAATGCAGGAACACTAAGGGCAGGAATGAAGCTGGGCTCCAGAGAACACTGGGGAGCTTCAGGGTCAGTGCAGAGCCTGCTTCTCTGACTTGACTGCTCCTGTCTGTGCTTATGCTCATCTCTGCCTCTCCATTACATGGCGGAATAGGCCACCCTAGAATCTCCTGCGCTTCTGTGTGCTGGCATTTGGGAGTGGCTGCTGAATTACGAATCTGGGAGAGAAGTTAAGTGGTTCGAAACAGTGTCCACCTATGGTCCAGACAGCCATGGGCAAAGGTGAGGGACATTAAGGTCATGTAGTATAACAGCTGCCAGAGGCTAACCTCATTATATTCATGGGGTTACTCTCAGAGACGGTGACTTGGCCCAAGGTCTTGGCAGACACTTTATAAGGTAAACTGTGTTTATTATTTTGTGCTCAGCCCCAGAGTAACTGCTTAACCCCTTAGATGTTGTCCTGAAACAAAGTGACAAATACAAATAGAATTTATTTTTAAAATAGAATTTTTCATGTCTCTCTTTGTATTGACTTCAAATAATACCAGGCTATTCCAAGTTAGTGTTAAGAAATAGTAAGCTTCTATTAATTCGGCATGTTTGCTTTGGAGAATAAATTCTGAACTGCCTGATTTCCTCATGTTTCAAAGATTTCACTCTAAGTAGACTTAAAGCAAATGGATAACTGAAGATAGACAATTTATTTCATAGATGTTTTTAAACAGTTGGGCCTTTGATGCATGAATTTATAACCCATTATGGATACACAGGCACACCCATAGCAGGATCTCCCATAGCAATTTCCCTGTCATCAAACAGCTTCTCAGACCATACTGAAAGAAAGGAAAAAAAAAAACAAAAACCCACAACTAACTGGAGACCAATATCTAGTCACCCTGTGGGTGTATTTACAGAAAGTAATGCAGTGATGGGCCCTTACTTGCAGAATATGCATTTTGTAAAAGAATTCCTCTGAAGTCTTTGGGTTGTATGTGTTTGGTACTGAAGACTCAGAGTCAGTCTTTACTGAGATTAGGAACCAACTTCAGAGCTGTTATTTGCATCTAGGATCATGCACGCAGTCTTCTGGGATCTTCAAAAATGACAGTGTGCACAGAACCAGCATCTTCAGGCAAGCGGGGAGCAGATCTCAGGGGAGATACTACTTAGTTTTCAAAAGAAGAAAAAAATATTCATTTCTTATTTTCACCACTCACAGATCTTCCCTGGATGTGAGACATCCCCCCCCATCTCAACTATTAAGACTGAAAGAGACCCCATTAATCAAGGTTTTTTAAAAATAGGGTGTTGTTATTGGTGGTGGTCTAAGTTAATTATACAGGATGTTATAGAGATACTGAAATTGCAGAAATGTGTCTCTGAGGTCTCCAGTCTTTTATGTCTCAGCACATAAAAAATTCAGCAAGAAGCATGGGGATAGATAAGAAGTGATTTATTAGAAGAAGACACTTGTGAGGTTTACAAGTGGGTGGGTGAGAGGATAACGCCCAGGCACTTAGTGGGCTACAGTTTTATAATCAAAGGAAAAGTGTGGAGGGAGAGAAAACCACTTTCTTCCTCATTCTTGAGTAGATGTCAAGGTTCCATCATCAGCTCCTCTACATCAGGTGGGGGAATTTTCTTGTCCTTACATGTCCAGCTGGGGCTGTCATGGTGCATTGAAAATGAGCAAAGAGGTGGTAATATGTACTGAAATATGAAAAATCATCTCAGTTTTCAGTATAATGTCACTTTTTCCTTATATTTTTGGTTTTAGTGTGGGCAGGGAAGCAGGTCCTGGGAATCATTAACTTACTGAGCTCACAGGACAGGGTGTGGGTATCATTTCATCATCGTTTTATTGTTTTGGGGCATGTTTCCTGCTTCTGTTGCATAGTTTTGTTGCTAAGCAAGCCTGCTTGGTTTTGTGGTTAAGCCAACCTGCTTTCTTGACTGATCATTAATGTACAGGGGTTTCTCATATTTTTTTTCTTTACTTATGATCCCTTGGTGAGATTAACTATTTAAACATCTCCTTTGCCCCTCTGTTCCTATCAATACCACTTTAAATTTGGACAAATTATTATATATCAATAAATATTAATATATTAATATTTTATATTAATATAAATATCAAGATAGTCTAATCCCCAAATAAATTAAAGGAAATCAACTTGATGATTTCTAAAAAGAATGTAAGTCCTTAAAAATAATGAATTAGGTGATATGAGTTTGCTTTAAGGTAATGCAAGAAGTTATTAGAGGATTCACTTAAAATAACCATCCCCTGACGTGATAGAGGCCATTTGAGTTTTTGACCTTTTTTCTTCTCTGATTTTTACAATATTGTGTTGGTTTCTGCCATACAGCAGCATGAATCAGCCATAACCATACACATATCCCCTTCCTCCATCTGTCCCTACCTTTCCTCCTCTCCCATTCCTCCAGGTCATCACAGTTGACTTTTAATAGATATATTTTTAAATTTTTGAGCTGTGTTATTAGAATTAAAACATTTTAAACCACTTTATTGAGATATGATTGAAATATAAAAAGCAGTGCATATTTAATGTATATAACAATGATTTTGGAGCATTCGATTTTTAAAAAAACACTTATTTAAGGAATAGAGTATGGATATACTATACTAAATACATACTAATTATAGTATACTATGCCAATAATACTTTATTATACTATAATAAAGTCCNTTGAAATATAAAAAGCAGTATATATTTAATGTATATAACAATGATTTTGGAGCATTCGATTTTTAAAAAAACACTTATTTAAGGAATAGAGTATGGATATACTATACTAAATACATACTAATTATAGTATACTATGCCAATAATACTTTATTATACTATAATAAAGTCCATCCCTTTTTGGTTTTTGTTTTGTATTCAAGAACTTAAAATGCATATAATGTGTTAAAAGTTTCATGGAAAGTAGGACTTCACTGGATCTTAGCCAGATGAAATGACAGTCAAAATTCATTAGACTGACAAGACAGAAGCCGGGGAAAGAATAAAAATGCACTCCAGAGTAGCACCAGCAACAGTGTGGTGAAGTAGTCAAGAGTGGTTCTAAGCTGTGGCTTAGAGTGTCTGTGTTTGGTGGACAGATGTTTTCCTGAACTTAAATGGCAAATAAGAATATGATTTTTTATCATGACTTTGTATTGACCTAATATCTTGCGAATCCTGCTATTCTCTGTCAGAGTAACGAAATAGCCTGGTTTTACTTATTTGACATATTCCTTTTTGAGACTAAATTTATGGCATGACATTCATTATTCTATTTTATTAAGAATTTTTGGAATGAGGTGTTCTGAAACCTTTACTTTTTCTTCTGAAACGGTGAAAGAGCTAAAAAAATGACTAAACTAATTTCATAAATGTTCCAAATGCATTTTTACTTTGAAATTTCTCTACCATAGTATTTTCTACTCTCTTTCCTCCTCTGCATATTTCTTGCTTCAACTCATACATTATTAGAAAACTTATAAAGTTCAAATGAACAAATGTCTGACTTTAAACGCAAGTGAGAATTCCTGTATTTTCTGGACTTTATGCATATGTGTATCCTGTCAGCAGGGAGTGATCTCATCATATTGATTGCCTCCAAAACTTACAGTACTCTGACACCCAGATTTGTTCTTGGCTCAGCGTGGTTTGTGGAATGAAATGGTTTGTGTTCTAATTCCAAATATTGATTGACCATGTGTTACTTTGGGAACAAGAGCCCACTTGTTTCCTTAGCAGGCTAATGAGAAAATTACTGACCTTCTCTCAAGACAGGTTTGGCAAGCAGAGATTCACACAATACTTTGTGTTAGAAGGGCTAAATATTTTTCTAAGTGCTTTCATTCTTCTTGGCATAGCAATGATTTTTGTGGGCTGTGTTAGGGAAAGATTTGAACCAGGAAGTACATGTGACTTCGCTTCAGCCACTGAAAACATCTGTATATTGAAGAAGACCCGACTAAAAAAGAGGAGTTTAGAACTTCAGAAAAGCCCTGACAGAGTCTGACCATGTGCCCATGAATGAAGAACTCCCATGCATGCTTTCCAGATGGATTCACTGTAATGCCTGCAGCTTAGCCAATCTGAACCCTTGCCTACTCACTTTGAGACAGTCTCCTAATTTGGCCATTACTGGGAAAGGTAGAAAACAGTGTATTGGGGATCAGAGGGGACCCTGAGTCCAGTGAAGGGAACCTCAGTGCTGCTGGAGGTGTGGCACTCCAATGCAACCAGGGTTGTTCCGATATTGGCAAACACTTTAAAAAGGAAATAAATGAGGGATCAACATTTCATTTGTCACTAGCTCAACAGCCCAAGGCAGAGCTGTTTTGCCAGCCGCATTTTCAGATGGAAGCATGTGTTTCAGCTGCATTTGTTTTCCTGACACTTCAGGTGGTGTAAGGTTCCACGGGCCAGCCTCAGCTTGCTTGCCCTGGGCTGGCTCATCACTTTTCTCTAGTGCATCTTCACAGTCATTTCTTCATAGCTTAGAGTTTCCAAGCACAGTGAGAATTTATGCTGATAAAATATTTAGTTGCGCTAGAATAGTAAGACCTGAAAAGTCCCTAGGCAGAGTTGAACAGAAAACATTCTAAAGCTGCTTACCCTCTTATAAAACACACAGACACACAGACACACAGACACACACACACACACGCATGCACGCAGAAACCTAGAGAATTGCCAAAGCCTCAAAGTCTGTGTACTGAAGGGTGTAATTGTCCCCATCTGCACTCTCATGGGTAGGTAAGTTCTGGCCTTAGTTATAAGAACCAGGTATATATTCTTGGGCAAGTCATCATCCCTGAAAGACACAGAGTCCTATGACTAAAATAAAAAGTAAAACCTCTCCTCTGATCCANGGTGTAATTGTCCCCATCTGCACTCTCATGGGTAGGTAAGTTCTGGCCTTAGTTATAAGAACCAGGTATATATTCTTGGGCAAGTCATCATCCCTGAAAGACACAGAGTCCTATGACTAAAATAAAAAGTAAAACCTCTCCTCTGATCCACATTGATTGACCTGAAATATTTTTGAGATCTGATTAAAACTTATACAGTTTGTGGAGGGGAGTGGAATTGACTTGTTGACAGCTATTGAAGTTGGGTGATTGGTGTATGGAGGTTCGTTATCATAGTCTCCATATGTATATTTGTTTAAAGTGTTCTGTAATAAAATATTTTAAAACTGTGTAGTAATTGAAAATAAAAATCTGCCCTACCTACTTCTCAGCAGAGTTACAGGTGAGAATCATAGGTGACATTACGTAGAAGTGTTTTGTGAATAGTAAAGCACTAGAACCAGGTAGATCTCAAAAAATATATCTCCAAGGTGAATGTATCAGACTCACCTTGTATACTGATTAAAAATATAGCTTTAGAGTTCACTGACCTATGGAATCAGATGTGATGGTGGTGAATCTCAGAGGAATCTCCATTTTTGATTAGTCCTTTCTACTTCCCATCTCAGATGATGCTCTTATATTATGAAATTTGAAAAATACACACCATACAAGTCTTTCCTGACATTTCTAAGGGCTTTATAGTGGATGCAGAAATTGCTTCTACTGGGGTTGAAGATCTGTTTTCTACAAAGCCAGGCAATCTCTATGTTACCTCTCCCCCACTTGCAGTTTGTTATTTGAACCCAGATTTTTAACTGTTGTGTTAACCTCAAGTTCATGTTCTCTGCTCTCCCTGCTTGGCCCCTTTTGGTTTCTGAATCATAAACAGTATTTGTCCATTCCATGCTGGGCCTTCTTGCTTATGTATCAGTCTTTTGCCTCAGTCTCACCATTACTGAATTCTGCCCAGCTACACCTTTTGTTCAGACACTACCCAGACTTCTCCTGGGGTTCATTCAACCTCAATTCTTTGTTGAACACCTTTTTTTGTAACAGCATTCCTCTAGGTGCTAGCAAACAATACATTAAAATTCCTTCTCTCGTGTAATTTGCTCTGTAGAATTAGAGATTTTTTTTGGACAAGTAACTAAATAATACACTTTCAGATAGTGCTAAGTGCCAAGAATAAAATAAACTGGAGGAAGAGGCATTTAGAGTTAGAATTGTCAGAGACTGTCTCTCTAAAAAGGAAATATTTAAACAGAGACCTAAGATGAGATGGAGAGGATGGTAGGAAGAATTGTGGAAGAGATGAAACAGTAAGTGCAAAGGCTCTGTGGTAGNTTGGAAGGACTGATGCTGAAGCTGAAACTCCAATACTTTGGCCACCTGACGTGAAGAACTGACTCACTGAAAAAGACCCTGAATCTGGGAAAGGTTCAAGGCGGGAGGAGAAGGGGACGACAGAGGATGATCGTTGGATGGCATCATCGACTCAATGGACATGGGTTTGAGTAAGCTCCAGGAGTTGGTGATGGACAGGGAGGCCTGGCATGCTGCAGTCCTTGGAATCACAAAGAGTCAGACATGACTGAGCGACTGAACTGAACTGAATTTGCTTGACTCATGAACCTAACATTCCAGGTTCCTATGCACCATCACTCTTAACAGCATGAGACTTGACTTCTATCACCAGCCACATCCACAACTGGCTGTTTTTGCTTTGGCTCTTCATTCTGTCTGGAGTTATTTCTCCACTGATCTCCAGTAGCATACTGGGCACCTACCAACCTGGGGAGTTCATCTTTAAGTGTCCTAACTTTTTGCCTTTTCATGCTGTTCATGGGGTTCTCAAGGTAAGAATACTGGAATGATTCACCATTCCCTTCTCCAATGGACCACGTTTTGTCAGACTTCTCCACGATGACCTGTCCATCTGGGTGGCACTACACAGCATGGCTCATAGTTTCACCGAGTTAGACAAGGCTGTGGTCCATGTAATCAGTTTGGTTAGTTTCCTGTGATTGTGGCTTTCATTCTATCTGCCCTCTGATGAATAAGGATAAGAGGCTTATGGAAGCTTCCTGATGGGAGAGACTGACTGTGGGGGAAACTAGGTCATATTCTGATGGGTGGGGCCATGCTCAGGAAAACTTTAATCCAATTTTTCGTATAGGCAGGACTGTGTTCTCTCNCCTCTGATGAATAAGGATAAGAGGCTTATGGAAGCTTCCTGATGGGAGAGACTGACTGTGGGGGAAACTAGGTCATATTCTGATGGGTGGGGCCATGCTCAGGAAAACTTTAATCCAATTTTTCGTATAGGCAGGACTGTGTTCTCTCCCTGTTGTAATATGCAGTATTATTCACTGCCATTTAATCATGGTTTCATGAAGGGGCTCACAAACTTTTTCCATAAAGGTACAAATAGTAAACATGTTAAACTTGGCAGGTCATAATGTCTCTTTCCCAAACACTCAACTCTGCCCCTGTAGCACAAAAACACCAATAAACAAACATTTATCCTCACATTACCTGCCTTTTACTCATTAAAGCTGAAATCCAAAGAAAAATAAAATTAACTGATGGAAAGTTAAGATTTTATTAGGCATTCCAGTCATATGATAATAAAAAAATTAAACATACTCCATATATCATCTTCAATGGAAACAGAAAGGCTTAAATCACCTGGACATTCCAACAAATTTGTTGATGCTATTAAGGAATTAATAGAATACCACTTTATCAAACAGGCTTCCCTGGTGGCTCAGCTGGTAAAGAATCTGCTAGCAATGCGGGAGACCTGGGTTTGATCCTGGGGTTGAGAAGATCCTCTGGAGAAGGGAACAGCTACCCACTCCAGTATTCTGGCCTGGAGAATTCCACGGACAGAGGAATCTGGCAGGCTATAGTCCATGGGGTCACAAAGTGTCGGACACAACAGAGCAACTTATACTTCACTTATTAAACTGTGCAAATGAAAAAACTAATATAATTTCTAAACAATTTTAATTCAACTAATAATGTAATGTCATGCTGAGGCTTCTTCCTCTAGTTAAAATATATAAGGTCCCAAGAGAAAGAATCACCTTGACCATAAATAAAAGAAGAAAGTCTGGACGAACTATTACAAGTTGCAAAAAAATAATTCTTTTAAAACACTTCAGAGAGCTGAGAACACTAAGAAATCTAAATAAACTCAAATCCATAGAGGGAGAGACAAGTCATTATTAGGTAGAGAGACAAGTGAGCAGTTTCAACTTTAATACCATGGTAAGCAAAGGGGAAAACAACCCTGCTGACCAATATGATGGACTGAAATCCAGAGAAGGCCTGTAAGCAGAGTTAATCAATACAACCTAAAAATTCTTCCCAGGAGCTATCAGAGAGAAGGGAGCAGCAGGCATAAACCTAGGGGTAAAACAGGAGGTCAGAGTGAGATCTTCTGGAGAGTAGTAAGCCAAGTGCAGGGCTATAAAAAGATATCTAGAATCTAGCTGTACTTAAATTCCAAGCTCTATTGTAGGGTGGAGACAGAATCCATCCTCAAAATACTGGAAACCAAAATTAACTATAGCTATAGCCCAGCCCAGTTATAATTCAATTCTATGTCAAAATGAAGACATTAGCCCCAAAGGCTTTTGCTCTGAGGAGTTAACATGCTTTTTTCCAAGAAGCAGCAGTAATAAACTTCATTCTAACTGTTCTATTCATACATAATATTCACATGCAATAAAAATTATAGGTTATTCAAAGAATCATGAAAATGTGACCCACAGGCAAGAGAAGAAATTCATAACAAACCCACACACGACCCAGATGTGGCAGTTATAAAAGACTTTAAAATAAATTCTATAAATATATGCTTGAGAAAAATATGGATTTAATATATTTTGGCAGAGAAATGAAAACGCTGGGGAGAAAAAAGAGCCAAACTGAAATTCTCAAACTCAAAAANACTGGAATTCCATCACCTCCACTAGCTTTGTTTGTAGTGTTGCTTTCTAAGGCCCACTTGACTTCACATTTCAGGGGGAAATGTGCAAATAAGAGCAACCGTGGCTGAATTGAGATGTCTTTGGAAACTAGGGAGGAACTCATAGCCAGGCTTGCTTCCTTAGATCATTTGAATGTCTTTGGATAGAAATCTGTGCGTTACAGACATGCCTTCACTTAAAATGTGTGGCTCAGTCTGGATGCTCACTGTGCTTCTTTACTGCTTCACACAGAAGAAACAGAAAAGTAATCAGTTAGAATTTCTCCCTTTTTATGGCCAGAAAAGTATATATTTCTGACTGTAGTCCAACAGGTACATCTACTTGGTAATAATAAAAGAAATGGGCTTCCCCGGTGGCTCAGTGGTAAAGAATCTGCCTGCACTGCAGGAGCTGCAGAAGATGTGGATTCTATCCCTGGGTCAGGAGGATTCCCTGGAGGAGGGCATGGCAACCTGCTCCAGTATTCTTGCATGGAGAATCCCATGGACAGAGGAGCCTTGTGGGCTGCAGGCCTTATGGTCCCGTAGAGTTGAACACGACTGAAGGGACTTAGCACACACGCACCCATGCAGTAAAAGAAGCACATGGATTTCATTCATATTTAAATTTTTTTGAAACAGATTTCAAACTCTTTAGTGTGGATGGAGATACTTTGTAGGGCTCTTCAAATATTTCTTTAAACATGTTAACCATCTCAGCTACCCAGATATTCCTGCTGTGATGATGTTATTTTTGGACAGGGAGTTACTTGAACCATCATCTATCTCCTTCCTCTTTGTGACTGATGGGAAGAGTACAGTAGTTATTCTCTGCCTGCAGTGCCCTGCCTAGCTGCCCTTCTTTTGTAAGCTCTGTCTCAAAGTGTCAGTATAAGAATGATAATTACTTATATTTGTATATGGCTTTGCATTGTTCAAAATGCTATATACTAACCACAAATTAAGAAGTACTGATGGATTCATTTTAAAGGTGAGAAAACTGAGGCTTAGAGATATTTTTAAACCAAGTTGTTTCAATAAAAGTATAAGTGATGGAATTAGATCCTATTTCAGTTTTAGAATTCTTGGCTGTTCTTTACCCACACTGTTGCTCATTTTTGTCAGTTCATTAGAAAAGGTGGCTTTGCAGTGAGAGCTAGTCTTATTTAGCACATCTGGAAATGGCATCTTAATAACAAATCCCTTCTAATAACCTTTTTTCTTATGCACAGTATAGAGAAGCCCTTATAATTATTAGCCAGTGTCTGCTCTCTACTCTGGGCCCCTGACAATGAGCACATGGGCACGGGTGTTACTATTCTTGGTAAGAGCATTAATAATTAGATATTACTTGGGGAAAAGGGCAATACTTCATCAAAAGACAAAGTGCTGGCTTTGATATCTCTTTGTGCAGTTGCCGGAACACTTCTAGTGCCTGCTTCTAATCTAAAGATTAGCTGGCGGCTCTGCCCTTTTTCTTGTGAAATATCTGTTCTTATGGGAAAGCAGTCCCAACACATATGGAGAATTTTTATGTCTTACTAAAGGTTGTTCACTGATATTTGTAGGATCCTGCAGCAGCTACCACATTATTATCAGGCAAATTCTAAATTTACTCAGAGAGAAATAATGTTATGAAAAGAGTTTTTAAAAATCCTAAGGGATTGCACTATGGGGTGACCATCTTTACCTCTGAAAAAGTCTCCTGTGACTCACTCTTTTATTGCTTTGAAGTGGCTTGGAATGGCCCTTGCCTCAGAGCTGGAATTTTAAGAGAAAAGCCTTTAATATAACTATTGTAGTATTTCCAGACAAGACTGGACATGGCTCAGTGAGCATCAGAAAGCTGAGGAACAGGAGGAGCAGTTCTCATCTGGGGCAGGAGATGAATGTCTGCAGCTACTCAAGGCTGTTTGATCTTGCAAAAACCAAAACAACAGCCTCCCCCGCACCCAAACTCCATGTTACTGCACAGATTCTGAGAGACAACACACACCAGCGGAGGCCAGCAGTTAGTACTTGGTGATATGAAGCTTGGGATGGGAGGTTTATGAATATGAACACGCCCCAGGGACTTGGAGCAGCTTCCAGGAAGTTGTAGGCAATGTCAATCAGTGAGGGCTGCCTTGAGTAGGAAGCTCAGCCACAGAGGTTGTAATCTGAGGGTGGAGTCCCATCTTTGGGAGGCAACTATGGATCCTAGAATTTGGAATCTGAAGATTTTACAAGGACTTGGTGCTAGAACAGAGGTTGAAGCTTAGATGTCAGAACTGGGCCAAAAGATAGAGCTTAGTTCTTGGTAATGAGGCAGAAGTCCAGTTATCAACAGGGCAGAGAAGGAACAAGCGAAGAGAAGGTGGAATAGGACCTTCCTTTCCTCTTACTCTGTGATCTTGGCCAAGTTAATCATTCCCACTTAACTCTCTCCTTTTCTTTTATTACCTGATGACGATATAAGTTGTGAAGAACTCACAAGTAATATATTTGAAATAGCTTTGAGTATTATGAAATGACAAATAGTTATTGTTCATATGTTTATCACAAGACTAGAAAGGATTTATCTTATGATCAGTGATACTGTTTTGTCCTACTTGTCTCTCTCGATGTCCATTTTGAGTGCACATTCTCACACTGTTATGAAACATTCCAAAAGAAGAAAGTTCTTCACCTAGCTGAGGCACATTGGACTGCTCCCACATGGAGTTTAATGAGAGAAATTGGGAAGGAAATTGCTGCCCCCCAATCCTCTACAGTGGGTGTATAGGGTGCCAGGATTTAGCTGTAGTTTGAGAGGTAAATGCCTAAAGCTTAGAGAAAAATGAATGCCAGGGCAGACAGGTTTTAAGTTATTCTTGAAGCTCAGGCATAGTTTTAACTACAAAGAAAAAACAGGGAAGAAACAGAATGACCTCATTTCAAATGAGAATTTTTATGCAAAGGCAATAGCTCTCCAAACAGAGGACACAGATTAAGAGGGAAGCTTTATAGTCTGAGCTAGAGGATCTGCAGGGGAGCTGCAACTGATCAGGCATATTCAGTCTTCCACCAGTGCCTCTTACTTACATTGGAGTATCCAGAGATGATCTTTGGATAGGGAGAACACAGGTAGGGGGTGATACCAGCCAAGAGGTGACCAGACCACCAGGGCTGCCCTTCCAGAAGGAGGTGAAACAGACTTGAGGGGAGAGTTTCAAGGAGAATAACGTCAGGGAATACTCCTAATATGTTTAAGGCATGGGGACATAGCGAGCTTTTTGGCTCCTTTAGTTTTGATGTTTGTCAGTTACTTTCCCTTCTTTTTGGAATTGTGCTTGCAAGGGCTGCTTGGTTTGTATTGATTTCACTATCCAAAGAAGAAGTTTTTCTGGGTCTTTGAATGTAGGTTTAAGACAGAGAGATATGATAACCAAAAGTAACATAGGTTTTCATTATTGTTATTGTTTTGACTTCATTTTTTTCCTGATATCTGCTCCAACACTAGGCTTAAGTGTGTTAATCAGTAGTCTGGTTCTGCAGGTCTGTTAAATTAATGTTGATTGCCCAGTAGGCATTTATTGATGTGTTTAGTGCTATCAGAAACTTAAAAAAAAAACTCTTCTTAGAGAACTGTAAAAACAAAGCAATAAGGAATGATAATTTATTTACAGAATTATAAAGAAATATACATCTTTGTATGATTAAAATGTCCCATTTCATTTCTTTCCTTCCTTTATTCATATTTTGTTGAATTTCCTATCCAAACATACACAGATATACAGCGTCACTCAGGAAAGTTCCAGTAATTATGGACATATAAAAACAATAAAACTCTTAAGAGGCTAGCTTCAATATTAATATATCTATGATATGGTAGTGAATAATTAATTCTAAAACTAGTAAGATGAACTCATTGCTAGATGAGGATGAATATTGGCTGAAATATTTTAGGACCATTTTATAGAAGAGGCAGAGTTTTAACTGAGCAATAAATAATGGATAGAATTTGGTTAGGAAAAAACAAATGAGAACAGCATGAACAAAAATGTGGAGAAAGAAAAGGCCAACAGAGAGATAAATAGATGAGCAGCACAGAATAGAGAAGATTCAGAAATGAAATTGGAAGAGTATGAGTCATGCTTTTGGAGAGTCTTAATTCCAGTTTAGGAATTAGGATATAGCTTTTCTGAAGAAGCCAAACATTTACGAATGTGATACCCTTATTGCCAATTTAAAGACAACTTTTCCTAAACATATAAGTATACACACGTGTTCAGAAGCACAAAGATGCATGTATTGGTTGTTGCTATAGTAATTCAACATAAGCTGCCACCACCCATGTTTCAAAGGACCAGAATAGTTATTTTTCACTGATGAAGTGAACTGGAACCATCTTAAAAAATGATGGATGGGTGTTGACCAAAATCACGATGGTCTCAGATATCCCTCTAATGCCAGCACATCCTAAGCAACAGTAGGATGTGATATGTTTCATGTAATCATCATCAAGCAGTGATACCTGCTAAATTTTTAAAAGTGCTTTCAAATGTTACTATAATTTTGAAAATGAACATACTTCACAATAGAATTCCAGCTTGTCTACTAGTTGATGAGGTTTCTAAGCTCTTAAAAGAAAGTGATTAACCTAATTAATACCTAAGAATAAGGGAGACTCTAAATTGTCCTGCCTTCAATATATGCATTATATATATATATATTATTACAGTATACTTCATGTTTCATTTATGTATATAATTAACCAAAAATATTGTCTTTTTTTGTGGTCATTAAATTACCTTTGGGCTGTGGATATTAGCTAGAGAGTCAATCGATATTAGAATTGACACTTATTCCTGAGTTATACCTNGCATTATATATATATATATTATTACAGTATACTTCATGTTTCATTTATGTATATAATTAACCAAAAATATTGTCTTTTTTTGTGGTCATTAAATTACCTTTGGGCTGTGGATATTAGCTAGAGAGTCAATCGATATTAGAATTGACACTTATTCCTGAGTTATACCTATTATAAAAAATGAAGCCTAGATTTGTGCATATATTTATAAAATGTCACTTATAAAGATATCTTTAGGGTTAACTGAATGGCATGCTGTTATATGGGCTTTTAAACACAGAAGGTTGGCTTTTTTGTATTTTTTTGTGTTCAGAAAACCCTTTGGTAACTTTTTCATTCCCTTACAGGAATCATGCCTGCATTGTTTGTGGTTTTCAGTCACTAATATTTTTTAAAAGGGAATTATATGTAAAAGATCACATCCTAGAGGTAATGGACTAGAGAGGAAAGTAAAAATCTAAGGCTACTTCTGCCCCTGGGTTCTTCATGACTACAGGTAAACTAAGAAACAGACTTCCCATGTGGGCAATGGTAAAGAATCTGCCTGCCAATTCAGGAGATGCAGGAGCTGTGGATTTGATATCTGGGTTGGGTATATTCCCTGGAGGAGGAAATGGCAACCCATTCCATTATTCTTGTCTGGAAAATCCATGGGCAGGGAAGCCTGAAAAGCTAGATCCATAGGGTCACAAGGAGTCAGACATGACTGAGCAAGTGAACACCCACACAAACTAAGAAACACACTTAAACAATCTCTGATTAGTGAACTAGTAATTGTAAAGTCATCTTAGTCAATTTGTTTTCCTAATACTACTTGAAACCTTCCCTTCGATTTTCCATCCCTTGCATATTTTCTATATTGATTCATCCTTCCAACACTATTCATTATTTAATAGTCTTTATTTCTTTGCTATTTTAAAAGTTCATATTATATTTATACATGGGCCTCTTCTAATCTCTTTATTCTCTCCATCTCCCTTGCCCTGGAGAGGATGAGGTGTTTGTTTTTGTCTTTGACATCCTTCCTATCTCTTCGCAAAGCCTAACTCCTCTGACTGGGGGCACTGAGAGGGCACCCGAAGGACCACTGGTGTCCTCTTTCCAACATTTGTGTCAGTCAGATTCTCACTCAAAAGAGATGTCATACTGAAATTGAGACCAGGAAGAAGAGGAACGCAGATTTTGATGAGGAACTATAAATTTCTGCAACCTATGGTAAATATGTTTTAAAACTTAAGTTGAATAAATCAGTCAATTCTTTGGATTACAATTTATATATGAAATAACCTGGGAAACCAACAGCCATTGTTGTTGAAAGTTGTACAATAATTCAAATGAAACCAAATGCCAATTTCCAGAGGGATTGTGATCTTTTAGCTTCTGTTTCTGAAAACGTTTTCTTGCACCTTTAGAGCTCTTGAAAGCTAAAATTTCCTTCAGATATCTCGACCCCTGAAGGACTGGTGAGGCACTTATCTTAGGGCCATGTGGTGATTGTGCTCTGATTTAGTTCTGGCTTTTCTCAGTGTAGCTAGACCAGGTTGCCTTAGGGTGTTTTGCTGATCATTTGAGATGGTGAAGCTCAACCACTTGATGTCCAGCAGTGCCTGCCTATGTGTTGCTGCCAGGCCAACACCACCCCATTCTAATCTTTGAGGTACTTTAGGTGAGATCTTGAGTAATATAGGCCCTGTTGCAAAGGAGAAATCAAGTGCTAGAGGTCAGATACATATTTCAGAAACAATGCGGGGTAAATTAGGGAGAAATACAGAGAAGAAATGGAAGCAGGCCTAAGTGTGACCATAAACAAGTTATTCAGTATACTGCCAGTCTCTGTGAGGTTATTTTTAAAGATCAGGTTTTTTTCCCAGCCATGTTAATTGACACATGTTCTGGTTACTACTAAAAACTGATAAGAAGGTGGTTTATAGCAGCTATGAAGGCCACAAGAAAGTGCAGGCATCCAGGATGACCTCAGTGTTTGAGAGACCTTATCCTCTCTTTATTCAGGCTGTTCTTTCTTCCTCACTTTTGCGTGCTACTGGAGCAGAAATGACTGTAAAGTACACAAAACCGAGCAATGTGGCTTTAAATATCACTTTGCAGAATTTCTCGAAGTCATCTCACCCATTGTCACATTAACATTAGAATTCTGACCCATTTACAGATCAGTAACTATCACAGATGATGGGAGCCCAGCCTTAGTCCTGACTTTGCCACCACTTCACCAAGCTTGGACAGTTTCTGTGTATTAACTTAGGCATATGATATAGATGCTTTTAAAGGCCCACATGATCTGTGATGTGAACTTAGAATTCACTAATGCAAAATTATGGGAAAAAACTCAAGTCATATCTCTTCTCCCATTTGTCTCTTTCAAGATTTTCTTTCATTCATTCTGGCAGAATATATATATATATATCTATCTCCTCACAATATGGCCACAGGACCAGGCTAGAGGATGAAGCAGTGGGTGGATCTGTCCTTTTTACATCATAATAATTTGCCTGGAAAGCTGGGTCACAGGAGTTCATCTTGGTTCATCTTGGCCATATTGTAAGATTCAAGTAAAGAAAAAGTGACTCAGAAAAGTGAAGTCACTAGTTTAAGGTTAAATACTGGCAAACTCAATAGCAGTACCCATTCTTTTTTTTTTTTTTTGAGTTCTTCTTTGTATTGTGGTAAAATGTACATAACATAAAATTTACTATTTTAAAAATTTTATATGTGACATTGAGTGGAGTTACATATATTCACATTCTCAGTGTTCTGTGGTGGCCTAAATGGGAAGGAAATCCAAAAAAGAGGGGATATATGTGTATGTAGAACTGATTCATCTTGCTGTACAGTAGAAACTAACACAAAATTGTGAAGCAATTGTACTCCAATAAAAAGTAATTAAAAAACACATATTCACATTGTCTTAAGAGCAGTGTCTTATGTGTTCAGGCTGCTATGGCAAAATACCCTAGGTTGGGTGACTTATAAGTGAAACAGATTTATTTCTCAGAGTTCTGAAGGCTGAAGGTCTGAGATCAGGTGCCAGTATGGTCTAGTGACGACCATCTTCTGGGTTCCAGACTTCTCCTTGTACCCTCACATGGTGGGAGGGGAGAGGGCTTTCTCTCTTTCAGTCTTTCTCTTTTTTAAAAAATTTACTTATTTTTTAAATGAAAGATAATTGCTTTACAGAATTTTGTTGTTTTCTGTCAAGAGGGCCTTCATATAAGGGCGCTGATTCCACTCATGAGCACCCTGCCTCACAGCCTAATTGCCTCACTGAAGCCCCATCCCAATGCCATCACCCTGTGCATTAGAATTTCTACATGAGAATTTAGGGGGAGCACAAATATTTAGCCTATAGCAAGTAGGAAATAGAGTGCATGTTTTTCAACTATGAATTTTGTGATGTCTGTCTTTCTTTTTTTTAAATGTTTTTAATAGGTCAAGAGAGCAAATGAGGCCAGTGAACCCTTCAGAGAGCCCTTTAACATTTGAAACAGCTAGCCATCTTCTTCATTACTTGATTGTTATTGGTCAGAGTTATATGCTGAGTACTGGGGAGAGGAGGGAGTACAGGCATAAAACAAAACACAGTTGCTACCATAATGAAATGAAAAGTGGAGTCACCTTTGATAGTGAAAGTCTAATCAATTATTATTCAAGTTGCTATTATTCATGCATTACAAAAAAAATTCATCTGGTGGAAATCAGCAGACCAAAATAAAAAGTGGGTTTTAAAATACCAAATGTCGAAAATTTAACCACATCCTCAGTTACCCTAACTTGCTTATTGTCTACATTTTGACATGTTCCAATCCAACTGACTGTGGATAGGTAAGATGGCAGTCATAGTCTGGTTTTGAATAAAAACTTGAAGTGATAAACTTTTAAGGTTGTTTTCAATAAAAAACTATTATTACTATTAGTAATAAAGCAAGAAACAGTAAAGGCATAAAATATTACACATTATCACAAACCCAAATCAGTGTCAGCACCATTTTTATTCTTACATTCATTCACAA
This sequence comes from Neotragus pygmaeus, assembly GCA_006410875.1. NCBI lineage: Eukaryota > Metazoa > Chordata > Mammalia > Artiodactyla > Bovidae > Neotragus > Neotragus pygmaeus. The sequence goes on from SJYV01007012.1 coordinate 40,484, forward strand.
TATTTGTTTAAAAAACAGAAACTCAACTTCTTTAAAGACAGATTTTCCATACACCATACTCATTCCTCTATAATAGCTGGGACATTTCTAACTGTGTGATGTCTGTCCTTATGTCCTACTCTGCTGGCTGTTTTTTGTATATTGAAAACAAGATAGTAAATTAATAGCCAAGTATGTAAGCAAGGGACACAAATCATACATATGGTAACTTTATCTGCAGACAGATTTAGCGAAACTTGATAGAATTATTAAAGTTTATACTGTAAGGAAAAATATTTAGTTATAATTATTGAGAATTAAGTGTTAATTAACCACAAAGTGACTCAAGCTACTGTGAAACAGTTTCATCAGTTTATAGTCAGAAAGTGATAGTTCTTTTAGAAAAATAAGATGCTGATTTTTACCATTTACACATAGAAATAAAAATTATAATTCAAAATACAAAAAACTCATACAATCCTTAGACTATATTAAATGTTTTAAATATTGCTTATAATGTGGCAATAGAAAAAAGTTCAGAATGTCTCTTTATAAAATTATGGAGTATTTTCTTCTTTCTTAGGTAGTTTCTACATGTGTATCAACACTACGTGATCGCAAATATTTAGATATAAAGAAAAACCCTGCAAAGCCAACATCACAATTATGTTTTAAAACCATGTCTCTTTTACTGCTCTTAAATGAATTGTAAATGTTTAATTGCAGCTTACACAAAATGACTCTGTTTTGGAAGCAGCATGTAATCAGAGTACTAAAATGCTTCCCCTTTTGTAATGCACAGTGGTGTCTTAAATAACAGATCCTCTGAGAATAACGTTGGTCTTGGAATCTGGCCATGCCAGTATTCAGCTGGGAGCAGTGATGGATGACAAGGAGGATGTGGCAGAATAATTTTAAATTTATTTTTTGTGTGGGAGTGCCAGAACTTGAGCAAACATAAGAAGACTGTATTTCCCTCCACTCTAGTTTTAAGATTCTGTTACCTGAAAATGGAGGATCTGCCTATCTCTTTTGCCATTAGCAAGGATAGATTCTGTGCTGCTAGGCAAGGAAGCATCTCAGAATAGAAAAGAATGTCTCCCAGGCAAGCCAAGGGTTCTGAGTAAACTTGGTTGGTGGTTGGTGGTGGTTTAGTTGCTAAGTTGTGTTTGACTCTTGCGACCCCATAGACTAGCTCACCAGGCTCCTCTGTCCATAGGGTTTTCTGGCCAAGAGTACTGGAGTGGGCTGCCATTTACTTGGAGTGGAATAAATAATAAAACAGTTCCCCCTTTTGAACACAGATTCTGTGTCAAGCACTGTGAAATAGAGTTTATTATTCCAAAAAACTTATGTGGATGTTATTGTTTCCTCTTTTCTTATCAAGTCAGAACAATTCATTGAGGTTGAATAAATTGTCCTAGCTCACAAAACTATGAGATAAGTATACTGGGAATCTATCCTGTGTCTGTATGACTCAAGAACTCTGGCTTTTTGTCTGTACTGTGTACTGTGTACGTGGTGCTGAGATTTAGAATATATTAAGTTAAATGTTGTTTTTACACTCACTAGTTTTCTGAAACTGAGAGGTAGTATTGGTATATAATTTTTATAATGATTTTTCTGGTTCTCTCATATAGTATAGTATACTAAATATCTCACTTTCCTTCAGACTTGATGTGTATCCATATTCTCCTTTAGGACTGCTATTACTGTCTCCCAAGAGCAAAGACCTTGTGGGTTAGATATGATCCTGTCTGTCTTAAGCACCTTAGAGAGAAAAGTAACCTTTTTGTCATCAGGCGATTTAAGCCTGCTTTTATACTTAAAAATGGAAATCTTGAGAAATTTTCTGTCTTCAGATATGTTGTACAAAGTGAGGAAGCCTTGGTCATTCCTGCCACGTTATATATCTTCAAGGGATTTCTGTAATCCTCATAACCTGCTATCTTTCATTGCTACTTCTTTTCCTCATCTGATAGCCCTAGGCATTTTCTAGGAGGGATAGATGCACTGTATCACATGCTATTCAACATCTTTCAGCTATGCCTCATGGGATTCCTAATTAGAACTCCCTTCTTACTATATAGAGCTAAGAAAAAGTTACAAGAAATCCCACACACTCAGCTAGCAAAACCATAGATCATTTCTGTGTACTGTCAAGGGTCAAACAAGTGCAAGAAACCCAGATATAACCCTTCCTATTAGAGAAAAGGCATTTATATACAAAGATCTGTGGAATCTAGATGATGACTGAATAGCCAAATTTCAAGGTATATAAGAAATTAAAATACAAAGAACTTGAACTTGTCAAAAAATAGCAAGATCTTGTCACTTACAGAGAAAGAATTTGAGATGAAATAATACCAATGATGTAAATCTACTGAGAAGAGGAGGTTATTTTCACCTGCCCACCCCTTTTATTATATTGTTCTGTTGATGAACCACAGGTCAGGATGTCTGGAGGCAGTACTGGCTAGTGAAAAGAGCTATTGCCTTGAAGTCTGAGTTCACAGGTTTAGGTCTTAGCTCTATCATATATTTAACTTTGAGAAACAAATGCCTTATTTCCTTTGAGCTTCCATTTACATAGCTGTAAGACAGATCTTCCCTGGTGGCTCATATGGTAAAGAATCTGCCTGCAGTGTAGGAGACCTGGGTTCGATCCCTGGGTTGGGAAGTTTCCCTGGAGAAGGGAATGGCAACCCATTCCAGTTTTCTTGTCTGGATAATTCCATGGACATAGGAGCCTGGTGGGCTACAGTCCATGGGATGACAAAGAGTTGGACACGACTGAGTGGCTAACAATCAATCACAAGACAGAGACAATGCTGGGAAAGATTGAAGGCAAAAAGAGAAGGGGAAGTAGAGGATGAGATGATTAGAAAGCATCACCGACTCAGTGGACACGAATTTGAGCAAACTCTGGGAGATAGTGACGGACAGAGGAGCCTGGAGTGCTGCAGTCCATGGGATTGCAGAGAGTCCGACATGACCTGGCAACTGAACAACAACACCAGCAAGACAGAGACAGTAAAACATTACCTTCTTCACAGGCATTTGTAAGAATAAACTGAGGTACGGGTAATATATGGAAATTCACTTTGTTAATTGTAAGATAGTGCTGACATAACTGGCTGCATAATCTGTGGAGTCCAGTGCAAAATAAAAATACTGGCCCTTTGTTCAAAAACTATTAAAAATTTCAAGGGACACTGATAGCAGAGCCTTAAATCAGAGACAGGGTTCTTCTAAGAACAGGGCCCTGTGTGACTATGTAAACTGTATGCCCACATAGCCAGCCCTGAGTGTTAATAATAGTACAGGATACCTCTCCTTGCTTCACTTGTCCTACTGCAGCTATAAGAATTGAGAGAGTGTCCCCTTTGATTGGGTAGCAAGACAGTTTTGTCTTTTTGATGTTCTGTTTGTCTGTAATTCATTTCCCCATAGAAGCAGGTGTTTAGGAATGATACAAGTGTGCAGGAGGTTAGTTACCAGCACATTTCTGGAAGTGCTCAGTCTTTAAGTTGTGTCTGACTCTTTGCAGCCCCTTAGACTATAGTCCCTCAGGCTCCTCTGTCCATGGAATTTCCAGGCAAGATACTGGAGTGGGTTGCCATATCCTCCCATGGATCACACCCGCCTCTCTTGCGTCTCCTGTGTTAGCAGGCAGGTCCTTTACCATTAGCGCCACCTTTTGGAACCCCACACTTCTGGTAGCTTCTTCTGCGTTGCTTCAGTCGTGTTCGACTCTGTGTGACCCCATAGACGGCAGCCCACCAGGCTCCCCCATCCCTGGGATTCTCCAGGCAAGAACACTGAGTGGGTTGTCATTTCCTTCTCCAATGCATGAAAGTGAAAGTGAAGTCGCTCAGTTGTGTCCAACCCTTAGTGACCCTGTGGACTGCAGCCTACCAGGCTCCTCTGCCCATGGGATTTTCCAGGCAAGAGTACTGGAGTGGGGTTCCATTGCCTTCTCCGAGTAGAAGTTAAACAGACTGATTTAGGCGATGCTTCCCTATGATAGTTAATTGTTAATGGTTACATTTTCCGTGGAAACTGGAATGCATGAGTTTTCACTTTGCAGCTTTTAGAACACAGCCTACTCTTCAGTAGGGAACTTTCTGTGCTTCTCTCCAGCAGACCAGCAGCCCCATTAGGAGAGAATATGGTAGTTGCCTGAAAAAGTCCAGCTCAGCTTTCTCTCCCAGAATATTTGACCCTTCCACAGGGAAATCATTAGTTATCCATTTATGCCCAGAGTTGCCAAGAGCACTAATAAAGTCTCTGGAAAGTTGTGGTATAGACGCAGAAGGAGATAAACAAGAAGTGGGAAAAATCCAATAACTTGATTCCCCTATGGAATGGCACAAAATTGTATACTGTAACCAGGGTTTCTTTCTAGTATACTTCTAAATAAAATTTCATAAGCTTCTTTAGGTCAGCAAGTTTTTTTCTTGCCATTCAACAACAACAAAAAAATTATTTTTAGAAGATTTACATTGCTTAGTATCTCATGCATTTCTACAAATCGTGTTTTCTTCCTTAGTATTTTACATGCCAAGTATTTACAGACTTATTTGGTCTTTCTCAGTAACCACAAAGACTAACTTCTGTGCAAATTAGGTGTGTTTTTTTTTTCACTCCCCCATCAGTCAGTCCTGCCATTCATCACCACTACTCATCTTGGAACAGGTTCCTGTCTATCACCTGCTCTGTGTTGCTGAACTGGTCTAAAGAGAATGAAAACTTTTGGTTCTTTAGTTATGCATATCTCTGGATTTTATTTTGAAATGGCCTCTAAATAATTTCGGCCATTTTTTTTTTCTTGCCAAGGTTACTGTTATGCAGTAATATATATATACTGTGTACCAGTCAGGATTAGCTAGAAGGGATTGGTTAACAGTATCCAAATCAGAAAGTTCAAACAAGAAAACCATGCCTTGAATTTTACAATTAGGGGATCAGTCTCATTAAATTCTCTTAACCTTGCTGCTTTTAAGGCAAGGTCTCCATGGGTGTGAGAGTCTGAGAGAGGCCCTGCTTGTTTTTCCCTTCAAGAATGGACTTATTTTTAAGCTGTGAGACGTAGTTATCAAGCAGCAACCATTTGTGGCACCTTTGGAATCTACCATGGCTTTGAGCCAAGGTCACTATCCTCCTTGGTAGCTTCAAGCACATCACTGAACATGGTAAGGGTACTCATGCTTGGTCATTTCTGTCTAGTGTGGAGCTCCTCTGTTGAGTGCTTTTGCTCCAGAGCATCCTATGGGACTTTACTTAGGCTCTGTCAGACCTGCCTCAGGGCACAAGGCTCACCCAGCCCAATCCTGCCCCTTCCTTCTCTCCTTCCGCAGGTGTCAGATCTGCTGAATGGCTGAAGATTTTTCCTGCTCCATCTGCTTCCTCTTGCATTACCTTTATATTTCATGAGCACTATCAGACAATAATCTGTTTAATTCTGAACAGATGTAGAAGGGATTCTATGAGTGACTTGACATGGACCTCACTTAGCCACCTGTTGTGGTAAAACTCCATTGTTTCAGTGACCAACTCTATGATACCTGTGACATCCATTACCTCAAACAAGGATCTGGCTTCTTGCACCAGCTCCTGCCTCAAAGCATCAAGGTGATGGGCACAGAATCTGGCTTCTTCAGCACCTGCTGAAGGAGCAGGTGATGCCACCAAGATATGGGGAATTAATTTCCCATGGTGTGAACACTGGCTATTAAGTTCCTTCTTTGTAAAAATATTTATTTTTGGCTGTGCTGGATGTTCGTTCTGCACGCAAACTTCCTATAGTTGTGGCGAGAGGGACTACTCTCTAGTTGATGTGCGTGGGCTTCTCATGCAGTGCCTTCTCTTGTTTGGAGCAAGGGCTTTAGAGCAAGTAGATTTCAGTAGCTGTGGCACACAGGCTCAGTAATTGTGATTCCAGGGCTCTAGAGCACAGACTCAATAGTTGTGGTGCCTGGGTTTAGTAGCTCTGTGGTGGCATGTGGGATCTTCTTGAACCAGGGATCAAACCCATGTCTCCTGAATTGGCAGATGGATTCTTCACCACTGAGCCACCAGGAAATTCTTCCTTATTCTTTTTTTGTGGGCTGTTTGGAAACACAGCTTCTCTAAGGCTGCTGTCCCTTGAGCCTGAGCAGCCAGTGGACCATGCTACAAAGCTGCTATCACTGCAGTAACATATTTCCTTATATGTTCTCTCCCTCCTTAGTACCTTTGTCTTTTACCCCTGCTTCTCTGGAAGTGTTCTTTCTAATAAGTTGTTAGCAGTAAGCTTTTGACTTAGTCTTTCTAGGGAAATTATAATGAGAAAGGCATTATTGAATAGTTGCTATTATTATTGGTATTCTTCTATCTGAGTCTCTACAAGTCACTACTTTATTCATGCCATTTTGCTATGCAACCCAGCATAACCTCTCTACCTGTTGTAAGAGAGCATAATGCTCACAATATTTTAGAGACAATCTATCAGTTCTAGGAGAAAAGGATTCAAAGACATCTGCTATTGATTCACTATATGTTTGTATAACAGATTCTCAATCTGTTTAGATATAGATTGTTGTACTGTGGTTTAAAATTTACATTATTGATAGTAGATTTTGATAATCATTTTAATTATAGATTTTTCTATTCTTATTCCGTCTACACGCATATGATGACAGTGGAGGATCTTCAGTGTCCTAGCTTAGAATTTGAACATTTGCTGTGTGTATTTGGGAGTCATTGGAGATTGAAGAGAAATATGATGTGATCAGAATAAAGGGTATTTATTTGGAGATGCATAGGGTTTAGAAGGGGAGAGTGGATGTCACATGTGAAAGGCTCTGGATAACTGGACATCAGCATTAAATCCCTGTAGAGATGAGGAGGATGCCAAACAGTTCTCTAATTTGGAAGTGAATTAGAGGAGGAAGGAGGGAAAAATTTAGTGACTGTACCCCAAGGAGTCACTGTAATTGTGCAAATCTTCACTCTTCATTCCTTAGTGGTGAGATGATGACAAGCATATATTTATTTGAACATTTATTAAATACCAGCCATGTGGCCATGAAAAAACTTTTACATGTATAATCACATTTAACCCTCTTAAACTTGTACATGTATAATCACATTTAGCCCTCTTAACAATCTGTAAAGGGCTTCCCTCATAGCTCAGTTGGTAAAGAGTCTGACTGAAATGCAGGAGACCTGGGTTTGGTCCCTGGGTTAGGAAAATACACTGGAGAAGGAAATGGTAACCCACTCCAATATTCTTGCCTGGAGAATCCCATGGACAGAGGAGCCAGCCAGGCTACAATTTATGGTGTTGCAAGAGTCAGACATGACTGAGCAACTAAGCATACAACAGTCTGTAAAATACGCATTCTTACTCCTTTTGTAGATGAGGAAGGTCATGCTCAAAGTGTGAAGATCTCAGTATTGCACACCTCTTATGTGGCCAAACCAGTTTAACCCAGAGTTTACTGACTTTGGCGGCCGTTAGTGCCACATCACATTCCCTGTCACATACACTTCCTGTGTGATTGAAGACCCAGTGAGTGATAGACACGGTAAAGGACCGTACAAGGCAGTCTCAAGTCAAGATGTCAGAGTTGGCTAACGATTTTCTTCTACCTTTTCTTTTTTTTCCCCATGTATAATTTCTACCTCTGATATGTCAAAAATAGGTTATTTTTTCTAGCACCTCCATGAAGACTGACAGCATGTTGGTGGCAATGTTTTACGCTTTAGGACCAATGCATCTGAGCAACTTTGGTCTAAAATATGAGAGAAAAAATATTGTAGCTACAATATACAGTTTCTAGATGTCAAGTTCATTCCTTATCATGTATTGACCTTGTTGTATTTATTTATCATGCTGTGTTTATCATGTTGTCTTCTACCTTTTTCTTTTTTTTTTTCTTTCCAGTAAGTTTATAAAGGAATTTACTTAACCACTTCACCTCCTGTAGCAGCAGAGATGTCGCTGTGTAGTACCCTCATGGTGTCATTACTTTAGCTGTCATGCGACTGTCTCAAATTTAGGAAATATTCTAAGAATGAGTAGAATTGTTTATAGGCTTGCCAGCACAGCTGCAGGGAGTTGCAGTAAGTTCCCATAGAAACATAATAAATACTGTTTTTACTAAAGGAAGCAAACAGTTAATAGAATTAAACTGGATTCTTTATTCCGTCAGAAAAATTTAACATAATTCCATAAGCTAGCATTTATCTTCAGGCTGATAGTAGCCTGTTATCCATAGTTTGAAGTTACTCATACTTTCAGAAGAGTGAGGAAAACATGCATCTTGTGGAGGGAGCCAAATTCTCTCAACCTTTGCTGAAACTCATTACAACCTTCCTTTCATTCTAGGCTCTTAACAATTTGCTACATTATTATTTAATTGCATTACAGATTCATCTTACTCTAAGTGAACCATAAAGATAGGTTGTGAAACTGATGAGAGGCTATGACTCCTTACTCTGCATGAATATTTGATATATAATGAGTTAAAGAGTTTCCTGAAAATAGAATTCTCTTTGTAAATACATATATTTTGATGTCTTACCGGGAATGCTGACCATCCTTGGCATACACTGTGATACATACATATGAATTGGTGTCCGTAGCTTCAGGAGCCACCAGGGGAAGTACCAAAGTGGGTAGGAGGTCTGTCTACTCTTTCACTGTTGTCTTTGCTGTTGGTTCCATGTTGGATCTTTCTTTATCCCTACAAACCAGTCTTTTTTCCTCACCACAGTGTAAACTCCATAACGGTAGAATCTATGAATGATATTGCTGATTGTGCTGTCCTAGAACCTGATCCAGTACGTGGTACATGACATGTCTTCAGTAGGGGTCTGTTAAATCCATTTGTTTATTTGTTTACTCATTTGGTCATTTATTCTGTAATTTATCAAACATGCATTGAGTGCCTTTTATAAGATATTCACTCATTTAAGCACTGGAGTTGAATGAGGTACTAACATATTTGTGTGCATTTTGTGTGTACATATTTTCTGCAGCTCCAGATTCAGGTGCTTCTGAGGAATCCGTAGCATTGATCCTAAAGGCAACAGTGTAGGAACATCTGGTGGTTCAGGTCACGGATAGAGTTGTTATCGCTGTTATTCTGTGGGTGAGGGAACCTCTTTGGTACCAGTTTGGATAGTCTTTGCATTTGAAGGTTAAATGCACTTTGAGAATCTAATTTTAAAATAGAAATTCATCCCTTTTTAGAAATAACATTTAAAATTGCACTGAGATAGTTTAAGCCTAATAGTAGCAGGGTGAGCTAGCAACATAGAGCTCTCCAAAAGGAGTCCCATGTATGGTGCTAGAAGCAAAGGGACGCTGAAGTCCTAGTTGGGGCACATGGGAGCTGTGGAAGGGACTAGAAGGGGTCTGGGTGGAGTGTCCACAGAATCTACTGCAGCGGGACTCTGGTTATTATCACAGAAACATGTGGCAGGGTATGAGAAAACAGGCTTATCTGTATCATTAAGATAAGCCTTTGTGCATGCACGTGTGCATGCTAAGTCGCTTCAGTCATGTCCAACTCTTCGCGACCCAATAGACCATAGCCCTCCAGGCTCCTCTGTGCATGAGATTTTCCAGGCAAGAATATTGGGTTGCCTTGCCCTCCTCCAGGGGATCTTCCTAACCTAGGGATCAAACCTGTGTCTGCTGTGACTTCTGCATTGCAGGTGGATTCTTTATCACTGAGCTACCTGGGAAGCCCAAGATAGGGGCCTAGATAGGTTTAATTTAGTTAACAAATAGAACATAGTTTCATTCTTCTTTTTTTAAACCTTTATTTTGTAATGGGGTATAACTGCTTAACAATGTTGTGAATAATTTCAGGTGAACAGAGAAGGGACTCACCCTAGTATACTTGTATTCATTCTCCCCCAAACTCCCCTCCCATCCAGGCTGCCACCGTAACATTGAGCAGAGTTTCAGAACATTAGCCTTATTCTGATACTTCAGTTGAATTATTTGCTGGACTGAACTGCTAGAACTCAAGTGATACATAAAATGGAAACTGTTTGCTTTTCTATTTTGTAAAGTGAGGCTTGCCTGTAAACAGTTAACGTGTTTACAGTAGTGCTTTAATAACTGGAATAGTGAAAGCTCCTTCCTTCCTTCCTTGGTGTAGCTACCTGGAGTTAGGCATTCATTGTCAAGTCCGCTATATGTAAGACTAGGTTTTCTTTTCTGTGCCTCTTTTCTAATGGTGTTTGATGAAATTTACTTTTGCTCAGCAGGAATCAAAATAACTGAACACTGACTTATTCAGTGAAAAATTCAGGCAGAAGGTTGTTTGGTATGAAAAGATAAGCCCTCACCATGCAGGGTATATGTTCTATTAGAACAGGGACACAGTAGAAGTATAAGCCTGTAAACACAGTGTATGAACATTTATTGGAGCAGAAGCCATTAAGTGACAATTAGTTGTAAATAAACTGTGTGTTTAACCAAAAAAGAAGCGTGCAATTTAGTATTTACAAGATGAAAGCTATTATTCCTTGGTAAACTTAAAAGTATCTTCAGCTGTGGAATTCCTTTTATGGTTTTCACCAAGGTTATTAATGATCAACACACCTGCTTGCTTTCTTAATTGGCCTTAGACATGATGAGGGAGAGAAATGAAGTGGAAAGCTTGGTTTCTGTCCCTAAGAAAGCCACAGGGCCGGTGAGGACAAGCCTGATGCGTACCATGTGGTGCGCCAGTTGTTCAGTGCTCCCTGCTCTGTGCCAAGCATTGTACTAGATGTTGTGCTCCCAGGATCTAATTTAATACTCACCACCGAACTGAATTATTCTTCTCATTTTTAAATGAAGAAGCTGAAGCTGAGAGAGAAAATTATTTATTCTGATAAAACAACTTGTTAGTGTTTGTTAAGAATTGACAATTGAGCCAAAGCTGTCTTTCCTAAACTAAGCTGCTTGTTAAGAATAATGTCAAAAAGTTTAAAATCCAAATTGATCTGAGACTGGAAGAGGCTTGCAAAAACTGTCAGGAATGCATTTTTAAAAAGCTGCATTTGAGGAAATAGATCAATAAGTAACAGTGTGTTGATTAGGACCACCATTACAATATTGATGAGTAATATAGAGAAGCAGAAACCCTCAACTTTTGTTTTGCTTTTGTCTTCTCTGTCAAATAGAATGATCTTCAAACCATAGGAGGGTGAAGCAAATATTGGTGACAGGAGAATTTAAATCTATATGGGTGAGGATTTTATGAGACGGCACCTAACAGATCTAAATGAGCTCAGGTCTCCTACTAGATGAAATATGACCTTGAAGCCCAGGGCAGCCTCAGACAAATCAATGGTCCTTTTATATTCTCTCCTAGTACCCTGTAATGCAGTGTATGCTATAACTCGTGAGTATATTTGTTTGTAGCCATTCCAATGATTACTTTTCTATCTAAACTCCAGGTGCTATGCCTGTTGGTCTCCCTGCTATTCCCATGGTGGCTAGAACAGTGCCTAGGACATAGTTGGGACTTAGCACACCTCCAAGGAATGAAAGAGTTTCCTGTATCCTTGTAGATGACCTTTGAGGCATCAGTGGGAACTGTGGAGGATGACGACACTCTGATTTTGAGAAGGGTGTCATATAGGGCACTTTTGATAAGAAGTTACCATCTGGTAGACCATAGAGCAAAGAAGACTGGCAAGAATCTGTTGACTGGTACAGAAATAAAGGACATGCATTTTATAGTTCATCACCATTTCCACCTCCTCTGCTGTTTTCCCCAGTTTTATTCTCTGGTTAGTTCTTAGAAGCATTAGTGCTTTAGAGTCCAACAGATTTGTTGACATGGATCCTCTGAGAAGTTCTAGATACCACTGCAGAAATGAATGGAGCCATTCATGCAAAGATGAATGGTTGGTAAATAATCAAAGAGAAAAGAGTGAACTCTCAAGCCATAGGACAAAATATTTTCAATTAATGCTTTTTTAATACAGTATATTTAGCAGAAAAATGTAGTAAATTGGGATAGTGGAAAGCTAAAGGATTCTATCAACACTGTCACATACTCAACCTGTTTATCAATAATTGATAGCATTGATGAATCATGTTCACATAGAATTTTATAGCATCTTTCTAAATAAATTACTTGAATGGAAATTTTTAATTAATTTTAGATGCTATTTTTGACTTTCTGTAGTTGAAGATCTAGTACTCTTAACAGAATCCAGGATAACATTCATGATCTAATATATTACATTACTGGGGCAATGAGCTTCTTAAAACAAAGTAAAAATAGAAGTTACCCTCCCACAAAAGGATATCTTAAAAAATAAAACAGCTCTCCTACGTAAAATATGGACATGTTTAAAAATTTCTCTGCATTATCACAATCATTTCCCCTCCTACTCAGTTTTTCCCATTCAATCTGTTTAAGAATAGAGTATCTTAGATTCCAAAGTGAAAGAGCATATATTGTCTCATCTTTTTGCCACACTTACAGAGGATAAGATGGTAGTGATCTGATCAGTGTGTGTGGTTTCAGTTCTACCTTAGGATGATTCTATTGGTGTGTGTAAAGACCTTTGAAAGGCACTGTTCTGTGTGATCTTGAGAAAATTGTGTCTGTGAGCTTTTTCCTCCTTAGGAAATGTGCAGTTATTCCTGCCTACCTTGAAGGGTTGTTGTGAGGAATGTGTGAGATTATATATCATCTCTACCTTCTACTGAATATGCAGCATTGTGCTAAGTTTATCAGATGCATTGTTTTGTGTATAACCCACAATAAATCAGGACACTTTGCTGCCTCTCAAGTTCTAGGAAAAATACAATCTTTAAATCTAAAGTATTTCTAATATATCTGTTCATTTTCAATGACCTTGTGTTCTAAGGACTAACTCAGTCTATTGGGTCTCTCATCATTTGGTGCCAACTATATTTGAAAGAATAATTCCTTCTTCATTAATTTTTTCTTTTTGTTTGTTAGAGATCACTCACTGGTCTCTGAGTTTAGAATATGATACTGATGATTTTTGCAGTGTCATGGGAAAGAATTATATAATGTGTGGAATAGATTGTTGCCTTTTTGCTGGCTACTGCTCTGTACTTCTCTCTACTGTCCTCTTCACTTTATTTTTTTTCATGGATTTCCTTGGGAACTTCAAATTGGTTATATTCTCTCATGCAAAACTAGTTGTCCTTTTTTTTGAAAGTTTTGATATCTGTTATCCAGGCTCTTGAGATCCCAATTTTTACATCATAATTTACCAAGACAGTTTTCTTTTTAAAAAGTCTACATTTATCAATGTATTTCATTCACATAGTTAAAAATAAAAAAGGACTAAAAGACATATTTTGAATAAAATACAGACTCCTGTACCATTCTTCATTCTCAAGTTTTGCGCTCCTATATGTCAACTTCAGCTCTTTTACAGTTATCTTATAGATATCTTCTACAGTTTTCCAACAGCTTTAAATATTTATATTTGTGATGCTGTTTATTAATTTTTCAATCTTAGTGTTTTTAGACTTCCTATTTGGTAATTCAGAATTTATCACTCTTAAGACACCCCTTTCCACATGTACATGTATTCTCTTGTACTCTTCTCTCAGTGTAATTTAGCAAATATTTAATTAACTCAGTACTTAGATTCCATGTTACTGGATAGTTGAAAATTGTTTACTACTGAGCATAGTAATATATATTATTTCTTCTTTCCCAAATTTACTCTATCATTTGAGTATTTGTATTATTGCTTATATTTCGCTATCTTTCACATCTTTCAAAAGCACCAATAAAGCTGTCAAGTACTTACCAATACTTTTTCAAATGTTAAAATGTAAGAGATAATAAATCAATTTTTTAAACTTTTTTGTGCTTGCAAGCCTTCCTCCTGTTTCTTCATATCCTTCTGCCATTTCAGCTAATTACACTCTAAACCTCATGAAGACATGTTCTTCTGAAACTACCTTCATTCTTTTTCAGTGTTTGATCCTGTGTCTGGGATGCCATGTACTCCTTTTTTCTTGGTTTATTCCTTTATGCTGGAAGATGAAAGCTCCAGCATCTCTCTAATGAAGGGTGATAACATTTTATTTGAATTTCCTTCATGTCTGAAAATGTTTTTATTCTATCCTAACACTTGACTGATAATTTGATGGAGCAGTATACATCGCTCATTTGGTTGGAATGGTGACTATTGAGTATATCTCAAAAAGCCTCCTTATATTCTTATTTTTCCCATTCTGTGAATTCTGTCTCTACAAGGTACAATTTAGAATACTTTCACCAACTTCCTGTGCAGTTATGCTACACTTATGTGGGTTCATCTTATCAGACAAACCAGTACAGCGTTACATTCAGAAGAAAGTAACTTGTGTTTTGTAGGCGGCAATCATTTTGCTGCTGCAGGTTCAGAGGTGGTTTTCAAGGGTGCTAGTGTCATTGGTGTTCATGGCAGGAGAAGTTGCAGTGAATGATTTGTGGGAGGATAAAATAAAATGGTTTTTCCATCAGGGTGTTTCTGCAGTGTAGTTCTGGATCTTGATACTGAAACCCTGATCTTGAGCTTGTTTCTCCAGCCTTCCTAATGATTGAGTGAGCCATCTATCGTCTTTTAAGAAAGTCATTTTTTCCTTAGCCTATAGGGTTTATTCTCTTGTCTTCCATGAAGACTGATACAGTTAGTATGGAATCCTAGACTAAGACTGATTTTACATCAGCAGTTGAGAGGTTTAGCTTTTCTGTCATTTAATATTCTTGTGTTGCCGGTGTCATGTAATGCCTGTTATTTTATAAGGGCTGTGTGTGTGTGTGTGTGTGTGTGTGTGTTATCTTATCAACTTTCAGTGTCTTGCCTTAACCTATTGATAAAATTTCTAATGGTGTTTCTTACTTATTGTTCTGGGCATTCCTATGTACTCTCTTTCTAGAAGACTATTTCATTTCAAAGAAACCTAATAATATTTCTTTGATAATATCTGTATTTGGGATTTCTGAAATTCCTACTAGATGTTAGAAAACAGGGTGCAGTTCTCTTAGTTATATATTTCCTGTTTCTATATTGTATTGCATTTTAGTCTACATTCCTGGACTTCCCAACTTTAGCTTCCATCTCTGCTTTTATTTAAAAAATAAGTTATAAAATTTTTAATTTTCAGGCACTCTTTTTTTTTTAAAGCTAATCTTTTTTTCCATTACATCGTTTTTCTTTTTTTCAGTTTTAGAAGAATTACATCTTGCTGAACATCTTGTGTGTTGTGTTGATTTTCTTTTTCATTGTCTTTTATCCTTGTTTTTATTTCTGTTTGTTTTCATCTTTAACATTGGATATTTTACTCAGGTGTCTGATAATCTTTAAATTTCCAATCATTTTTTTGTCACTAAAATTCTGATCAGAATTTCTGTTTAGGGATAGATGGGTAGGCTGATGATTTTGTATAGAAAGCCACTTATTTCATTGAAAGTCACTCAAAGGTCAGTGTGTGAATTGGTGAGTTACCCTAACCAAAAATTCTCTGGTTTTTGTCCTGATGAAGATTGAGTTTAAGAGTCCTGTAGTTCAGAATGTGAACTTATATACAAGTCCCTGCTTTTCAGTGTCATGAATCATTCCCTTTTCCATGTGTCTGTTATTCCTTCATTGGGAACATAACTGACTCCATTTCTCCCAGGAGAAACATTGCCCCTGTCTCACAGAGCTCAGGTTGAGAAAAAGTTGTCTGGCTGCACAGTATGAAAAAGAGAAGCTGGGTGGAAAGGTCTCCTTGCCTCTTACTGTGTTGGTCTTTAGCCATTTCCCTTTGTTCACCCCACCCCTTCCTGTTTCAGTGCTGACTGGTTTTAAAGACTAGCTTCCAGGTGTTTTGTCAGGTACATTGGTGAGCTTCCTTTTTGGCACCCTCTAACACTGTAGGCTCTGGCTTCCTGTGTTTTGACTTTCAGTTACCATTCCTCCATCTATTTTTCATCTCTTAAATATTTGTTGGAATAATTCTCACTGTTTCCTGCTCTCTCATTCTCAATATTATGAGTTACTAGCATGCTAATTTCTCAACTGTCATTTTAGCTTAGCTTGCATTCATGTTAAGTTGCTTCAGTTGTGTCTGACTCTTTGCTATGCTATGGACTGCAGCCCGCCAGGCTCTCTGCCCATGGTGATTCTCCAGATGAGAATACTGGAGTGGGTTGTGAGGGGATATTCCCAACCCAGGGATCAAATACACATCTGGTTTGGTTTTGTTGTTCAGTCACTCAGTCACGTCTGACTCTTTGCGGCCCCATGGACTGCAGCATGCCAGGCATCCCTGTCCTTCACCATCTCCTAAAACTTGTTCAAACTCATGTCCATTGAGCTGGTGATGCCATCCAACCATCTTGTCATCTGTCTCCTCCTCTTCTCCTCCTGCCTTCAATCTTTCCCAGCCTCAGGGTCTTTTCTAATGAGTTAGCTCTTTTTATCAGGTGGCCAAAGTATTGAAGCTTTAGCTTCAGCATCAGTCATTCCAATAAATATTCAGGACTAGTTTCCTTTAAGATTGACTGGTTTGATCTCCTAGCAGTCCAAGGGACTCTCAAGAGTCTTCTTCAACACCACACTTCAAAAGCATCAATTCTTTGGCACTCAGCCTTATTTATAGTCCAAATCTCACATTCATTCATACATGACTACTGGCAAAACCAGAGCTTTGACTGGATGACCTTTGTTGGTAAAGTAATGTCTCTGTTTTTTAATATGCTGTCTAGGTTGGTCAAAACTTTTCTTCCATGGAGCAAGCCTCTTTTACTATCATGGCTGTAGTCACCATTTTGGAGCCTAAGAAAATAAAGTCTGTCACTGTTTCCATTATTTTTCCATCTATTGCCCATGAAATGATGGGACTGGATCCCATGGTCTTCATTTGTTGAATGTTATGTTTTAAGCCAGCTTCTTCACTCTCGTCTTTTACTTTCATCAAGAGGCTCTTTAGTTCCTCTTCACTTTCTGGCATAAGGGTGATGTCATCTGCATATCTGAGATTATTGATATTTCCTCCAGCATTTTGGTTCCAGCTTGTGCTTCATCCAGCCTGGCATTTCTCATGATGTACTCTGCATATAAGTTAAATAAGCAGGGTGACAACATACAGCCGTGATGTACTCCTTTTCCAGTTTGGAACCAGTCCATTGTTCCACGTCCGGTTCTAGCTGCTGCTTCTTTACCTGCTTACAGGTTTCTTAGGAGGCAGATAAGATGATCTTTTATTCTTATCTCTTTAAAAATTTTCCCGTTTGTTGAGATCTACACAGTCAAAGACTTTAACATAGTCAATGAAGCAGAAGTAGAATTTTTTTTGGAATTCTCTTGCTTTTTTGATGATCCAATGGATGTTGGCAATTTGATTTCTGGTTCCTCTGCTTTTTCTAAATCCAACTTTAACATCTGAAAGTTCTCGGTCCAGGTACTGTTGAAGACTGGTTTGGAGAATTTTGAGCATTTCTTTCCTAGCATGTGAAATGAATGCAATTGTGCGGTAGTTTTAACATTCTTTGACATTGCCTTTCTTTGGAATTGGAATGAAAACTGACCTTTTCCAGTCCTGTGGCCACTGAGTTTTCAAAATTTGCTAGTGCATTGAATGCAGAACTTTAACAGCATCATTTTTTAGNATGAATGCAATTGTGCGGTAGTTTTAACATTCTTTGACATTGCCTTTCTTTGGAATTGGAATGAAAACTGACCTTTTCCAGTCCTGTGGCCACTGAGTTTTCAAAATTTGCTAGTGCATTGAATGCAGAACTTTAACAGCATCATTTTTTAGGGTTTGGAATATCTCAGCTGGAATTCCATCACCTCCACTAGCTTTGTTTGTAGAGATGCTCGTTTACTCTGGGAAGGGTTAAAAGGTAACAACATGAGGTAATCCTAAATATAATCAAATATTCTTTTCAATTTTTCCAAACAATGACACATTTTACAGTAAAGGATTCTCTGTGTGCACTCAGTCATGTCCAATGCTTTGCAACACACCAGGTTCCTCTGTCCTTGAAATTTTCCAGGGAAGAATACTAAATCAGGTTGCCATTTCCTTGCCCAGGAGATCTCCTCAACACAGGGACTGAACCTGTGTCTCTTGCATCTCCTGTGTTGGCCCGTGGATTCTTTACTATTGTGCCACCTGGGAAGCCCAAGGAGTTCTTATGTCAGTTAAGAAAAAGTGATCAAATCACCACTATGAGGAAGTGTTTCTTTAACATTCAATAGAGTGAGAGTTACAGTTGTTAATTAACTTGTCCAGAATGCTGTCTATTTAGTAGGGAGCAGAGTACAACTTGCATGCTGAAGACTGTGTGGTAACTATTAAACATTGCTGAGTATATAGAATACACGACACACCACAGGTTATGAATGATGGCAACTATTGGTAAGATATAGTATTCAGTATCTTAGATAGGTACTATTTCTAGAGTGAGTGGAGTAATAAGATAGATCATCTTTATACACTGTGTCTAGAATATTTAGGTCTGAAAACAGTAAGGAAAATTATTTGCATCTTTAAATTTGTTGAGACTGGTAGAATAATGTCTCCACCTCCCAAAGCTTGCTACATCCCAGCTCCTAGAAACTGTGAATATGTTAAATTATATGGCCAGGGGAATTACGGTTACAGATGGAATGAAAATTGCTACTAAGTTGACTTTGAGGTATCTAGGTGGTCCTGATGAAGTCATAAAGGTGTTTATAAGTGTACACACACACACACACACACACACAGAAGTCGCTCAGTCGTGTCCAACTCTTTGTGACCCCATGGATTGTAGCCCACCGGGCTCCTCAGTCCGTGGGATTTTCCAGGCATGAATACTGGAGTGGGTGCAAGAGTGAGACAAAAGAGAAAGAATCAGAAGATGGTGGCATGACAAGGGCTTATTTTAATGGTGTTGGCTTTGAAAATGGAGATAAATACAGCCATGAGCTAAGGAATTCAGATTGTCTCTGGAAGCTGGAAAAGGCAACAGTTTGATTTTTAGCCCTCATTTAGACTCATTTCAGATTTCTCATCTCCAGAAGTATAAGATAATTTTGTTGTTGTCTTATATAACTAAATTNTGGAGATAAATACAGCCATGAGCTAAGGAATTCAGATTGTCTCTGGAAGCTGGAAAAGGCAACAGTTTGATTTTTAGCCCTCATTTAGACTCATTTCAGATTTCTCATCTCCAGAAGTATAAGATAATTTTGTTGTTGTCTTATATAACTAAATTAATGGTGATCTTTTATAGTAACAACAGTAAGAAATGGAGATTTAAGTAAAATAAAAGCGTGTGTGTGTGTGTGTGTGTCTGTATTTTACAAGAAGGTGAAAATGGTAAATGCTCACTTGAGAGGACTGGGCTTTAACAGAAAGGGACATGGTTTATCAGTAACCCCAGAGGTGGCCTGCAACAGGGGGAAGAAGGAGTGATTGGGGCTGAAAATGTACTGTTCAGTGGTCAGGGTGGGAGGGAATCTGTTTTTATCTTGGACATAGGTAGGACAGTGACTATTCCTGCCCCAAGGAATTTAAAATGCCCTTAATGGGTGTGGAGCAGAAACCCAGTCTCAGGACACCCAGATTAGGGAGAACTGATATATGAAGGAAATAAGCAGAATCAGTCCTTGTGAAATGGGAGAGTTAGAAGCTGGCATGATTCTCTGAATGGTAGAGGGAATAAACCTCCATAGTAACCCCTAATAAACACTATTCTTAAAGCAGTCTTTTCACTATTCTAGACTTAAGGGCTGGAGTTCAGATGGGAGGCATTCCCAGCAGTTCCAGCAGGGAAGTGAGGCAGAGAAGGGAAGGAAGCTGATATTCTAATGGGAAGATACCATAGTGACACCACAGGGCTTAATACTATTGAGCACCCTGGGGAGTCAGGGCAGGATACGCCTCTCTTGCTCTGTGTTTGAAGGCTGTTCCAGGAACATCACCTTTCTACCTCCTCTGGACTCACGTGTGCTTGGATGAAATATTATTTGGAAAGTAGGTAAAGCTCTCTATGAAGAGCTGCAAATACTTTAAGATGCCTGCAGCAGGTTTGGGAATGGTGGATGCCAAGATTTTATGATCTGCTTTCTTACCTATCATGACACAGAGTATAATATCTCAGGCATAAGAGATATGAGATATCTGGCATCTAGATATGAAATATCTATAATCTAGACACCTGTGAGATCTAGAAAAAGAAAAATCAGACTTTTCACAGTGGAAACAATTTTTTTTTTTTTGGCCACACTGATTAATAGTCAGTGGAGAAGAAGGATTAGAAATTAACATAAAAGAAGAGGGATTCAAAATTGATATAAAAACTCTTTTTGTTCACATTTTACAGTGGTCTTATTATATATGTTATATATAACTTTATAGAAACCTATATGTAGAAATGTAGATATGTACAGTCAAACTGAAGTATTGTGGCAAATATATAGGTGCATGAAAGAGTTAAATAAAATTAAAGAGCACCAAGTGTGCATTCCAACAAGGTATACTGTATTATGCATGTATCACACATTATATTTTACTTTCCTTTTCTAAACACATAAAAAAATCAAGGCCCCAGTAGGCACACTTCTTGAAGTATGTATATTGCAGGTGCACAATATGTAGTTGCGAATAGAGGTCAAAGAATTGTTTGTACCCACCTTTTTCCCTAAAGGTGGAACAGTTGGAAGCATCATCTTCATACACTAAGAACTACTATTTAAAGTAATAACAGTCTCAACTGTACAAGTTCACAGCAGGCTTAACTAACTATGGCAGATGTAAAAGCTCAGAAATGAACAATGTAAAAAAAAAAGTCAAAAACAATCATTTGGACATAACTTATATTTGAAGATTATAGTCAATTATATACCAAGAACTGGAAAGACACAGATGAAAAACCGTTCCTTTTTGCATGTTATATTCTCTGGTCTCAATGAAGGAGGCATTAAAAATAAAAAATCAAGAGGTCTAGCTTTGGAACCAGATGAGGGTTAAAATGCTCTTATTCTAGTGTTTAGTAGCTTTGATCCTGACCAAGTTATTAGAGTTTCAGTTCTTTCATCTGTCAGAGGCATGATACCTTCCTCGGGTAGTTTTAGTGAGGAGGACGTGGATTAATACATAAAGCTTCTCTTTATTTTAGACTTTCAATTGAGTTTTCATACTCATTTCTCCTTGTGTAGTCTTGGACTTTCTCATATTAGAAGGTATTTGTGTCAATGTAATTAAGTTCAAGATTGTTTGCTGATGTTCTTTTGAATTATAGGTACCGTACTAGTTACTGGTGATACCAAAAAGAATGGAACACAAATTTTGCCTTTGAGGAGTTCAAAATATAATAGAGGCATAGACAATAAATCATAGTAGTACAATGTGTTGTATACTGTTGTGTACATATATATATGTGCATATATATATATATATATGTAAAAGTATATACCAAATATTACAGGACATGAGATAATGGGGTCATTCATTTTACCAGGGAAATGGAAGATAAAAGAGGATGCCAAAGAGAAGAAGTAATATTTGGGCTGTACCTTGAAGAATAAGTAAGGTTGTTTATTTTAAAAGGGAAAGAGAGAATAAACACAAGAATTGTGTTTCAGGTACGTTTTATGCAGTCACCTGACCAATCTCTGGGGAAACAGTTGCTTTGGACTTTTGGAAATACCTCCACAAACCTTACCCAGAATCATTTTGCAAAGAAAACCAACACTTGGTTTTCACAACTATTATGTTGGTGACTTGATTATTTGTTGTTGAATATAATTTCGAATGTGACATTGTACAGGAGACAGGAATCAAGACCAAAAAAAGGCAATGCCAAAGAATGCTCAAACTACCACACTATTGCACTCATCTCACATGCTAGTAAAGTAATACTCAAAATTCCCCAAGCCAGGCTTCAGCAATAGATGAACTGTGAACTTCCAGATGTTCAAGCTGGTTTTAGAAAAGGCAGAGGAACCAGAGATCAAATTGCCAACATCTGCTGGATCATCAAAAAAGCAAGAGCGTTCCATAAAAACATATATTTATGCTTTATTGACTATGCCAAAGCCTTTGACTGTGTGGATCACAATAAACTGGAAAATTCTGAAGAAGATGGGAATACCAGACCACTTGACCTGCCTCTTGAGAAACCTGTATGCAGGTCAGGAAGCAACAGTTAGAAC
>SJYV01007012.1:75415-96130 GCA_006410875.1 Neotragus pygmaeus
TGTGTGTGTGTGTGTGTGTGTGTGTGTGTGTGAGAGAGAGAGAGAAATTGAAAAGTGTTAGTCATTCAGTTATGTCTAACTCTTTGCCATATCATGGACTGTAAGCCTGCTAGTCTCTCCTCTGCTCATAAAATTCTCTAAGAATTGGGTAGCCATTCCCTTCCCCAGGGGATCTTCCCAACCCAGGGATAGAACCTGGGTCTCCCACATTGCAGGCAGATTCTTTACCAGATGTCTGAGCCACCAGAGAAGCAATAAATATACACACACACACACACACACACACATATATATATATCAATTCGGTTCAGTCACTCAGTATGTCTGACTGTTTGCAACCCCATGGGTGGCAACACACCAGGCTTCCCTACCCATCACCAACTCCCAGAGCTTGCTCAAACTCATGTCCATTGAGTCAGTGATGCCATCCAACCATCTCATCCTCTGTTGTCCCCTTCTCCTCCCACATTCAATCTTTCCCAGCATCGGGGTCTCTTCCATTGAGTCAGTTCTTCACATCAGGTGGCCAAAGTATTGGAGTTTCAGCTTCAGCATCAGTCCTTCCAATGAATATTCAGGGCTGATTTCCTTTAGGATTGACTGGTTTGATCTCCTTTCAGGCCAAAGGGACTCTCAAGAGTCTTCTCTATATAAATATTTAAATTTATATATATATATAATTTATATGCATATAAATTTATATTTATATAAGCCATATACATATATTTAAATTTTGTTCTCATCCTTCCTTTGAACTTGCAATTCATGGGAATGTTGACTGCAAAGATGGATGTCAACAATTCCTCCTGAACCTGTTTGCACAATTATCCCCTCCCATCAAGGGGTGAAATTTTCCCTTGGTATCTCTAATTTTCTTTAAGAGATCTCTAGTCTTCCCTGTTCTATTATTTTCCTCCGTTTCTTTCATTGATCGCTGAGGAAGGTTTTCTTATCTCTCCTTGCTATTCTTTGGAACTCTGCATTCAAATGGATATCTTTCCTTTTCTCCTTTGTTTTTTGCTTCTCTTCTTTTCACAGCTATNAGTTTATTGTGATCCACACAGTCAAAGGCTTTGGCATAGTCAATAAAGCAGAAATAGAATATTAAAAGCAGAAACATTGCTTTGCCAACAAAGGTCCATCTAGTCAAGGGTATGATTTTTTTCAGTGGTCATGTAGGGATGTGAGAGTTGCACTGTGAAGAAAACTGAGCACTGAATTGATGCTTTGGAACTGTGGTGTTGGAGAAGACTCTTGAGGGTCACTTGGACTTCAAGGAGGTGCAACCAGTCCATCCTAAAGAAGATCAGTCCTGCGTTTTCATTGGAAGGACTGATGTTGAAGCTGAAAGTTCAATACTTTGGCCACCTGATGTGAAAAGAAAAGACCTTGATGCTAGCAAAGATTGAGGGCAGCAGGAGAAGCAGACAACAGAGCATGAGATGGTTGGATGGCATCACCAACTCAATGGACATGGGTTTGGGTGGACTCTGGTAGTTGGTGATGGACAGGGAGGCCTGGCTTGCTGTGATGGGGTCACAAAGAGTTGGACACAACTGAGCAACTCAGCTGACTGATTTTGACTGTTTTGGACTCTATACAAGTTGCACCAATTCATTGACCCAATGTCAAACAAGTTTAATCACATAGAATTAGCCATAGACTAGAAAATGGTGAAAACTTGTAGAAATATGTCTGTGAATATGGAAAAAACCATTGTGCAGAACTAAAGTGAGTGAGTATAGAAAGAACCATGGATTCCTTTGGGGTTAATTTTAAAGGTTATTTTTATATTACATAAAATATACAAGTAAATTGTCAATATATAAATATTTAGAGTAGAAAATGAAAGTTGATATTTTGGACTAAATATAGCAGATTTTTTGGTTAAGTATAGCAGACACATTTTAACATTTGCCTCATCATAAAACCCCAGTAGAAAGACAATAAGATGATTTTTTAAAAGTTGTAAATCCACAATGGCAAGAAAATCATAGAAGAGGTGTCAACATAGTAGATGGATGAAAACTGAAATCAGCAGAACAAAGGAAGTTGAAATGTAAACTGGGTAGCAAGGCACTTTGGACCACATGGAGACATGAGGTATCTTTGAACCGGGGAGTATGAGTAGGACTGAAAAGCAGGGTTATTATTAGAAATATTGTTTAAGAAATCAATGCCCAGATTTCCTCCTTCAGTCCACACTGTCACATACTCACTGCTCCCTTCCCTTGAATGAAGGCAGGTGGATTTTCTAGAGATGTGAAGTCAAAGAAACTCTGAGTTTAAGACATTTCAGAGTCAGTGAAGGAAGGTGTGACTGTGTGGGAGGGGAATCAGAGGACTCTTGATTTATTATAAGTCTTGTAGAATTTTCAAAGAATAATTAAAGGGATGTTTTGTCTCTCCTCCCTGCAGGACTTGATGATTAAGAGATTCTTCAGCCTCTCACATGGAATCAAATTTATTTTGGGTCTATATGAATATTATGGTGAATTTATATTTTAGTGTTATTTCAGTATTCTGGAGAGAAGGGAAGAATTTTTATGATAAAAGGAGATGCAAAAGAAAATATTTTTTTTTTTGACCATTTTATAATACTAATTTTTTTCAATAAAATATCAAAGTAATCAGAATTCAATTTTTCACAAACATTGTTCTGATTCTAGGTGTCATAAGTCTTAGAATAAAACCAGGTATTAAAAAATTTTCATCCTATCTCAGATTCAGTCTCTTGCAAATAATTCAATGACAGCCTCAGTTTTCTGGAATATAAGTAAGATTCGCATCTTGTTCAGGTGGACACACACAACTTTGACTGAGTGCCAACAGTGAGCTGAGCAGAGAGCAGAGCCTTGCCTGTATGTGGTGGCATCATATCCTGAGTCCTGATGGGTAGTGATTTCTTATCACCAAAGCATTTCTTACTCCCAAGATGAACTTGATATGTTGAATGTATGACTGAAAATAATCTGATTTTTTCTTAATCCAGAGCTTTTCCTTCCAAATGAGTATTGTTCTTTTCAAATTATTCACCTTAGAGAATTAGATAATACTAGCATATCATGTCATTTTAGAATTCTTCCTTCGAATTTCTTTCTCTTGGATCCTGAAGAATGATTTTTATCCCTATTTTAAGAATAAAATAAAAGTGTCTGAAATTAAATGCAGTGAATATGTTAGATGAGGAAGTGAGTAAGTTCCCTTTGGGGAAATAAATTTGAGGTAAGACAGTATTGAAATACCCCTGAGTTTAATGTTTGACTGCTGAACAGTTCTCACAGCTGAACATTGTTTCTCTAGGTGGCTATTTCTAAAGAGACTATACATTGAATATATAAGTCATGTAGTTCATGACTCAACATTCAACAGTTTTTATTTTACTGGTCAGATGTATTTTGATTTAATGCCTTTTTTCTCTCTTTGTATGGGTAGCTGAATTCATGGGTGAAGTGAAAGTTGCTCAGTCATGTCCGACTCCTTGAAGCCCCATGGTCTATACAGTCCATGGCATTCTCCAGTCCAGAATACTGAAGTGGGTAGCTATTCCCTTCTCCAGGGGTCTTCGCAACCCATGGATCCAACCCAGGTCCCCCACATTGCAGGCAGGTTCTTTACCAGCATTCATGGGAGTTTTGTTTATACTAATTCAATTCCTGTGAGGTCATTATTTTGTAGACTTAGTGCAGTATCATAATCAACCAATAAACTACCTTTTGTAAGTAAATTTAATACTAGAGATAATGTTCATGTATTCAGGGACTGGTATAGTTTGCATAGAACATGAAGCAAAGCATGTCTTCTGACAGTGTGGACAAGCACACAGTTAAAGTTCTGAGGATTATAACAATGATGAAGGTGGGTAGAGAGGTGTAGGAAGGCAGGTTAGGTGGTGAAGAAGTCATAAGATCAAGGGATCAGTTCCTTTTAGTAAAATTCCATAATTTTACAGTAAATGGAGGTCCAGGTAGGCGATTTTCCTAATACAAATGGAAGAACAGGATTTCAGTTCCAGAATCCAGAGTTTTATTTCTTTATGATCTCTTTCCTACTCCAAGCTTCAGGAACCCTTGAATTATGTAGTTTGTTCTCAATGCTTTCTTACCTAAAATCACATCTCTCTTCTTTTTTCTCTTTTTTTTCCCCCTAAGTTTCTGTACTGAAAATTTCCTCTCACATGTCTTTCCTCTCAAGTTGGAAGTTCTTTAATATAAAAAGGAGAAGTTTCTGAAAGCCTTTGGCATAAGCTGGCATAAACCTACTATGGGGTGAGGTGAAAAAGCTAAGAGGCATTTACTTTCAAACCTTGACAGCAGAAACCACCATCAGTGAGATTTCTAGCCTTCATTTCTTTTGGAGAAGTCTTCACAGCCCCTTGGTGGAATAGAACTGTGGTGAAAACATCGAAGGTCACTGATCAGACCCTTTCTCCTCTTTTACCAAGAGAGTTCATTATGCTACTTGGATCATGGTTCTTTATTGTCTAATTAGAGTCATGGATGGAGAAGACAGTGGAAACTGAGAAAACTTAAATTTATATTCTCCACCTTCATTGGGACCAGAAGAGGAGAAAAGGTTTAGAAGCAAGGAGAAGGCAGCAAGAGAGGAAGTAGTGAGACTAAGACATTTTGGAGGAATTTTGAGGTTGGATAAGAAGAGTTTTACCAGCCCCTTCCTGTAGTGGATGTCTGGAGAGAGACAGCTATGAGGAGAGATTTTAAGAAGGTTCTTTTTTGAGTCGTTCAATAGAGGTCTTCCTCTTTTGCTTCTGTAAGAGACTTCCCTGTAGGCATACTGGTTTTCAAGTCTAGGAGGAATTGGAATTCTTTTTCAATAGTTCTACACTTTAAATTTTAGGTCTGTGATATATTTTAAGTTTATTTTTGTGAAATGTGCAAGGTCTGCATCTAGATTTGTTTATTTATTGTTTGCATGTGAATGTCTTGTTGTTTCAGTACCATTTGTTTGAAGATTATGCTTTGTTCATTGAATTGCCTGTGCTCCTTTCTCAAAGATCAGCTGGCTGTATTTGTGTGGGTCTATTCCTGGGCTCTCTGCTCTTGGACACTGACTTGTCTGTCTTTTCACTAATACCATGCTGTCTTTATTGCTGTAGCTTTATAATAAGTTAAGTCTTGTGCAGTGTACCGTGTAGTTTCCTGACGAGGGATCAAACCCGTGTCCCCTGAAGTGGAAGTGCAGAGTTTTAACTGG
Source organism: Neotragus pygmaeus (assembly GCA_006410875.1). Lineage (NCBI taxonomy): Eukaryota > Metazoa > Chordata > Mammalia > Artiodactyla > Bovidae > Neotragus > Neotragus pygmaeus. The sequence continues at coordinate 80,630 of SJYV01007012.1, forward strand.
GTTAAGTTATGTTTAAGGGAAGTCCCTGGATTGCTAAAATAGTCCTCAAAGTTAGAGCAAGGAAAAAAAAAAAAAATCAAAGTTTCATTTGGAAAATACAACTGTCCATTTTTGGTGTTTTCTTTCTTTCCCAGACTGCCTAGCCCAATTGTTCACAATCTGCCTTAAAAATAAAAATGACTGTGTGTCAGAAACCAAAAGGATGAGATCAGATATTAATTAATGCTTATAAACAGCTGAGAGGAAGAAATGGTGACCAATATGCTAAATGCTTTTGCTGTCGTCTCTTTTGCTGAAATGTTATAAAGATTATCTATGGCAAATGAAACCTATTGACTCACTGGCTAGTTAAGAAGTCCAGTCCCTGGCCAATGAGGTTAAATTTTCCAGTAGTACTTTCAAGACACTATCATTAGTTTTTCTATTCCTTTATCTGGCTATTTTATTTATTATATGAGAGTGAAGATAAGTCCTAAATCCCCTTATTCTACAACCTTAATAAATATCTGGAGAGATTGGAGATATAGATAGAACACTTTTCACTCTTCTTGGGGTCCCTTTTCCAACCATAACTCTACCTCGATGATCTCCTCATTTGTAGTGTGACACTAATCTAGAGGACTGTTTCTTTCATTGCAGCCTCATTTTTTCAGTCAATGCAAACAGAAGTGGCAGGATATTAGAGACAAAATGGATTGTGCTAAAAAAATTACAGTTTAACTTCTCATTTATCAATGTAATTGAAAGTTACTAGCAGGGTGCGTGGTGCCCGTGTTTCTATCAGGGCGTGAGTAATCTATTTACGCAGCATAATTCATCCTTCTGAGGTTCTAATGAGAACTGCTTAATTCAGGTTTTAATCAAACCTGACAAATCATCATTGAAGTTGGCAATAGGCTTCTTCACAGGTGCCATTTCCCTGCTAGTTTGATGTAGCTTAGATTCATCTCCCTCTCTGCATGTTCCTTTCAGGCTTCACTTATTATAACAACAAAAAAGGACTGGTTTTCCTTCAACACCGAAATGCCAAGTGTTTCTGGTCCGTCTTTGGACTCTTCAGTGCTATTAGTAGCAGGCTATTTTTTATTTACTATTATTTTTAATATTGGAAATAAGAAAAAATGATTTCAATTAAAACTGCATTTATCATGTTTTATTAAATATATACATTCCTTGAGCAGGTCCATGTTCCAAACCTTGCTCTTATCCAGTAATCTGAATGACTTAACAAGATCTATCTGCTAATGACTGATGGTCGAGGCTACACCAGCTTGGATGTACTTTGGAACCCCAAAGCCTGAAAGCTGGCATCTCATGTGATAAATAAAACCCATCTCTTTTTGGGGAGAAAGTACACAACAGATGAGAGATTCATAGCACAAAAAGAAATGGTGGTTTAATGTATGGATTTTAATATCACAAAAATGAGTATGAGGGCCTATAATCTTTGCTGTTAACATGTGACATGGAAAAGATGTTTAATCAGTCAGCCTCATGCCACGGAATAGGACTATGACCTCTGAAAAATGTTAAGTTTTCCCTAAACCCAGCTTTATAATTAATTATATGTATCCTTTCAGTTTCCAAATCCCTTTAGTATGTATTAAATAATTTTGCTTCACAATAACCTTTTGAAACAAGTAATACACATAAAAATATCCCATTTAACAGATAAACCAACAAAATTAAAGAAGGTGATTTCTTTGCCCAAGCCCATATAGTTGGAAGTAATGAAATCGGACCTCCAGTCCAGTTATGTCAACTCTGAGATTTGTTGTTATACGGTACCTTGTTGACGTCAGCGGAGATGAGCCTTTGACAGACTTCTTGCTGTACCTAAAATGATCTTCACCATGATCTGGGAAGTAAGACTCTTCATTTTAGCCCACCTATAATTCTTTGGCTGGTGCTGCTGCTAAGTCGCTTCAGTCATGTCCGACTCTGTGCGACCCCATAGACAGCAGCCCACCAGGCTCCCTTGTCCCTGGGATTCTCCAGGCAAGAGTACTCGAGTGGGACAACCCCTTAAGGCTATATTTGTAGTTCCAAGCTATTTGCTGTTTATCATGGCTGTTTTTCATTATGTTGTTGTTCCATCACTAAGTTGTGTCCAACTCTTTGCAATCTCCATGGACTGTATTCCACCAGGCTCCTCTGTCCATGGGATTTCCCAGGAAAGAATACTGGAGTGAGTGGCCATTTCCTTTTCAAGGGATCTTCCCGGATCAGGGATTAAACCCACATCTCCTGCATTGGCAAGCAGATTCTTTGCCACTGAGCCACCTGGGAAGCCTATCTTTCATTATTAGACTATACCAAATGCAGACACTTTTGACTTACAGGGATACTAAGTCCTAACTGTGGATATCAAACACACTGCTCTAAAATCAGATGTTTCTCATCAAGCATTATGGGAAATCTGTCTCATTGTTTTGCTGTAGCTCATAGAAATATTCAGCTGGGAGGAACCTAGGAGATCACACAGAATAACATAGTTATTTAAATCAAAAGAACTGTGGACCATTGAGTTTAACTTTTATTTAATGACAATAACTAGGAATTATCAGAGTTTCTCACTTTTTAGACCATCTGTGTCAGCAATTTTTGCTTCTGTGGATGCATTTCAAGGATTATTTACCTAAGTTCTACTACGAGCATTGCTGAAGATGGTTTTGCTCTGAACTGGGATGGGGAGCTCTTCTGGATGGACTTGCTTAGGTATTGGAGTCTGAGAATCAGAGCTAGTCAGAGATTAAGTGGGGCTACAGCCTCATCTTCTGCATCTGGCATTATCGTTATCTGTTAGACATCATCACCCAGAAAAACTGTTTCTTTAGTAAAATTTGTCTTTTGTATCAACGATACAGGTAGGGTCTTAATAACTTGGTTCTTAGACTATCATCAGTTCTGGACACAGGAGGAAGTACATGGATTGTGATATAAAGTTGAATAATATATGGAAGAGGTTGGCTGGTCAGTCTGAAGGCTGGGAGTTTCAAACTTTGGAGCAAACACAATCAGTACATTCAGTATAATAAGTATCAATGTGTAACTTTGTAAAAATAAAGAGAAGCTATACATTCTTTTAAACATCTGTGAAACATTTGTAAAAATTGAACATGTCATTACGCTACAAAGATAATCTCTATTAATTCCATATAGAAGAAATTACACAAAACAGTTTTCTGAACCATATGCAGTAAAAATAAAAGCTAATCATAAAAGTATATTGAAATAGATGTATTCATTTCATATTCAAAGTAAACTGACATTTCTTAGAAATTATTAAAAATGCATCTATATAAGTAGATTAAAGGGAATACCGAAACATATTGTTAAAAATTTTGGAAAATAACAAAGTTATAGTCATATATGTGACTTTGGCCACCTGATGTGAAGAACTGACTCTTTGGAAAAGAACCTGATTTTGGCAAAGATTTAAGGCATGAGGAGAAGGGGATGACGGAGCATGAGATAGTTGGATGACATCACCGATTCAATAGATATGAGTTTGAGTAAGCTCTGGGAGTTGGTGATGGAGGGGGAAGCCTGGCGTGCTGTAGTCTATGGGGTCACAAAGAGTTGGACACGACTGAGTGACTGAAGTGATCTGAACACAGTTTGCTGGAAAAAAAATAAAGGCTTATGAACTATGTCTTCATTTTAAAGAAAACCCATAAAACAGCCATATAAACCCAAGGAAAGGAGAAAAAGAAGAAGCCAACAGAGAAGAGAGCTTGATCAACAGGAGAAATAAAATTGTGAATGAACATAGGTATAATAAATCAGGTGCAAATGTAGAGATTTACAACTTAGGAGCATATGTGTAACTTCATTCCAATAACTTTGGAAATTGAGTCATGAAGCTAAAAACAAATTAGATGTTTTCTAAGGTACACAGTATTCTAAACCTAAGGAGAGGTAGATACCCAAGCAAAACAGGAAACAAAAAGTAGTGGGAAAATTTCATCATTAAAAATTTCACTGGACCCAAAGATTTTACAGTGATTTTACCAAATATTTAAATACATTATTTAAAATAGTCCTGAGCATTAAACAGAGGAAAGTATCTGAACAATTCAGGATGCTACAGTGACAAACATCCCAGTAACGTCAGTGGTTTAACACAGAAATTTTACTTGTCAGTCAGATGAAATCTGTTGAGGTCACAAGCAAGCATTTCAGGCAGCCCTTTTTGATGTGGTGAATTAGTCAGCAGGGCTGCTCATATTTTGTGCCTCAATATTTTAACCCCACTGCCTTTATGTTAACTGCATAGTTAACTGCAAGATGGGAAGGGAAAATGTGGAGAACTGAAGGGGAGATAATACTTTTTGAAGCTTCTCAGCTCATTTCAAGACTAGGTCATGTCTAAGCCCAAACTGTAAAGCAATGCTCATACAAAAAATAAAATGCAGTAAACTGAAGGACAAATTTACATCAGTCTCCTTTATTAACAGAAATGCAGCTACTCTAAGCAAAATTTCAACTGATTAAAATCAGCTTGATAACATAGAGTTTATCACAGGAATGGAATAATTTTAGTCATTAGGCAATCTAATGAACTATTAATGCTAGCCATATTAAAAATGAAAATTTCTGATAAGAATGGTTAGTAAGCTATAGAAATGAAACTTTCTTCAGCTTCTAAAGGATTTAAGGGAGATCTTAAAACTGTAGAAAACTATATTAATGAAACTAAAAATATTGAAAATATTTGAAGTATTATAACTAAAATTGGAAATGATTAAAGCACCACTGTAGGTGTTTAATAGATAGTGCTGTATATCTTGATGAGAAAATTGATGGTATCAAAATTTCAGAAGCACATATACATCAGTTAAAAGATTTTGCTTCTGATATACAGTCATCCCTCAGTATCCATGGGGAACTGGTTCCAGGGCACCTTGTGGATACAAAAGTCAGTGGATACTGAAGTCCTTTATGTAAGATGACATAGTATTAAATATTTGCATATAATCTATGCACATCCTCCAATACACCTTAAATCATCTCTAGATTAGTTATGGTACCTAATAGTGTAAATGCTGTGTGAATAGTTGCTGATGCGTGGCAAATTTAAATTTTGAATTTTGGAGCTTTCTGAAATTTGAGGGGAGTATTTTCCATCCACTGTTGGTTGAATTCACAAATAAAAAACCCACAAATATGGAGGGCCTACTGTATATGTTCAAAATTATTTTTTACAATTGTATGTGTGATTATGGAGAAGTTTAAACAATTCAAATATATATGAACAAGGAAGTGATTAAATAACTACAACTCAACTGTACTGGAGAAGAGTGTACAGTTGCTAAAAATACCTCAAAAGATTTCTGAGTAATTTATGCATTTTTAAAAACTAGAGGGAAGCAGCAGGTAACACAGTATGTTATTATTCAGTTCCTGTTAAAGATCTGCTTGTATGAACATAGTCTGTGTGCCTGGGTCTATATTATCTTCATTTATTTTTATGTCTTTAATCACATGTGTGAATGCCTAGAAAATGTCTGGATGGAATATAGTCATGTCTCAGGTATAGTGAGTTCAGTTCCAGATCAACACAACAAGCAAATCTTGCAATAAACTTGAGTCACACAAATTTTTTGGTTTCCCAGTGCATATCAAAGTTATGTTAACACAGTTTCTGTCATCCATTAGGTGTATAACACATTGCTACTGTTAACTCACTTCAGTCATGTCCGACTCTGTGTGACTTCATAGACGGCAGCCCACCAGGCTCCCCCATCCCTGGGATTCTCCAGGCAAGAACACTGGAGTGGGTTGCCATTTCCTTCTCCAATTCATGAAAGTGAAAAGTGAAAGGAAAATCGCTCAGTTGTATCCGACTCTTCGCGACCCCATGGACCACAGCCTATCAGGCTCCTCTGTCCATGGGATTTTCCAGGCAAGAATATTTATGTCTAACAAATATATATGCCTTAATTAAAAGATACTTTATTGCTAAAAGATGGGCATCTTCTGAGTCTTCAGTGAGTTCTAGTAGTAACATAAAGCATTGATCACAGATCACTATAGCAAATATAATAATAATGAAAACATTTGCAATATTGTGAAAATTACCAAAATGTGACACAGAGACATGAAGTGAGCAAATGCTGCTGGAAAAGTGGTGCCCAGAGACTTGCTGGACACGGGGTGGCCACAGACCTTCTATTTGTAAAGAATGCATTTTCTGCAAAGTTCAGTAAAGCAAACCACAGTAAAATGTGCTTGTATACAAAACTCTTAACATTGATTGGCCTCTGAAGAGGTAAATAGGATTTATGGTTTCTGAAAAGGAATTTCCATTTTGGTAATCTTTATTATTCAAAGAAATATGTTGTAGTAGATTAAAAAATACTGTTGACTACTGTATCGCCTGTGTAGGGTGATAGAGTTAGGTGTTCAATAATTAGATGTTGAATGAATTGAAGAAAAAAAAATTTAAAGTTATCAATACATAGTTTACCATAAAGGTGATCTTGTCAATATGCTTTTATATGCAAATGGTAATAAAAATGATCTAACAATGAGTATGTGAAATATAGGAAAAGTCTTTTCCTGTCTTTAGACCAATATTCTTTTAAGTCATAATTTTTTGAAAATTTTCTCTGCATATGTATATATACATATACATATATACATATATATATGTATATACACAAACATAGATTTCCCAAATTCTTAGTGTTGAACCTCGACTCTTATACTTTCAGAATAGGGCTTGGTCTACTTATAGTCATGGCTCTTATTTTTTTTAATTGAAGCTTCAGGTTTTGCTTCATAGATTTAAGACCAATATTCTTTTATCTAAAGGTAATCACTAAGAGTTTATTCGTACAAAAGTATGGATTTATTCAGTGCCTTATTGATGCATTTTTTTTCTTTTGTTTCATTGTTGAAAACAAGGTTTTGATGATTATTTTTACATTGGAATTCTGACTACTGGAATATCCATAGGGTTAATTTTCAGTAGATAATTTACTAGATCATGTGACATAAAGATTTAAAATTCAATAGTTATTGCCAAACTGCTTGCTAGAAAGGCATTCCAGTGGTACATGAGAATGCTGAATTGTCACCATCATATGTAGAATCATCAAGGTTGTGACTGTTTTCATTGTGATTGTATAAAATAGTTAATTATGGAGAACTCATACCTCACAATACTGAGCATCTCTTAGCCATGAACAGGATGTATCTTACTTCAATTTTGTCATTTCCTCCAGTTGATTTTTATAGTAGTTTTCTATGGGCCCAGGACCTTTCTTAAATATATTTCCATTTGTTATTGCTCCCAATAAAAAATTCTTTGCATATTTGCTATTGATTTTTATATATTAGCTTTATAATCAACTGCTTTACTAAATTCTGTCCTATGTAGTTTTGATTCTCTCAGTTTTCTATGCTAATTCTTTCCTTGTTTATGGCTATGCAGAATCTTCTTCGCTGTGTGGGCTTTTTTCTAACTGTGGTGAGCAAGGGCTACTTTGTAGTTGCTGTGCACGGACTTCAAATTGCAGTGACTTCTCTTGTTGTGGAGCATGGGCTCTAGGGCACATGGGTTTCGGTAACTGTGGCCTGTGGGATCAGTAATTGGCTCCTGGGCTCTGGAGCACATGGCCAATACTTGTAGCTCACGGGCTTAGTGCTCCATGGCATGTGGAATCTTCCCGGCCCAGGGATCAAATCCATGTCTCTGCCATTGGCAGGTGGATTCTTTACCACTGAGCCACAAGAGAAACCCTACATACGTACTTCAGTTCAGTTCAGTTCAGTCACTCAGTCGTGTCTTTGTGACCCCATGAATCGCAGCACGCCAGGCCTCCCTGTCCATCACCAACTCCCAGAGTTTACCCAAACTCATGTCCATCGAGTCGGTGATCCCATCCAGCCATCTCATCCCCTGTCATCCCCTTCTCCACCTGCCCCTAATCCCTCCCAGCATCAGGGTCTTTTCCAGTGAGTCAGCTCTTCGCATGAGGTGGCCGAAATATTAGAGTTTCGGTTTCATCATCAGTCCTTTCAGTGAACACCCAGGACTGATCTCCTTTAGGATGGACTGGTTGGATCTCCTTGCAGTCCAAGGGACTCTCAAGAGTCTTCTCCAACACCACAGTTCAAAAGCATCAATTCTTCAGCACTCAGCTTTCTTCACAGTCCAGCTCTCACATCCATACATAACCACTGGAAAAACCATAGCCTTGACTGGACGGACCTTTCTGGGCAAATTAATGTCACTACTTTTGAATACGCTGTCTAGGTTGATCCAAGAAGTAAGCATCTTTTAATTTCATGGCTGCAAGCACCATCTGCAGTGATTTTGGAGCCCCCCAAAATAAAGTCTGACACTGTTTCCACGGTTTCCCCATCTATTTCCGATGAAGTGATGGGACCAGATGCCATGATCTTCGTTTTCTGTATGTTGAGCTTGAAGCCAACTTTTTCACTCTCCTCTTTCACTTTCATCAAGAGGCCTTTTAGTTCCTTTTCACTTTCTGCCATAAGGGTGGTGTCATCTGCATATCTGAGGTTATTGATATTTCTTCTGGCAATCTTGATTCCAGCGTAGTTATATCACCATTTAAAAATGAGTAATTTCTACCTTTTATCACCCAATAGTTTTAATATACTTTCTTTGATTACTTAATTGGATAAGACTTTGAGAACAAGGTCATAATAATATTTAAAATAGTGACCATTGTTGCTTTGGCTTTAACTTTTTATTCCATACATATTACTTAAAAAAGTGAAAGTGTAAGCCCCTCAGTCATGTCTGACTATAGTCCACCAGGCTTCTCTGCCCATGGAATTCTCCAGGCAAGAATACTGGAGTGGGTAGCCATTCCTTTCTCCAGGGGATCTTTCAGACTCAAGAAATCAATACAAAAGCTGTGCGTTGGTTTTATATTAAGAAAAAAAATACTTAAAATATTAAAGAGCATTTTCTTGTCTCCAAAATTATATCTTTGACTAAGCCTAAGAAATCATAGCTTTCATGCTCCCAACCAAGCATTGCTGAATTGACTAAATATCATAAATATCTCAACATCCTAAATGCCATGCCAGTCTTTGCTTTTTTGTGGTGGTTGTGTTTATTACCAATCCTGATGCTAGCGATTGGCATTAGATGGTAAAGATTAAAAAAGTGATCACCCCCTGAGAAGCAGGATAATTAAAATAGTATATTGTTAACATACCTACTGTCAATGTAAATACTGCAAAAAGTGAAACTTACTGCCATGGTTTGTAAGTGATCAAAGATGGGCCATTAAGTGGATGGCCAAAAACAAAGGATGAATAAAAGGGTAGAAAATAGAAAGCACTTTACTCTGGTGTTTATGCGTTCTGTAAAATCGTTGCCCAGGTTTGTTATGGTATCTTGGTTGCTAAAATCAGAGCCATTTTCAAACCTCCATCCTGGAAAGAAGATGAGTCTAAATGAGTATGAGTATTCCATCATGGAGAAAAACATTCTAAAGTTGTAGATTGGAAAGTTGATTTAGCTTGTTACTTTGACTATCAAAACATTTTAGTTTAAGAAACATTTCATTTGAGGTAAAAAAGCACATTTTCCTCTTATACTTAGTCATTCACAGTGGCACTCAGCATTCCAAGAGATTCAAGTGCTTTTTATCCATCTTTTTTTTCCCATTACCTGACTGTTTTATTTTGCTGTGCAATATAAGGGATGGTATAGAGAAAAAGTGAGAGTCAGGTTTGGGTAGAGGATATTTTAGAGAGGATAAAATCCTTGGGAATGCATCCTTACAGAATTGTACAATTACCTAAGATAGTAAGATATAATGTTTAGATACCAAATTATACTTGTAGGAATATTTTCAAGAATAAGTATTGTTTTTGATTTTGTTCTTTAGGATAAAGTAACAAGGCAGTCTTAGGGTAGACTTAAACAAAGCCTGCTAACTACATTCTGCTATAAACAGATTATCATGTCTATAATTTATTATTGTGCAAATAAATAATTAGCAGTAATTATATTGGAGAATTCTTTATCCATTTTTGTTAGAAATTAATTTATCTCTCCAAGTATCTCTTAATTGTTTTGAACACAAAATTGTATCACTTTATTACTTAGGACTTCATTCAAGAATAAAGGAATAGAAAAGGGCCATCAGAATTCTTCACTGTGAGTTTCACATGTGTTCATGAAAGATTCCTGTCCATCCTCACATGGAACTCATAGGTCCTTTTAGCATTAAAGTAAAAGCTCAGATGTGTCCGACTCTTTGAGACCTCATGAACTATACAATCCATGAAATTTTCCAGGCCAGAATACTGGAATGGGTAGCCTTTCTGTTCTCCAGGGATTCTTCCCAACCAGGGATCGAACCCAGGTCTCCTACATTGCAGGAGGATTCTTTAGCAGCTGAGCCACAAGGGAAAGACAAGAATACTGGAGTGGGTAGCCTATCCCTTCTCCAGGATATCTTTCTGATCCACAAATTGAACTGGGGTCTCTTACATTGCAGGCATATTCTTTACCAACTGAGCTATCAGAGAAGCCTCCTTTTAGCATTGCTTGGGATCTAAATGTTGCTTCCTGCTGAAATCTTTTTGCTTTCAAACCTATCACCACCAGCTGTGTGAGTGCTGGCCATTCAGCTGCCTTCTCCTGGACTCCTCTGCCTTTAATCAGGTATTGTTTGTGCTCTGCATGGTGATCTCTAAGCTGTTGTTGACTTCTTTATAGACCGTAATGCACCAAAGCCAGCTTGCTTTCCACGCAGAGGTTGGGAGAATGCTTATTTACACCTTCTCCTCTTTCAGCTCAACGTTGTTATCAATACCAAGCAGAGTTCTTTGTTTCTTGTATTTATCTCCAGTTGCTGCTGTAACAAATTTGGTGTCTTTTTAACATCACCAATTTATTATATTCTAGTTGTATAAATAAGAAATCTGACCCAGGTCTTACTGGGCTCAAGACAAGGTGTTGTCAGGGCCATGTTCCTGTCTGAAGATTAGGGAAGAGTCTGTTTCCTTGCATTTTCTGGCATGTAGAGGTTGCTCACATTCCTTGACATATGACCCCTTCCTCCATCTCCAAAGGCAGCAACATTGCCTCTTTGATAATTTTTCCATAATCACATCCTTCTCTGACCATACAAGGGTGTTTTCATTTCTTATAGGGACCCATGTGATTAGATTTGGCCCACCTGTATGATCCATGATAACCTCTCCATCTTATAGTCCTTAATCTTAATCATATCTATGAAGTCCCTTTGCCATATTCACAGATTCCAAGGGCTAGGACCTGGACATCGTTGGGGCCCCATTACTCTGCCAACCATATTCCCCAGTAGCATACAGAGGCTTTGGTGTAAATAACTCTTTCCATTGTGTTTTTTTGGTTCCTCTGGCCTTTGTAAAATTCAGGTAATAATCCATTTATTATACCTGAGGATGCAATCTGTGTCAGAGAGATTTACTCTGCTCTGTTTAGTTCTCCTTGAATTTACGGTTCTAGTCACTGCCTGTTTACACTAAGATCCAGTTTGCACCCTGTTACGTTTCCCGTTTGTCTACACTTTCTGTATGTTGTCTCTGGTTTGGGCTTCCAGATATGTTTGGCTTGTAGGACGCACTGGTGGATCCTGGAGGGATTCAGGAGTAAAGAAGCCAAGGTATTTCTAAAATTTACTTTCTTCTGCCTCAGACAACAGTTTCTGTGAGTGGCTGTGTCTTTAGGGTGACGTGTTCTTTCTGAACAGCTTGCCCTTTGTAAAACCGGCCCCTACAGGTAAACCCTGCTGGGGTTCCAGCTGCCCCCAGTGTCCCAAGCATGTGATTTCTGGAAGTAACTCTTCTCTGTTGTGCTCCTGCAGTCCCAGAAGTGATGGGGGGTTTCTGCTGTTTCCAACTGTTCATTTACTCTACCACACCCTGCTTTGCTTCCCATGTCTCTCATCATCTGTATAACCTCTTCCCTGTATTAAGTCCCTTGTGTTTAAAACACTGAAAGTGTTTCTTGTTTCCTTACTGACCTCTGACTGATACAAAAATGGATCCTCCTCTAAGGACATTCAGCCCAGCCCTCATACAACTAACTGATTAGATATGCTTAGTGTGAATCCCAGGCTAAGTATGCCTTCACCTCAGCATCAGCCTGTCTTGAGTGCAAACATAATTAGCAATTGAAAAGTTCTTGGTGCTTAATCTAATGGAAACTCATATATGGATTTTTTGAGTATTACAGAGAGATGCTAGAATCAATATGTTCTGAAAAGGATAAACTGCAGTTTTAATTCTATGTCCATATAACTGGGTGGGGAAGCAAACAAAAGAAAATTTGTTATCAACTGGTTTATACAGAAGCTGAAACTTCTGAAGAAAAATGTCCTATGAAGAATTCCTGGTGTCTGAGTGCTAAGAAACTTTAGTAGGAACAAGGTTACCTGACACTAAATTTGAAGTTAATTGTTATTATGGGCTGAATTATGTCTCCTTAAAATTTGTATGTTGAAGCTCTTACTCCCAGGGCCTCAGAATGTGTCTGTCTTTGGAGATGAGGCCTTGAAAGAGACGATTAAGTTAAAAGGAGGCCCTTAGGCTGAGCCCTAATCTAATGTGACTGGTATCTTTATAAGAAGAGGAAGTTTGGAAACACAAGTGACTTCAAGGATATATGTATGTAGAGAAAAGGCCATGTGAAAACACAGTGAGAAGGTGGCTATGTGCATGCCAAGGAGGGAGGCTTTAGGAGAAAACAAACCTGTTGACACCTTGACATCAGACTTCTAGGCTCCAGAACTGTAAGAATATTAGTATCTAAGCATCCAGTCTGTGGTATTCTGTTACAGCAGCCCTAGCAAACTAATGCACTTGCATTTTGTGTTGTAGACCTCTTCCATTGCTACAAATGTCAATATACTCTGTTGCATTCACAAAAGTCTCAGAGGAATGATGTTTTTTGAGGGGAGGATGGTGCCACAGAAGGATTAAAGAAAGAGATCTGTGCTTTATGTCTAGATTTGTGAGTTACAGAGAGAGAAGAGCTGAAAGGAGATGCTGAGATGGAGAGTTCCACATGAGCAGCACCTTGGGGACACTGATGCCCAAGGACATGTATACCCATCCTAATCTGACCTCAACACTCTCACTCCCAAATACTTACCTCATGTCACCCTCTAAGAAATGCTGGTTTACTGGGGAAGAGAGTAGATTTTTCACAATCACTAGATGGTATGTCCTTAACTATAATAGCCAAATTCTACATAACTCTTAAAGGACACTGTTGTTGTTTAGTTGCTCAGTAGTGTCTGACTTCTTGTGATTCCCTGGACTATAGCCTGCCAGGCTTCTCTGTCCATGGGATTCTCCAGGCAAGAATACTGGAGTGGATTGCCATTTCCTACTCCAGAGGATTGTCTGGACACAGGGATCAAACTCGAATCTTCTGCATTGGCAGGTGGATTTTTACCACTGAACCATCTGGGAAGTCCCCTTAAAGGATATTCAGTTCAGTTCAGTTCAGTTCAGTCACTCAGTCGTGTCCGACTCTTTGTGATCCCATGAATCGCAGCACTTCTTATTTGATTATTGATGGAAATAGAAAACAGCTAAATAGGACGACTATGGAAACAGCTGAAGGAAGATGGAGCACTTGTGATCAAAGGTATATGAAATGATGATTTTCATGTGATTAATGAATTATATTGATCAGCATTAAAGAGAGAAGATATATGAGGTTAGGAGGAAGAGTTGCCTGTGCACCACACTTATGATGGCAGGTCTGGCAGATCACAGCTCCACAGCAAGGGGAAAAATAAAACAAAGCTTCATGTACGGGGATGATCCAGAGAGACGTTGTGGGGTGGGAGGTGGGAGGGGGATTCAGAATTGGGAGCTTGTGTACACCTGTGGTGGATTCATGTTGATGTATGGCAAAGCCAATAGAGTATTGTAAAGTCAAATTAAAAAAAAAAAAAGTAAAAAAATAAAAAAAGCTTCATTTGAACAGAATACAGGTGATCTACATCACTCATACATAATGCCCACAAACAAGCCATATACTCACTCTCATTTGTCTTTTCTCATATTTTTCCTTCCACACGAAATATTCTTCATTCCTGCCTACACATGTTCAAAAGTTAAAAATCCTTGAAGCATTAAATAAAATACCACTGTCTCCTTCAGCATTGCTGGTTACCTCAAGTTAGATGAATTACTCTTGCCTATGTATTTCTCTTTATTGGCTTTATAATTTACTCTAGCACCTAATTCATTGAACTTTTTACATATATATTTTTACCACTAAATTGTGAAATGTTATTCCTTTCATAACCTTTAACATATATATGAAGATACTAGATGCTGAATCAATATTTTCCTGGGTAAAATTTGGTTTGAATGTTCAGTTAGTGAATTTCTTTCTTTTTTTTTTTAGAAAATAAGAATCTAAAAATCAAAACTATTTTCAGTCCATTGGTAAAGATTCCATTGTGATTCTTTCCTATTTAAGTATTGGTATCCAAGACTGTAAGGAGTTTCTTACCTTTGCACTTGAGCTATTTTGTCATTTTCCTGTCTTAAGTTACAGAGGATGAAATGACACTGAGAGTTGGAAATTTGCCCCAGATTAGGTAGCCCAGCTGGTAAAGAATCCATCTGCAATGCAGGAGAGCCCGGTTTGATTCCTGGGTCAGGAGATCCCCTGGAAAAGGGATAGGCTACTCACTCCAGTATTCTCGGGCTTCCCTGGTGGCTCAGTCAGTAAAGAATCTGCTTTTAATGCAGGAGACCTGGGTTTGATTCCTGGGTTGGGAAGATACCCTGGAGGAGAGCATGGCAATCCACTCCGGTGTTCTTGCCTGGAGAATACCCATGGACAGAGGTGTCTGGGGGTTACAGTCCATGGGGTTGCAAAGAGTTGGACATGAATGAGCAACTAAGCACACATATATTGCTTTGGGCTTCCCAGGAGCTACTAGTGGTAAAGAACTGGAGAAGGGAATGACAACCCACTCCAATATTCTTGCCTGGTGAATCCCACAGACAGAGGAGATTGGAAGGCTACAGTCCACAGGGTCACAAAGAGTTGGACATGCCTGAAGCAACTTAGCAGGTATGCACATATAGTACCTTAAGAGGATAGCCCAAAAATGCTTCTATTATTTTGCTAAACACTATGCTGCAAGGAGATCCAACCAGTCCATTCTGAAAGAGATCAGCCTTGGGATTTTTTTGGAAGGAATGATGCTAAAGCTGAAACTCCAGTACTTTGGCCATCTCATGCGAAGAGTTGACTCATTGGAAAAGACTCTGATGCTGGGAGGGGTTGGGGGAAGGAGGAGAAGGGGACGACAGAGGATGAGATGGCTGGATGGCATCACTGACTCGATGGACATGAGTCTGAGCTGACCTTATTTTGGGGGCTCCAAAATCACTGCAGATGGTGACTGCAGCCATGGAATTAAAATACTTTTACTCCTTGGAAGGAAAGTTATGACCAACCTAGATATCATATTAAAAAGCAGA
>SJYV01007012.1:97243-111195 GCA_006410875.1 Neotragus pygmaeus
GTTGGACATGAATGAGCAACTAAGCACACATATATTGCTTTGGGCTTCCCAGGAGCTACTAGTGGTAAAGAACTGGAGAAGGGAATGACAACCCACTCCAATATTCTTGCCTGGTGAATCCCACAGACAGAGGAGATTGGAAGGCTACAGTCCACAGGGTCACAAAGAGTTGGACATGCCTGAAGCAACTTAGCAGGTATGCACATATAGTACCTTAAGAGGATAGCCCAAAAATGCTTCTATTATTTTGCTAAACACTATGCTGCAAGGAGATCCAACCAGTCCATTCTGAAAGAGATCAGCCTTGGGATTTCTTTGGAAGGAATGATGCTAAAGCTGAAACTCCAGTACTTTGGCCATCTCATGCGAAGAGTTGACTCATTGGAAAAGACTCTGATGCTGGGAGGGGTTGGGGGCAGGAGGAGAAGGGGACGACAGAGGATGAGATGGCTAGATGGCATCACTGACTCGATGGACATGAGTCTGAGTGAACTCCGGGAGTTGGTGATGGACAGGGAGGCCTGGTATGCTGCAATTCATGGGGTTGCAAAGAGTCAGACACGACTGAGAGACTGAACTGAACTGAACTGAACATATGCTACTTTTCTATGAGAGATGCCAACATGCCTTTGTCAGTAATATTTCTGTGTATGCAGTTAAGTCCAATTCAGCAGTTTATTGGTACTTTCTTGACTCCTATTCTTTATACAGATCTAAGAGGGATAAGAAGAATTAAAAAAACATGATATGGTCATCCCCAATAAGCTTTTAAATTGAGAAAATGTCTTAAGCTGTGGTAATCAATAAGATCATGAATAGTAATTGATTACAATGCTTCATAAATTGCAACTTGACATTCTTAAGGCACTCTGTGGCAGAAACAGCCACATATACAAGAAGTATTAATATAGTTCAATAATAACAGCACTCAAACATTGATTAGAATTTTGTCTGAGCTCAGGGCCAATTATGAACATTCCTCAAATTCTGACCTGTTTTGGATTTCAGTTACTCCTTAAGAATTTACCCTTTATCTCCTATAACTGACCCACTTTGTTTTCCATATTTTTGCATTGTCTTTCGTTACTCATTCGGCAAAGTTATACAAGATATGATTCATAGTGATAGCAGTGGCTGATGTCTAATTAGTACGTATTTTGTACATTGCTCTCTGCTATGTGAGTTATAGTATTATAGTTATCCTGAAAGGAAAACATTATTTCTATTATATAAGTTAAAAAAAAAGATGTTAAGTAAAATTTGAAATTACCCACATTACCCTTGGACACAGAGCTGAGTGGTGAGAATGGGATTCACACAACATTGTGTTGAGTTTCAAAGCCTGCGATCTTGGCACAGTACTTTGTGGAATTTAAAAGATAGAGAGACTACTGTTGTCTGGGGGTGACTAAACTTATTTCATGAAAGAAGTGAAATTACTGTCATCCTTTGAATGAAGAACAGCTTTTTGACAGGCAGAGTGGATGGAATTTCAGGTACAGGGACTATAATGACAACTTACTATACAGTGTTTGGAATGCATTGAGAAATGGTGCCCAGTGCAGTAATTCTAGGGGCGGTGTAAAGTAAAAAAAAAAAAAAAAATTTTAATTAAAAAAAAAAAAAAAANAGGCAGAGTGGATGGAATTTCAGGTACAGGGACTATAATGACAACTTACTATACAGTGTTTGGAATGCATTGAGAAATGGTGCCCAGTGCAGTAATTCTAGGGGCGGTGTAAAGTAAAAAAAAAAAAAAAATTAATAAAAAAAAAAAAAAAAGACTTGTGTGCTATATATACATGGTAGGAAATCTTTGTAATCATTTTTTTTTTTAATTTGTGCATGAAAGTGAAAGTATTAGTCGCTCAGTTGTGTTTGACTCTCTGTGACCCCGTGGACTATAGCCCACCAGGCTCCTTGTCCGTGAAATTCTCCAGGCAAGAATATTGGAGTGGGGTGCCATTCCTTTCTCCAGAGGACCTTCCTGACCCAGGGATCGAACCTGGGTCTCCTGCGTTGCAGGCGGATTCTTTACCACTGAGCCACCAAGAAGTATTCCAGGTTTGTGCATGATGAGAAGTCAATTAAAGTTTTAGCAATAAGTGACACGGTGATATGAGGATTACTTTAAAACTCTGAGAGGTTATTGGAGATTTTGTTTTTCTTGGAATTAAATAGAAAAGTGTTAAAGAAAAATTCCACTTTGAACATACTGAAGGTAAGGTCTTATTGAAGATTCACTCAGATACTCAGAGAGCTTCACTTCAAAGTGAAACAACTTGGAGTTACTGGGGTAGACTCCCTCAGAGAACTGAGATGAAGGCACCCTTGCAGCATCTGAAAGGACCTTCGCATGCATAGCTCTAGATTTTAAAATGTGTCACTTGTACTTGTTTTAGAGTGTCTCAGTGCAGATTTAGTCAGGAAATCAGCAAGGGAAAGTGGTCAAGGTTTTGGATTTATAAGGTGGCAGTTGCTAAATTCACACTGATCTCATGATCTGGGAGGAACATATAACCTGAAAGATAGCTGAGTATAAGATCATTCATTGAGCAGGCACGTCATTTAGCTGTATTGGCTCTTTGGGCTAACATTAGTGTCTTTGGGCAATGGTGGGAGCGTGACTACTGGAGCAGACTGGGTAGTGAGCTGGTATGTGTGTTGCTAGCACTCACTCCTTGCTCTCAGCTGAACATTTTCCTCTTCTCTGTGCTTACCACTGGAGGTTGCCCCAGCAATCAGAAACTGCTGCAAGCCCAGAATAGTGTCATTGCAGTCTAGTGTATGGAGTTGTCCATCAAGCAGCCCCTCCTTACTGCTGTGACTGTATGGTGTTCTTAGAACCAAGTCCTTTGAGAATCACCTTTGGTACTGTGTGTCTATGGTATTAGAGGAAATGTGTGCAAGTAGTAATAGCAGCCCACTTGTTCAAAAATACCGACCAAATGGGGATGATTTCATGTAATTTTTATTTTCTTTTGGAGCAGGAAGACCTCTGCTCTTAGTTCCTCCTGCTCTAAGAGCCGAAGTAAAATTGGTGTTTATTTTCTGTTAAATAATTGAGTAAGAAGTTAGAGGTTCATGAGTAGAGATCAGAAGAAAGTGGAGGTAGAGATAGATTTGGATCACTCACATCAAGCTGCCACATAAAAGCTGATAAGTTTGCGGGGCACAGGGACTACAGTGTGAGTGGGCCATGAGTCGTGCCTTGCACCAACTGACCAAACGCATGTATGGAATGTATGCCATAAAGAGGCATGTTCTGTTCAGGGACATTTACCAAGAGAGAATATATGGAGAAAACATTTCGAGAAATGATCAAATTTAGAGGATAAAAGGAGAAGGAAGATAAGCCAACAAGGGAAAGAGGGAGGAGAAATCAGAGAAACACAATTGGTCCCAAAGAGTGCAGTTGACATAGCCCATGTCTATTCCTCTACATGATGTCCAAATGTTTCAAAGTGAAGGCAGTGTGTTGCCTTCTATTCCTGATGTAAACTCAGTCTCTCTCTCTCTCTCTCTCTCTTTTTCTCTGTGTCTTTCACGTACATGTACATTCATTTTTGTCACTATCTCCTTCAGTTTTATTCTCAGTTCAGATAAGTTTATCATAGCCAAACCATCTTTGACAAGTCACTATGTACCCACAGAAATGGTTGCTCCCACTTAAACTGATAGCAGGAAACTTCATTCCCATTCCCAATTTGCACAAAATATTGATTTTAAATCCTGATCCTCCACTGAGGAATTTCAGCGAAACTTTGAAATTTTACGAGACTATTTTGTAGTCATTTAACAGCTGTATCTACTTACATTATCTCTGTAAAGGATGATAGATTTTAAAAAGGGCTTCCCTGTTGGCTCAGATAGTAAAGAATCTGCCTGTAATGTAGGAGACGTGGGTGATCACTGGGTGATCCCTGGGTCAGGCAGATCCTTTGGAAAGGGGAATGGCAACCTACTCCAGTATTCTTGCCTGGAAAATCCCATGGCCAGAGAAGCCTGGTGGGCTACAGTCCACAGGGTCACAGAGTTGGACATGACTGGATGACTAATACACACATCCTTTTAAAACTATCCTATTAGCAGCCAACGATCATAATTTGATTCATTCTGTTGAAGTCTTTGGTCCAAAAGTTGTATTTCAAAAACAGTGTCCTTAGGGACATTTTCTTTCCAAAGGAATGAAATAATTAGTTCCTAAGAAATGACACAGCCACACATTGTCAGTATAATTAAGAGTGCTGCTGCCAAATTCAGACAAGCCTGCATTTCTGTCATCTTGCCTGATGCCAGAGCCAACATATTTTTTGCTTATTATTTTATAATTACCATTTAGAGAAGCTCAAGGAAGTTTCTTGAACCCCAGGAAAACCAAATAAATAAGACTGCCTACCATTCTGGCAATGCCTCCAATACTGAAGCATAGTTATTTAGTCCACGTCTACCACTTGTTTTTTGTAGCAATGTACAATTATATATGAATTAATTTGTTTTCTAAAAAGAAAAAAAATTAGAAGAGTGTTTTCTGTGGTTTGGACCTATAATCAGTGGTGAAGTATAATAATGTGGATTATCGACAGTGAAAACCATATTTGACCAGCATCTTCTGTTAGTACGCTAAGCCCTATGCATGCGGTGAATAGATTGTTTTTTTTTTTAATCCTTGGCTCCCCTTCACCCACCTCTACTTATCTCTGTTATGGAGAGGGATATGCCTCTCTTCTGGTATCAGACTTGACTCTCACGGTGACTGGATGGATTGGGTGGTATGGACATGCATCGTGACCCCAGTTCCTGGACAGCAATGATTGTGATGGGAGCTTGACCGAAGTATGTAAGATTGCCAGATAAAATACAGGATTCCCATTTAAATGTGAATTTTGGTAAATGATGATGAGAGGCCTAGGTTTTACAGGTTTTACACCTGTAGAAATTTTGTCAGATATTGAATGGGATGTATTCATACTCAGATAATAGTCATTGTTTATCTGAAGTCAGCTTTAACTGGATGTCCCGTATTTTCGTTTGCCAAACGTTGACAACCCTAAAAGTAGGATAAGAGCCCCCCCACCTCTTTTTTAATGAATGCTGAGGGGGGGATTTTTTTTGTTATTGTTGGGAAGATTGAAGAGGATTAAAGACAAACCCACATGATAGCTACTTTCCCTAATGGGTAAGAGTGAAGAATCTTTTTAGAAAGGTAAACCAAGAGGAGAACACGATGGTGGAGGAGTAGGTAGATGTGGAGTACATCTCTCTCCATGGATACATCAGGAATATACCTTCAGACACAGAAGTGCATGCAGAACAATGGAACTGAAAGGGAACAGTAGTATCTGACTAGTGGAAAAGAATATATAGAACCACGCAAAACTTGGTAGGATGAAGGAAAAGAGGGAGAAGAACAGGAGTGTTAGTAGGACTGGACCTGCCCTCAGTGGGTGGGGGAAATGAAGCAAGGATCAATCCTCACAGTGGGGCAATTGTCTGAGTCAGAGGAGAAACATTTAAGGCTGAGAGTGAAGCAGCTGATCTGTGGCAGTCTAAATGGATTGTGAATCAGACAATCCTTGCTGCAGCCATACATACCTGGGACCAGAATGCTGGTCTCTTGGAAGGCGCAGTAGATGGGAGCTGGAGTTTAGGGATTGTGGAGCAATCCCAGAGTGAGGGCTGCTGTTGACCATGGAAAGATGGCTTGAGGGGATGTGAAGGAGGAGATCCTAGTGGGAAATGCCAGTGGAGGAAAGCCAGGCAGCCACAGAAGCAAGGTGATACTGCTGAGTCACACAGAGTGGGTGGAGCCATCACCATAGACTCTCTCTTCCCACATACCAGCATCCACAGCTGAACAATAGAGGCTGGCCCATCAAACACCTGACGCACTGAACTACAGAGTAGGACCCCACCAAGAGTGCCCCTTTAAGTGCCTGATGTGCTAATCTACAGAGTAGGATCCCAGCCAGGGGGACCCCTCTATGTGCCTGATGAGCTGAACAGCAGAGAAGGACTGCAGGCAAGGGAGACGTCTAAGTGCCTGAACAGGTGGAGCTATGGCGAAAGACTGGCCAAAGAGGCCTTCTGATCTCCAACTACAATAGGCTTGAAAAAAGACCCTGATAGGGCCATAACTCCTGCGGTGGAGGCAATCTGTGTCCCTACACAGTTGGCGCTGCCAGGGTCCCAGCAAGCCAAGAAGCTGTGCTGCTCAACTCTCTCTGAAGCAGAGTTGCCACAGGCAAAAAAAAAAAAAAAATATTGTGTCTATGCACTTAAGGTTGCTTCAGTCATGTGCAACTCTTTGTGACCCTGTAGATTGTGGTCTGCCAGGCTTCTCTGTCAGAAAGTGGCTTCTCCAGGCAAGAATACTGGAGCATATTGGCCAATACTGGTTGTCATATCCTTCCAGAGCACTATACTTCCTATTTCCCTAGCAGCCAACCCCTCTGAGTACCTGGTGCTGCCAGAACCCCTGTGACCCAAGCAGCTGCACCACCTCCACACCTGACCTTCATGGTGCAAACCCAAGCCCCACAGGGCAGCCTCAGGAGCTAAACCCCAGTGGACGACTCACATGTAGAGGTGGAAATGAAACCACAATTGAAACCCAGGGGCAGTGTGGCTAATGAGGAAGACCCAAAACCTTCCCACCAGCTGTGCAAGCTGCAGATTAAATCCACATGATCAACTAAGTAGACTCTGTGTTGATGGAATATATAAAAGGACATTTAGAGCTCCCACAAAGAAAACACACTAGCTCTGATAGCTGTGGACTTGGAGGCAAGAACACACAGGAGTAGGACCAGATTGGAATCTGAGCTGCCCACACAGCAGGTCCAGATATCTGCACAATGTTGGAGGGCATCCTAGGGAGGTAAGGTGGACTGGACTCCCAATGAGGGAAAGGACTCTGACAGCAGTGTCTCAAAGAAACATTTGTTATTCTTATTTTTTAACTTGCTTTGTAGATTCTTTTCGATTTTTTTTCTTTTTCTTTTTCCCTTTTCCCCCCTCTCTGTTGTAGTTGTAGATTTTATTGGTACTAAGAAACCCAATTAAGCATTTCAGCTTTTGTTTTTTCTCCCCTCAGTCACATATTTTATTGCTGTCATAAACCTCTGAGTCTACTTTGGGCTTTTGCAGTTCTGTGGAATTTTACTATTTATTTTATTTTATTTTTTTAATTTTAATTTTTTTAAACCTATTTTTTCTACATTTATTCTATTGTTTGCTTTTCTTACTGTTCTTTTCCCCTGGCAGTTAATCTTTAACATATACAAATCTATATACCTCTATTTAACTTTGCACATCTATTCTTTCTTTTCTTTCTCTCCTTTNTAATTTTAATTTTTTTAAACCTATTTTTTCTACATTTATTCTATTGTTTGCTTTTCTTACTGTTCTTTTCCCCTGGCAGTTAATCTTTAACATATACAAATCTATATACCTCTATTTAACTTTGCATATCTATTCTTTCTTTCTTTTCTTTCTCTCCTTTCCTCTCAACATATTTGTTAGTTTTATTTTCATTGCTTTATTCCCCAATTGGCACCTTGCTTTAGTTTTGTTTTCCAGTTTGTGCTTTAATTAGTTTTGTTCTGGCAGAAATAATTTTTGGTTTATAATTTTTCCTTTGTTTGCTGGGTCAATCTATTGCACTTTATTTTTGTTGGGCTGTTTTGATTTTGCTTATGGGTGTATATGTATATGTGTATATTCCATTTATTAACTATTATTTGCCTGATTTTTGTAACTGCCATTTGTCTGGGATTCATCTTTGGTTTCTCATTTTTGAATAGTTGTTTTAATCATACTTAATGCCATAACAAACCACTTGTAGACTCTTTGTTCCTGACCAGAGATCAAGCCCTCAGCCTTTGGAGTAAGAGCACTGAATCCAAGACCGTAGACTAACAGAGAACTAACCTTAGGGAGTATCAAATAGTGAGAACTCACTTGAAAAAACCACTTGAATACAAGGCCTTGCATCACCCAACTACCAGTAGCACCCTGTGCAGGATGCCTCATCCAAACAACAAACAAAACAAAAATACAAATCCAGTCAACAGCAGACAGGATGGCCACCTCACTTAGCCTTGCCTATCAGAGGAAAAACAAACAGACAAACAAACAAAAACTCAGCACAAATCTCACCCTATAAAAAGCTCACACCAACCACTGGACCAATCTTAGGAGGGCAGAAGCCAAAAGGAAGAAATAATTCAACCTTCTTCAAGGAAAGAATTCAACTTTTCTTGAAGCCTGGGAAAGGAGACTTCAAACATGGTAATTAAAAAAGAAAAGAAAAGAAAAAGCAGAGAAATACTGCATAAATGAAGGAACAAATTGGAAACACAGAAGTCCAAATAAATGAAGAGGAAATAGGCAAACTACCCGAGAAAGAATTCAGAAAAATGATAGTAAAGATGATCAAAAACTTTGAAAACAAAATGCAGAAAATGCAAGAATCTATTAACAAAGACCTAGAAAAATTAAAGAATAAACATACAGAGACAAAAGACACAATTACTGAAATTAAAAATAAACTAGAGGCTATCAATAGCAGAATATCTAAAATAGAAGAAAAAAATCAGTTAGCTGGAGGATAAAATGGTGGAAATAACTTCTAAAGAGCAGAATAAAGTAAAAAGACTGAAAAGAGCTGGGGACAGTCTCAGAGATCGCTGGGACTATATCAAATGCACCAACATTCGAATTATAGGGGTCACAGAAGAAAAAGAAAAAAAGAAAGGGTATGAGAAAATTTTTGCAGAGATTATAGTTGAAAATTTCCCCAACATGGAAATGGAAATAGTCAATCAAGTCCAAGAGGCACAAAGAGTCCNCAACTCTTTGTGACCCTGTAGATTGTGGTCTGCCAGGCTTCTCTGTCAGAAAGTGGCTTCTCCAGGCAAGAATACTGGAGCATATTGGCCAATACTGGTTGTCATATCCTTCCAGAGCACTATACTTCCTATTTCCCTAGCAGCCAACCCCTCTGAGTACCTGGTGCTGCCAGAACCCCTGTGACCCAAGCAGCTGCACCACCTCCACACCTGACCTTCATGGTGCAAACCCAAGCCCCACAGGGCAGCCTCAGGAGCTAAACCCCAGTGGACGACTCACATGTAGAGGTGGAAATGAAACCACAATTGAAACCCAGGGGCAGTGTGGCTAATGAGGAAGACCCAAAACCTTCCCACCAGCTGTGCAAGCTGCAGATTAAATCCACATGATCAACTAAGTAGACTCTGTGTTGATGGAATATATAAAAGGACATTTAGAGCTCCCACAAAGAAAACACACTAGCTCTGATAGCTGTGGACTTGGAGGCAAGAACACACAGGAGTAGGACCAGATTGGAATCTGAGCTGCCCACACAGCAGGTCCAGATATCTGCACAATGTTGGAGGGCATCCTAGGGAGGTAAGGTGGACTGGACTCCCAATGAGGGAAAGGACTCTGACAGCAGTGTCTCAAAGAAACATTTGTTATTCTTATTTTTTAACTTGCTTTGTAGATTCTTTTCGATTTTTTTTCTTTTTCTTTTTCCCTTTTCCCCCCTCTCTGTTGTAGTTGTAGATTTTATTGGTACTAAGAAACCCAATTAAGCATTTCAGCTTTTGTTTTTTCTCCCCTCAGTCACATATTTTATTGCTGTCATAAACCTCTGAGTCTACTTTGGGCTTTTGCAGTTCTGTGGAATTTTACTATTTATTTTATTTTATTTTTTTAATTTTAATTTTTTTAAACCTATTTTTTCTACATTTATTCTATTGTTTGCTTTTCTTACTGTTCTTTTCCCCTGGCAGTTAATCTTTAACATATACAAATCTATATACCTCTATTTAACTTTGCACATCTATTCTTTCTTTTCTTTCTCTCCTTTCCTCTCAACATATTTGTTAGTTTTATTTTCATTGCTTTATTCCCCAATTGGCACCTTGCTTTAGTTTTGTTTTCCAGTTTGTGCTTTAATTAGTTTTGTTCTGGCAGAAATAATTTTTGGTTTATAATTTTTCCTTTGTTTGCTGGGTCAATCTATTGCACTTTATTTTTGTTGGGCTGTTTTGATTTTGCTTATGGGTGTATATGTATATGTGTATATTCCATTTATTAACTATTATTTGCCTGATTTTTGTAACTGCCATTTGTCTGGGATTCATCTTTGGTTTCTCATTTTTGAATAGTTGTTTTAATCATACTTAATGCCATAACAAACCACTTGTAGACTCTTTGTTCCTGACCAGAGATCAAGCCCTCAGCCTTTGGAGTAAGAGCTGTGAATCCAAGACCGTAGACTAACAGAGAACTAACCTTAGGGAGTATCAAATAGTGAGAACTCACTTGAAAAAACCACTTGAATACAAGGCCTTGCATCACCCAACTACCAGTAGCACCCTGTGCAGGATGCCTCATCCAAACAACAAACAAAACAAAAATACAAATCCAGTCAACAGTAGACAGGATGACCACCTCACTTAGCCTTGCCTATCAGAGGAAAAATAAACAGACAAACAAACAAAAACTCAACACAAATCTCACCATATAAAAAGCTCACACCAACCACTGGACCAATCTTAGGAGGGCAGAAGCCAAAAGGAAGAAATAATTCAACCTTCTTCAAGGAAAGAATTCAACTTTTCTTGAAGCCTGGGAAAGGAGACCTCAAACATGGTAATTAAAAAAGAAAAGAAAAGAAAATAAAAAGCAGAGAAATACTGCATAAATGAAGGAACAAATTGGAAACACAGAAGTCCAAATAAATGAAGAGGAAATAGGCAAACTACCCGAGAAAGAATTCAGAAAAATGATAGTAAAGATGATCAAAAACTTTGAAAACAAAATGCAGAAAATGCAAGAATCTATTAACAAAGACCTAGAAAAATTAAAGAATAAACATACAGAGACAAAAGACACAATTACTGAAATTAAAAATAAACTAGAGGCTATCAATAGCAGAATATCTAAAATAGAAGAAAAAAATCAGTTAGCTGGAGGATAAAATGGTGGAAATAACTTCTAAAGAGCAGAATAAAGTAAAAAGACTGAAAAGAGCTGGGGACAGTCTCAGAGATCGCTGGGACTATATCAAATGCACCAACATTCGAATTATAGGGGTCACAGAAGAAAAAGAAAAAAAGAAAGGGTATGAGAAAATTTTTGCAGAGATTATAGTTGAAAATTTCCCCAACATGGAAATGGAAATAGTCAATCAAGTCCAAGAGGCACAAAGAGTCCCACACAGAATAAACCCAAGGAGAAACATGCCAAGGCACATACTAATCAAACTAACAAAGACTAGACACAAAGAAAAAATATTAAAAGCAGTGAGGGAGAAGAAACAAGTAACATACAAGGGAAACCCCATACACTTAAAGCTGATCTTTCAGGAGAAGCTATGCAGGTCAGAGGGAATGGCAGAATATATTTAAAGTGCTGGAAGGGAAAAATCTACAACCAAGATTATTGTACCTGGCAAGGATCTCTTTCAAAATTGATGGAGAAATAAAAAGCTTTTCAGACAAGCAAAAGTTAAGAGAATTCAGTACCACCAAACCAGCTTTATAACAAACATTAAAGGGACTTATATAGTCAAGAAATAAAAGAGAAGAAAAAAAATCTACAAAATCAATCCCAAACAATTAGAAAATGGCAATAGGAACATATATAATTACTTTAAATGTAAATGGATTAAACGCTCCAACCAAAGACACAGACTGGCTGAATGGTACAAAAACAAGACCCATATATATGTGGTCTATAAGAATCCTACTTCAGACCTCAAGACACATATAGACTGAAAGTGAGAGGATGGAAAAATATATTCCATGCAAATGGGATGCAAAAGAAAGCTGGAGTAGACAGCTTGTATCAGACAAAATAGACCTCAAAATAAAGATTTCAAGACATAAGGAAGGACACTACATAATAATCAAGGAATTAATCCAAGAGGAAGACATAACACCTGTAAATATCTATGCAGCCAATATTGGAGCACCTCAATACATAAAACAAACAATAATAGACATAAAAGGAGAAATTGACAGTGACACAGAAATAGTAGGAGACTTTAACATTCCCCTCACACCAATGGGACAGATCATCAAAACAGAAAATTAATAAGGAAACACAAGTCTTAAATGATACATTAGATGAAATGGATCATTTTGATATCTCCAGGACATTCGATACAAATGCAGAATACACCTACTTTTCAAGTGCATATGGTACATTCTCCAGGATAGACCACATGTTAGGTCACATATAAAAGCTAAGTAAATTTAAGAAAATTGAAATTGTATCAAGCATCTACTCCAACCACAATGCTGCTATGAGACTAGATATCAGTTACAAGAAAAAAACTTTGACAAACACAAACACATGGAGATTAAACCACATGTTTCTAAATAACCCACAGGTTACTGAAAAAATCAAAATGGAAATAAAAAAAAATTTCTAGAATCAAATGACAATGAAAATGTGACAACTCAAAACCTATGGGATGCAGTAAAAACAGTTCTAAGAGGGAAGTTTATAGCAATACAGTCCTACCTCAAGAAACAAGAAAAACAGTATAGACAACCTAACTTTACACCTAAAACAACTGGAAAAAGAACAACAACCAAAAAAACACACACCAAAATTAGTAGAAGGAAAGAAAGCACAAAGATCTGAACAGAAATAAATGAAAAAGAAATGAAAGAAACAATAGTAACGATTAATACAACCAAAAGCTGTTTCTTTTAGAAGGTAAACAAAATTGGCAAATTTAGCTAGACTCATCAAGAAAAAAAGAGAAGACTCAAATCAACAAAATTAGAAATGAAAAAGGAGCAGTTACAACAGACAATGCAGAAATACAAAGAATTATACCAGACCATTAAGAACAACTATATGTCAATAACTTGGAAGAAATGGACAGATTCTCAGAAAAGTTCAATATTCCAAGACTGAACCAGAAAGAAATAGAAATGATGAACAATCCAATCACAAGCACTGAAATTGAAGCTGTGATTAAAAAAAACTCTCACACAAAACAAAAGCCCAAGACCACATGTCTTCACAAGAGAATTCTAACAAACATTTCAGTTCAGTTCAGTTTGGTTCAGTCACTCAGTCGTGTTTGAGTCTTTGCGACCCCATGAGAACTAAAGCCCCCAAAAGATTTCCTTTTCATTATAGGGGACTGGAATGCTAAAGTAGGAAGTCAAGAAACACCTGGAGTAACTGGCAAATTTGGCCTTAGAATGCGGAATGAAGCAGGGCAAAGACTAACAGAGTTTTGCCAAGAAAATGCACTGGTCATAGCAAACACCCTCTTCCAACAACGCAAGAGAAGACTCTTCACATGGATATCACCAGATAGTAAACACTGAAATCAGATTGATTATATTCTTTGCAGGCGAAGATGGAGAAGCTTTATACAGTCAGCAAAAACAAGACTGGGAGCTGACTGTGGCTCAGATCATGAACTCCTTATTGCCAAATTCAGACTTAAATAGAAGAAAGTAGGGAAAACTGCTAGACCATTCACATATGACCTAAATCAAATCCCTTATGATTATACAGTGGAAGTGAGAAACAGATTTAAGGGCCTAGATCTGATAGTTAGAGTGCCTGATGAACTATGGAATGAGGTTCGTGACATTTTACAGGAGACAGGGATCAAGACATCCCCATAGAAAAGGAATGAAAAAAAGCAAAATTGCTGTCTTAGGAGGCCTTACAAATATCTGTGAAAAGAGGAGAAGTGAAAAGCAAAGGAGAAAAGAAAAGATATAAACATCTGAATGCAAAATTCCAAAGAATAGCAAGAAGAGATAAGAAAGCCTTCCTCAGCGATCAATGCAAAGAAATAGAAGAAAAGAACAGAATGGGAAAGACTAGAGATCTCTTCAAGAAAATTAGAGATTCCAAGGGAACATTTCATGCAAAGATGGGCT
>SJYV01007015.1:0-12138 GCA_006410875.1 Neotragus pygmaeus
AAATGCTTACCTTGGAATGAAGATGTAAGAATGTGTTCGCCATTCCCACCAATAGATTACTTACAATCTGGGCTTGTAGTAGTTCGAGAGGATGTGTTACTTGCTTTCCTGGAGTTGTTGTAGCGTGTCCCTTGAGTGGCCAGTGCCGAACCTCTCATGAGGCTAAATCATTTGTTCTCTTCCTTATTCCTGTCATTTCAAACACTGGTGCCCATATTACATTTCACAGTGATTTCTTCCTGCAACCAATAGGAAAATTCTCAGAAAAGGCAGGTGAATTTTCTCAGACACTGGAAATCAAAGACTGTTAAATCAATGTTTGTCAAAAAATGTATCATAAAAATAAAATTTCTATATTTTTCACAATGATGAGCTATCTTCATTAACAACCTATGACACATAGAAATATATGTCCTGCCTATATTCTTCGTACACTGACTCCCAGACTGGGAGCCCTTCACCGAACTTGTGTAAAATAACCCTGAATGGCAGACAAATTGACAATCAAATCACTGCCCTGTCTAAGAATCCCCTGCTCCCAGAATCTCTAGAGGCCAGCAGGCCCATTATGTTTGTATCCCCCTATCATCAGTTCAGTCCTTCTCTGTGCATGGAGTAAGAACCTACAGATTTGCAGGCAAAGCTCCACCTTTGGGAATGAAACTGACCAAAGAGACACAAACATGGTTGCTGCCTCCATGAAGAATATATAAGTTTGAATTTTGCACCTTTCTTTTATACTGTAATTTGAAATCAGCCATGGCAGAGCAACATCTTGTTACTTTATTTTTCTATTTGTCATAGTTGATCAAACTACAAACAAAACAAAACCTTGTCTTTTGGCAAATTTTTCTAGAAAAGACAAGTAACTATGTTACTTAATGAAATAAAATATCCACAATAATTTTTTAAAAATTCACTTTTTCCTGTAAGCATCACTGGAAAAGAACTGTTAGGCAATCCTAAGTACCATGGTCTTAAGAGCATAACTAGAAATTCATTGACACAGCAGAAATCTTTGTCTCTCTTTGTGTCATATTTCTTCTGCATACAGATAATGATGTTTATGTACGTATTAGGTATTCTAGCTATTATCCTTTTTTTCTTGTAAATAAACATTCTTTTGACTTGAGTACCTGTGAAAATCCACATGATTCTGCGTCAGTAATATGTACAATAGCATTAATAATACTGCTCTAATCAATTTCATGAGAAATTTTTGGGACCTTTAAAATTTGGTAAAGGATTGTACTATCATTGTTTTTCTCCCCCATTTTTTCTTTTTTGCATTATGAATAGTGGATTTTCTGAAATGCAGTTGAGTCAAATAAGCATTCTACTTGTCAACTATTTCAAGAATGGGTTTTATGGAACCAAATCCCAAGGGCTTTCTTGAAGATATAGTCTGATAGGATTCCTAAGAACCAAAGTCTTTCCTTCACTGACACCTGGCATGAAGTGTATGATCTCTGGGTTATGTTCACAAAGTCTATGCAAAGAACAGGGACTCCAGAATCATTCTTTGGGTCCAAAAGGGGTACCTTCTCCAGTTGAGATCTTCCTGGTCATTGTTGGAGTCACTTGGATAGCTGGAAATGGCTCTCAAAAATATTATGAAATAATAGAGAAAATAATTTTAATAAGCTATAAATACCTAAATATGGTAGTCCATTAAAATTCAGTAATTTATTTAATATAGCAAATATCAGCACTTTGAGTTTTTACTTATTCATTTCTAATACTTAATTGTATAGTGTTTTAAGATGATAGCTGTTATGAAATGATTCTACTTTCTTTTTCTTTGTAGGTAACCCATTAACCAAGGTGAAATCAAGTGATCCTCAAGGCTGATTACATTGAACATATGCATACAAACATAATTCATAGGTGATCTTGAAGAAAAAATTTTATACAGCTCCGAAGTGGCACTCTGGAGTCTATTACTTCTGGGGGATTTCATGGCTCATAATCAGCTTCTTGGAATCAAGACGTTTTAGAAGTCCTACATGAACTTCAGTATCATGAAGATTTCATCAGATTTGAACTGTGTTTAACTTGTATAATTGTACTTACAAAAAGAAGTTGCTATCTGAAGAGTTGGCATTTCTGGATGGTATCAGAGACACCTACCCTTTGGGCTCTTGGTCCCAAATGTGACTGCCTTTCTTGTTTCTGAAAGTCTCCCAAGGGCACTGGCCTTCTGTCATGGACCTGTTCCTGGGTCCTGTGTTCACTGGCTAGGATTGTACTTGGCTTCGGTGACATTTCCTTTTGTAAACTTCTCCTTTGGCATGGTGAAGACTGAGACAATTTAATTTGTATCCTAACCTTGGAGCTCTGAAAACCTACATGTTTTAACATCTTAAAGTTGCTTTTGTTAAAGGAATGGAAATATATATCCATTGATAATAATTATTGTTGGCAAGTTATAGTTATCTGAAAACATCAATCATATAAGAATGTATAGACAAGCTGACATGTTTCCCCAAGGCTAACACTCTACTGCAGCTCTCTGTCAGTTAAATAGGTAGTAGTTAGAACTGAATTACCATTTTCATTATATACACTCCTATTTGGTACCTCTAGAGTACATTCCCTTTCAGAGTTTTTTTTTTTTTTAAGTGAACTTTTTCTTTTATTTTTATCTTTACTTTTTCCCTTCACAGAAATCAGCAGTGAGCAGTCAAGTATTTAGGTAACCTTTAGTTTCAAAAAATTGCCAGGGATGCATGCGGGTTTTGTTTTCTTAGCTTGAAAGTTATTTGCTTAGATTTCTTCTAATATTTTTTTAAACTATCCTTTCTATCTCATTTTTAAAAGACTGTCTCTTGCTTGATTCCAAGGACTGTTTGAATGCCTCTTTGTTTATTCAAGTCTGTTGGTAGAATAAATTGTTCATTTCTTTGGCTTCAAATTTATAAATATTTGTTTATAGTTTTCCCATTCAAACAATTTCTTAGGTCAGTTTTTGTCCATGTTTCTGTAATCCTTTTAACATCTGTGGTTTTCAGTTCTAAAGGAAAATCTTACAAATATTTCAAGGCCTTAAACACGTATGTACTTTTTTTTCTAAGTTATTCACAGAATGTATAATTTTATACTACTTTTATTTTGCTTCATTTGTTATGTGGAGGGAAAGAAGAATGGAAATTGCATAGCCATTCTGTAATAATACTGTGTAAATGTATAGTTTGAAGGATTGTAAAGGGAGAGGCTTCTGTGTTTTGCTCATCTTAGATTAATAAGAAGATACTTCAGAAATTGTCCTATTAGACATTCTATTGTGTTAGAGAGAGTGTGGGTATCTTCTGTGATTTTAAAACTCACTCACATGGCCAATTATGTATATGTTGATTTCCATGATGGAGGCTGACATACAGACCAAAGCTCTCCAGGGTAAATTGGTAACAATCTTCAAAGACCAATATATTACCCAGAATCTTTTCTCAGCAGAATGACTAACACTATAAAATTTGTTAAATATGAAATTTGTAAAGTATACTTTTGATATTTAACTAAAGTATACTGACCCATAAATCGATGGAATGACTTTCTTCTTCCATTTTCATTATGCATACAATTAGATGGCTCTGAGTGAACTTTGCAATGGTTCAAGACTGTCTGAACTTGTAAAGAAAGGAGTAATAGTTGTGCTGGAGTTTCTGCATCAGTGATAATATTAATTTCTTTGGAACAAAGTGAAAAATTATATTATTTTAGAAATTATGAATTTGTCCAAGCTTTGAAATTAGAGATTATGCCTCTCTTTTTTAAACTATGTCCTTTAAAACAACACTGGAAATACTGTATTATATTCAAGTGTAATACATGCATATCAATAGAAAAAATAAATGGAATTTCAAATATACTAACTAGATTATCCCCAATAATGTTGTGACTCTTCAGAAAAGGTGAATAAAATTGGAATATAAAAATGGACTCTCTTTCTTGAGTTATTTTCAGAGAATCTGTTTTTCAGTGTTTTATTTTAAAAGCACTTCAGTTACTATCCAGGAAAACCCCTGACTTTATGGGAAAGCTGACATATATTCTTTAATCATTTTATAAAAATCCATGGCAAATCTTGCCATTTACACAAGGTTCCAGTATTTGGGTTGCTTCTTTGCTAAGAAACAATTGAAATAGATATATTTATACTTGTGCCACTTGCTCACATCTTGACTATGAGCACAACTGGCAAATTTTTGCTAGCAATATACAAAACTCATTTTATTAAAAGAACTGTCTAAAAGAATGTACTGTTTTTCCTTTGAAATGCATTATACAGTTGACTCTTGAAAACACAGGTTTTAACTGCCTAGGTCCACCTATACATGGAATTTTTTCTACAGTAAATACTTCAGCACCACACAATCTGAGGTTAATTCCAGGGAGGTGAAATCATGGATACAGAGGAACCACATACAGGGAGGATGGATTCTAAGTTATATGTAGATTTTTAATTGCAAGGAGGGTTAGCTCCCCTGACCCTAGCATCGTTCAAAGGTCAACCATATATGGGAGTGTTAATTAACACAAATATGGCTATGATTCAGCCTTTTAAATTACTTTAAATAGCTTTGATTTTGAATTTAAGACTTTTTATAAAAAGTTAGGAAAACAGGTCAGAAGCCTTCTGTGTACACTTTCCCCACCATTCCCTACTGATAACATCTTACACAACCAAGAGACTGACACTGGTACAAAACTATCCTCTCAAATGCAGAACTTTCAGACTCCACTGGTTCCACACACACTTTGAGTATGTTCATTTTTGTGCCTGGGGTTTCCCTGGTAGTCCAGTGTTAAAGAACCCACCCACCAATGCAGGAGATGTGAGTTCGATCCCTGGGTTGGGCAGATCCCCTGGAGAAGGAAAGGGCAACCCACTCCAGTATTCTTACTGGGAGATCCCAGGGACAGAGGAGCCTAGAGGGCTATGGTCTATGGGGTTTGTCACAAAAGTATAAGTATAGGTTTATCACAAAAGTGTAAGACATGATTTAGAGACTAAACAACAATAATATGTGATGTGTGATCCTATTATCTTTAATTGGTAAATATCTACTCCAGTATGTCACAACACAGAGTATGCGTCAATAGTTGTTTGATTTGTGATGACTTTCTTGAAGTTCTCTTGATGGAATGACATNAGACATGATTTAGAGACTAAACAACAATAATATGTGATGTGTGATCCTATTATCTTTAATTGGTAAATATCTACTCCAGTATGTCACAACACAGAGTATGCGTCAATAGTTGTTTGATTTGTGATGACTTTCTTGAAGTTCTCTTGATGGAATGACATCCTATAGAGTTATTTTATTTTTGTACATTCTTATTGCATTAACACAATGGAAACCTTCAGTTTTAACATCACACAGTACCATATAAGATTTCAAATTTGCAGTTGGTATTAATGGATAGGAATAAGTCTGAGATTCTGTATCTATGGTTGAAATAAAAAAGGAGTTTGTTACTGTTCTTCATTTTTCTTAGCAAACCCCTATATACAATGCTATATAATTGCATTGTGACTTTTAATAGTACACAATGGTTAGTATCACAGTGATTAAGTGGGACATTAACTGGGTCATGATCTTTTAAAAGTTTTGATCATTTTCTCAATTCATGATCATATGTGAAAGTCACTCACTCATGTCCAATTCTTTGTGACCCACAGACTGTAGCCTGCCAGGCTCATCTATCCTTGGAATTCTCCAGGCCAGAATACTGGAGTGGGTAGCTGTTCCTTTATCCAGGGGATCTTCCCAACCCAGGGATAAAACCCAGGTCTCACACATTGCAGGCAGATTCTTTACCATCTGAGCCACCAGGGAAACACTCATGATCATATGTCCATCTGACAGAGCAACATGTGCAAAGATATCTAGTAGTATTTATCATCATGGAGATGTTTCTCATTTTGACCCACTTATGTAGAGAGAATTAGGAAAAAGAAAGACGTCTTAGAGAAGCTGGAAAGCTGAGACATATACTGGGCATCTCCTGTTCCCCTTACCCACATAGAGAACTCATAGTAGAACATTACTGTTTTTATTAAAGTATAGGTTTGTCTGTCTGTCTGAGTACATACCTGTCTTCCCCTCCTTTCTTTTCTTGTTTTCTTCCCTACCCTCCTTTCCCTCCCATCCTGCCCTTCCTTCCCTTCTTTCTCTATTGTTTTAAATATATAGAATGCTTTGAAAAAAGGGTAGAGGTAGCAGATTTTATTCACTACTTTGTGTGATACTGAAAAGTAGTGTAAATATTACAATTATCCAGTATCTAATTGACTTACTAAATCCCTACTAGACACACTCATATTTGGCTAAATCAAATTTTACCTGAAGTTCAGCTTGTAAAGTGGTCTTTAAAATCTGTTCACTAGATACTTTTAAATGACATGCATCTTCAGGGCACCATGCTAATCAATGGAAAGTAGGTACAGAGGAGACTTAAGTGTTTCATATTTGTTTTGATTTTTTTCAAATCTTCACTATATTTCAAATTGCTAAATGGTATGCACTTTGTCAAACATTCTTCTAGAAGATTTTATCTGTTATACAAAACAATTGAACTTTATTCTAGAAGTTATGTGAGCAGGGCACCGCAAAGTTGTGTTTCAGAGATTTCAGCAAAAAGTGATAGGTCTTAGAGAAGAGAGATTATGGGCTTGGACAGAAGTTAGAGGTGACTGACATAATGCCAGAGAGCTACTGAGGGCCTGAGCTTGGACTATTACTTTGAAGAGAATGTGGGGAAGCAAATGGCTATCAATCCTTGTTTTAATTTAAATTACTTGAAGATATAAAACTACCAATGTCCAACTCTACTCTCTGAGAGTCTCTTAATTGGTTTAGGATTAGAGTCTGGGCACAAATATTTTTTAAAAAGCTCTTTAGCTGATTTCCCTGGTGGCTCAGAAGGTAAATAATCTGCCTGCAATGTAGGAGACCCAGGTGCAATCTCTGCCTTAGGAAGATCCCCTGGAGAAGGGAATGGCTACCCACTCCAGCATTTTTGCCTGGAGAATTCCATAGACAGAGAAGACTGGCAGGCTGCAGTCTATGGTGTTGAAAAGAGTCAGACATGACTGAGTGACTAACACTTTCACTGGGTTAAGAAATAATGAAGGGTTTTCCCAAGATAGAAATGAGAAGTTGGGTAGGATAATTGAATAAGTATAATGAAGATGTGGAAGAGAACTTAGTCCTGAGCCTACTAAAATGGGATAATTGAGATTTAGTTAAATATTAGAAAACTCTGGAAGAAAAGGAGTTGAGTGGCAGGTGGAGATGAGATAATTTTTTAAGCCTGATGAGTTTAAAGTGCCAAGGAAACATTCAGAAAAATCATGTTGGATAAGAATTGAACAGGTTTTATTGGATTTGTAATTACAGAGTGTTGGTCTTGGAAAGAGCAGTTTCAATGAAGTGTTTATTGTAGATTTGAGATTTCAGTGGGTTGGAGAGTAAATGAGAGATTTGAAAGTGGAAATAGCACATGTTTTTAATCCCCTTCTATTTCCAAAGGGAATAAAAAAGAAAAGTAGCACAGTGGTTGTGTCAGAGAGGCAGAATTGAAATGGGGCATTTTTCTTAATATAGAAATTAGACTGTTTATATATACTGTTATGGTGGGAATGAAAGGTGGAGAGGCATGTTAAGAACATAGGGCTAAAAATATAAAGGAATAAAGAATAGATGAAATAGGGGCATTCCTATCTGGATGGAAAAAAGATAAAATGTATGAGGAATAAGCAGGACCAAACCCCTTAGAAATTCTAAGGGGACAATGAAGAGTCCATTGGTGTTTAGCTGTTTGGTGACTGACAGCAGAGAAGTGTCATTAGGTAGTTAGACCATGAGTCAAAAAGCAATCATTGAAGTTGATCAGCACATAGATGAGTATCAGCTTGTCCCTGGGCTATTTGGGCTTACAGAATTACTAACTCTAAGATAATAAATTCAGAAAACTAAGATCATGGCATATGGTCCCATCACTTCATGGGAAATAGATGGGAAAACAGTGGAAACAGTGTCAGACTTTATATTTTTGGGGCTCCAAAATCACTGCAGATGGTGATTGCAGCCATAAAATTAAAAGACGCTTACTCCTTGGAAGGAAAGTTATGACCAACCTAGATAGCATATTCAAAAGCAGAGATATTACTTTGCCAACTAAGGTCCGTCTAGTCAAGGCTATGGTTTTTCCAGTGTTCATGTATGGATGTGAGAGTTGGACTGTGAAGAAAGCTGAGTGCCAAAGAATTGATGCTTTTGAACTGTGGTGTTGGAGAAGACTCTTGAGAGTCCCTTGGACTGCAAGGAGATCCAACCAGTCCATTCTGAAGGAGATCAACCCTGGGATTTCTTTGGAAGGAATGATGCTCAAGCTGAAACTCCAGTACTTTGGCCACCTCATGCGAAGAGTTGACTCATTGGAAAAGACTCTGATGCTGGGAGGGATTGGGGGCAGGAGGAGAAGGGGACAACAGAGGATGAGATGGCTGGATGGCATCACCAACTCGATGGACTTGATTTTGAGTAAACTCTGGGAGATGGTGATGGACAGGGAGGCCTGGTGTGCTGTGATTCATGGGGTTGCAAAGAGTTGGACACAACCGAGTGACTGAACTGAACTGAAGATCATAAATAGATAAAAGAGATAAATTAACTAAGTCTCAGTATCCTTATTCATAACATGAAGATATCTACCTCACAAGATTGTTGTGAAGATTCAGTGAGTTAATACACATAGCATGCTTAGCACACTATCTTGTGCATATTATTTACTCAATGGTGGTTCTTTCATGTGAAAAATGTCAAAATCCCATTTGTTCTGCAACCATGTAAAGTCAAGTTGGTAGAAAATAATAAAGTCATATATGATATAAATGAGTTTGGAGCTGGCTAGTATCATTACAAATGATAAATAGAAGAGGATAATGTAGGGGCATTACATTTAGATCATTTCCTCCCCCACCCCCTGGAATTAAGTGACTATAAGGAAGATAAAAGAGTAACCTTAGTCTCAGACTAAATGAAAATACCTTTTTCTGACAGGTGAAGGCAGAAAGGTTTATTGGCTGAGTGCAAGGAGGCAGTAGGGAAAGAGAAATTGGTGAAAGGAGGGATGGATTAATATCCTGGAGCAAGGAGAAACAGGTGGGGTTTGGAATATTAAGCAGAAGGGTTAATGTGAGAGGAATAACCTTTCTTTTGTCAGATAAGCAAAGAAAAAGATGGATGAAGTGGAAGACAAATTTAGTAGTGAGGCCAAGGAAAATAATGCTAGAAGCCTCTGGGTGAAAGAATGGCACATCCAGGTGTTAAGTAGATTTTTGTTTGCTGAGTATACAAGGGACAAAATTCAGTTTGGAATCTCCAAGGGGAGTAGAAAATATTTCCAGTAAACCTTGATGTTTTTAGATGCTGAGCGCTCAAAAGAAAAAGTCACAACATAGGACATTTAATCGGTAGAGATGTGTGGCTTTTCCATCAGTGCACTGTGGTCTGGACAAAAGAAAGGGTGAAAATGAATAGTTGGAATCAACTTTGGATGAATATAGACAATGTAAAAAAAAAAAAATGGCAAGCATCTCTTGAGCTTACTCTGTACCAGGAGTTCTTTCTAAGCACTTTAAAGTGAAGTCGCTTAGTTGTGTCCGACTCTTTGCGACCCCATGGACTGTTAACCTATCAGGCTTCTCAGACCATGGGATTTTCCAGGCAAGAGTACTGGAGTGGGTTGCCATTTCCTTCGCCAGGGGATCTTCCCGACCCAGAGATTGAACCCAGATCTCCTGCATGGCAGGCAGACGCTTTACCGTCTGAGCCACCAGGGAAGCTTCTAAGCACTTTATGTGTATATTTAACCTTACTTGAGATCTGTGTTATTGACATTATGATTTGCTAATTTAAAAAACCGGGGGCACAGAGTGTTCAAGCAATTTCCCCAGTGTCACATAATAGTAAGTGGCAGAGATAGGATTTTAACCTCTAAAGTAGTAACTAGTAGGGTGTTAATTTAGCAATGAAAAGCATGTGTGATGAGCTGTAGGAAATTTGAAAAAGCAAGTAAAATAAAAAGGAATGTTGGTTTTAAATCTAAGGAGGGGAAAAGAGACTTGAAATAGATTTGAAAGTTGAGAAGTCTTATTAGGGATGAGTAGTAATTAGGAGAGAGCCATTAATTCATTAACAAACATTTTTGTGTTCCTACCATGTGCCAAGAACTATGTTAGATACAGTGAATAAAATGTAACTTTTACCTTTTATTCAAATGATATCCCTCCCGGGAGTGATAATAAACTGAATTTTTAGTAAATCAACTTAAGAATCTTCAGATAAATTCCACAAAACACTGAGTTTGCAGAGAGCAGTACTCAGAGAGAGAGAGAGAGTAGTGACTCAAAGTACAACATGGAAATGAAGAGCAGGAAAACACAGTGCTTCAACAAAAAGCCTATCATTTTGATGAAGGTAGGCTACATTAGCAATGAGGAACCTCACTAAGGCCTGAGTATGTTACAGAAGAAAGACTTTGCATTGTTTGCATTCTGTGTTAGGGATTTATGCTTGATTTTTAATTGGAAGCTGAGTTTTCTGTTACTATGTCCATTCATAATGCAAGGGAAGATTTGTTAGAATGATGTATCAGTTACCCACTGCTGTGTAATATATAATTCCTGAATGCAGCAGCATAAAAAAGACAATCCTCAGTTTTGCCTCCGAAGTCTATAGGTTAACTAGCAAGTTCTTCTGATCTTGGCTGGGCTCACATTTATGTCTGCAGGGAGCTGTGTTTGAGCAGGCACTGCTGAGTCTATCTGGACTTTTTCACATCTCCTGGGAATATATGACTGTAAGCTGGTCTAGGATGATCTTAGCTAGAACAACTGGATTACTTCCAAGTGGTAGTTTGGCTTGTTCTCATGGCAGAGCAGGCAGGGTTCTGTAACCATGAAGATACACACTCAGAAATGATAAAGACTCACTTTGACTACATTTCATGGCTATAGCCAGTTACGAAGGTAACTCATATTCTGCAGGTGGAGAAAGCTGCAAATCACTACTGCTTACTGAAGGCAGTTGTAAAGTCATGTTGTAAGGTTAGATAGAAGAAAGGATGAAGAGTTGGGGCCATGTTTTCAGTCACTTCTAGCGGCTTCATGCTCGTCTTACTCCCCTCCAACAAACTTTGCTTGTTTATGTGAATAACCTTTCAGTTCTAATATGATTTTGGTACACATCAACTTTAAATTCTCCAATGGCTCCTCATGGTCCTGATATGAAACCTATACTCTATATCAGACATAAATGGCCTTCCACTTTCTTGCCCTTACATACTTTCTGCTTCCCGCCCCCCTCACCTCACCGCCACAACCCCATGTCTGTACTAAAGGTATCCTAAAGGAAATCAACCCTGAATTATTCATTGGAAGGACTGATGCTGAAGTTGAAGCTCCAATTCTTTGGTTACCTAATGCAAAGAGCTTATTCACTGGAAAAAGACCTTGATGTTGGGAAAGACTGAGGGCAGGAGGAGAAGGGGGAGACAGAGGATGAGATGACTGGATGGCTTCACTGACTCAGTGGACATGATTTTGAGCAAACTGTGAGAGATACTGAAGGCCAGAGAAGTCTGGTGTGCTACAGTCCATGGGGTCACAGAGTCAGACACAACTTAGGGACTGAACAAGAATGCTTGTACTGCTAAGGCTATCACACCCAATCCTTGCATGTAGCTCTGAAAACTTCCTTCAGTTCAGTTCAGTCACTCAGTTCAGTCGCTCAGTCGTGTCCAACTCTTTGTGACCCCATGAATCGCAGCACGCCAGGCCTCCCTGTTCATCACCATCTCTCGGAGTTCACTCAGACTCATGTTCATCGAGTCCGTGATGCCATCCAGCCATCTCATCCTCGGTCGTCCCCTTCACCTCCTGCCCCCAATCCCTCCCAGCATCAGAGTCTTTTCCAGTGAGTCAACTCTTCGCATGAGGTGGCCAAAGTACTGGAGTTTCAGCTTGAGCATCATTCCTTCCAAAGAAATCCCAGGGTTGATCTCCTTCAGAACGGACTGGTTGGATCTCCTTGCAGTCCAAGGGACTCTCAAGAGTCTTCTCCGACA
>SJYV01007015.1:20349-68507 GCA_006410875.1 Neotragus pygmaeus
GGGAGTTGGTGATGGACAGGGAGGCCTGGCGTGCTGCGATTCATGGGGTTTCAAAGAGTCAGACACGACTGAGCAACTGAACTGAACCAAACTGATGGCCGTTGAGTCAGTGATGCCATCCAACCATCTCATCCTCTGTCGTCCCCTTCTCCTTCTCCCTTCAAACTTTCCCAACATCAGGGTCTTTTCCAGTGAGTCAGTTCTTCACGTCAGGTGGCCAAAGTATTGGAGTTTCATCTTCAACATCAGTCCCTCCAATGAACACACAGGACTGATCTCCTTTAGGATGAACTGGTTGGATTCCTTGCAGTCCAAGGGACTCTCAAGAGTCTTCTCCAACACCACAGTTCAAAAGCACGAATTCTTTGGCACTCAGCTTTCTTTACATGCATTACAAGCAGACTCTTTACCATCTGAGCTACCAGGAAATCAGGAAAATCCCCTGGAGATGAACATGGCAACCCAGTCCAGTATTCTTGCCTGGAAAATCCAAGGCTGGAGGAGTCTGGCCGACTAGAGTCCTTGAGGTCACAAAAAGTTGGACACGACTGAGTGACTTCACTTTCACTTTCACTTTTCTCACATCCATACATGACTACTGGAAAAGCCATAGCTTTGACTAGACAGACCTTTGTTGACAAAATAGTGTCTGCTTTTTAATACGCTATCTAGGTTGGTCATAGGTTTACTTCCAAGGAGCAAGCATGTTTAAATTTCATGGCTCCGTCACCATCTGCAGTGATTTTGGAGACCCAAAAAATAAAGTCAGCCACTGTTTCCACTATTTCCCCATCTATTTGCCATGAAGTGATGGGACCATATGCCATGATTTTAATTCTCTGAATGTTGAGTTNTTTAAATTTCATGGCTCCGTCACCATCTGCAGTGATTTTGGAGACCCAAAAAATAAAGTCAGCCACTGTTTCCACTATTTCCCCATCTATTTGCCATGAAGTGATGGGACCATATGCCATGATTTTAATTCTCTGAATGTTGAGTTTTAAGCCAACCTTTTCACTCTCCTCTTTCACTTTCATCAAAAGTCTCTTTAGTTCTTTGCTTTCTGCCATAACGGTGGTATCCTCTGCATATCTCAGGTTATTGATATCTATCCTTGCAATCTTGACTCCAGCTTTTGTT
Source organism: Neotragus pygmaeus (assembly GCA_006410875.1). NCBI lineage: Eukaryota > Metazoa > Chordata > Mammalia > Artiodactyla > Bovidae > Neotragus > Neotragus pygmaeus. Next base: position 21,490 of record SJYV01007015.1, read on the forward strand.
TCATCCTGTCCAGCATTTGGCTCAGACAATAAAGAGTCTGTCTACAATGAGGGAGACCTGGGTTCGATCCCTGGATTGGAAAGATTCCCTGGAGAAGGCAATGGCACCCCACTCCAGTACTCTTGCCTGGAAAATCCCATGGATGGAGGAGCTTGGTGCAGGCCACTGTGCATGGGGTCGCAAACAGTTGGGCACGACTGAGCAACTTCACTTCACTTTCACTCTGCATATAGGTTAAATAAGCAGGATGACCATATACACCCTTGACATGCTCCTTTCTCAATTTGTAACTAGTCTGTTGTTCCATGTCCAGTTCTGACTCTTGCTTGTTGACCTGCATACAGATTTCTCAGGAGTCAGGTCAGGTGGTCTGGTATTACCATCTCTGTCAGAATTTTCCACAGTTTGTGGTGATCCACACAGCCAAAGTCTTTGATGTAGTCAATAAAGCAAAAGCAGATGTTTTTCTGGAACTCTCTTGTTTTTTCAAAGATCCAACGGATGTTGGCAATTTGATCTCTAGTTCCTCTACCTTTTCTAAATCCAGGTTGAACTTCTGAAATTTCATGGTTCACATATCCTTGCAGCTTGGCTTGGAGAATTTTGAGCATTACTTTGCTACTGTGTGAGATGAGTGCAATTGTGCAGTAGTTTGAGCATTCTTTGGCATTGCCTTTCTTTGGGATTGGAATGAAAACTGACCTTTTCCAATCCTGTGACCATTGCTGAGTTTTCCAAATTTGCTGGCATACTGAGTGCAGCACTTTCACAGCATCATCTTTTAGGATTTGAAATAGCTCAGCTGGAGTTCCATCACCTCCGCTAGCTCTGTTGGTAGTGTTGCTTCACATTCCAGGATGTCTGGCTCTAGGTGAGTGATCACACCATCGTGGTTATCTGGGTCCTAAAGATCATTTTGTATAGTTCTGTGTATTGTTGCCACCTCTTCTTAATATCTTCTGCTTCTGTCAGGTCTATACCATTTCTGTCCTTTATTATGCCCATTTTTGTGCAAAATATTCTGTTGGTATCTCTTTTCTTGAAGAGATCTCTAGTTTTTCCCATTCTATTGTTTTCCTCTATTTCTTCATATTGATCACTGAGGAAGGCTTTCTCATCTCTCCTTGCTATTCTTTGAAACTCTGCATTCAAGTTGGTATATCTTTCCTTTTCTTCTTTGTCTTTAGCTTCTCTTCTGTTCTCAGGTACATCTAAATACTTTTAGATTTGAATAAATGTTGTTTGTGTATGGCATTCTTACACTATTCTAAGCAGTGAATCATATTTTATCTTCTCACTCCTAATTATAAATAAATTTTCTTGAAAAGACCATCTCTAAGTGAGCAGTCTTAAAGACAAAATTAAAACAATACCTTATTTTAATTCAGTGTTTACTTCACATTTTTAGGTGATTACGCTATGTATAGTTTTAAGCCCTCTACAAATTTTAACTCATTTAGTCCTCACAACCACTTAATGAAGGTGGTACTATGATTGTCTACATTTTGCTGATAGGAAACTGAATAGAAGGGGTTAAGTATAATAATTTGCTAGCTAAAAAGTGGTAGAGAAGGATTCAAATCCTGGCTATCTGGCTACAGAGCCTGTGGTCTTAAGCATTGACTTGTTATCAATCTTGGTGGGTAATAAATCATATGGGTTATAAATAAAGATGCTTGCAGTTTCTAGGTTAGTTGGTTTGAATGCTGTACAAATAAAACAAGGTTAAGTGCTAGATTTGCATGTAAAACTCTCCAGGTGGATCAACACTGTCTATGCAGATATTGTCTCATCTGGACTAAACAACTTAAAAGAAGAGATGAGCAAATATCTAAGATGTTAGTAGAGTCATTGTGTGCTCCCCACTGCTGACCAGAAGTCGTCTTTGAATATTTCCACAACCAAGGCTTCTCAGGTGGCACAGTGGTAAAGATTCTGCCTGCCAATGCAGGAGATGCAGGTTTAATCCCTGGGTTGCAAAGATTCCCTGGAGAAGGAAATAGCATCCTGCTTCTGTATTCTTGCCTGGAAAATTCCATGGACAGAGGAGTCTAGCGAGCTACAGTCCATGGAGTCACAGAGTTGGACATGACTGAGCACACACACACACACACACACACACACACACACACATGATAGCATATGAGATGCTATCACAAGTCAAGATTCCTCCACATCCAGTTTAATATTCCAAAACAAATGTCCAATTAGAATAAAGATGTTTATATGTCTTTTGTTTAAAATTGTGTGGCTTAGTTATGTTTCACTGTTACTCTGTCAACACTTGTCAGTTTGTAAAGAATCTGCTTGAAATGAAGAAGACCCTGGTTCAATTCCTGGGTCAGGAAGATCCCCTGGAGAAGGGATAGGCTACCCACTCCAGTATTCTTGGGCTTCCCTTGTGGCTCAGCTGGTAAAGAATCCACCTGCAATGGGGAGACCTGGATTCGATCTCTGGGTTGAGAAGATCCCCTGCAGAAGGGCACAGCTATCCACTCCAGTATTCTGGCCTGGATAATTCCATGGACTGTATAGTCCTTGGGGTTGCAAAGAGTCAGACACAACCGAGTGACTTTCACTTTCACTATTAACACAATGGTCAAGTGAATTCTGTGTTACTCAGAATTATTATGTAACCTAGACTAGAATACATCAGCTCTTTATGCCATAATCCAACCATCATTTCTCTTTTAGTCTTTGGAAATCAGAACGTTTTCCACCCTTCATCTCGCAGTGCTTCTACATTATCTCTGATTACTTAATGATTGTCATTTAATGATTTGGTGTTGTGATCTGAATTCTTTCAATACTCTTGAGAAATAATCCATCTTAAACTGATGCATGAATCCATTGAAAGAATGTCTTCCTATATACACATATATGTGTCTGATTCCTTATTACTCATGTTAATTATCTGCTGCAGTAGAGAGTGACTCTTTTGGAGATAGCAAGCAGAAATGAAACAGAAATTAAAGAAAAATACTGTATTTTAAAACACACCTACTCTAACACCAGACCCTTGATTTATATAATCTCATTCAATATTTAAACCTTTATGTGGAGATGTACATAATGACTATGAATTTATAGGGAACCTTGATTCAGAGACATAGCTGTCTCAGATCTTCAAACCAGTAGCTGGTCTCTAAGTCTTCCCAAATGCCAAAATACTTATACTCTCCATTATATTTTAAAATTCTCTCTCAATCACCATTTAACATACAAGCATCTAGCAAAAAAAGAAGGTGTTCTGGCCTTTCTATTGAGAGGAAATTAAAGAGAGTTAGTTTAATAAGAATTTTCCAGATGTCTCAGTTATTGATTTTTAATTAATATTCATACAAATCTGTATTATACACAGTCTGTCCTTAATGTGTTCTTTTCTTTTGCACATATCTATTTTTATATAAGTGCTTAGAGTTCATTACAGAGCTGTCTGTAGAGCCATATCAATATCTTCAGGTAAATTCCCCATTTTCAATGAATATACACATTTTGAATCAACTTTTCTTTCAGCCTATAGGGATTCATAAATATCCATGACTAAGGATTCATAAAAAAAAAAGCTGTGATACACTCCAAAGCAGACTTGAATCTTCATTGTATCCAGAACACTAAACTAGTCACCCAGGGTCCTTTGAAACACATAAAATGTGAAGATTGATTGGAATTAAGAGGGTTGTCTTCACTTATTATCATAGTTTCTGAGGTTAAAAAAAATACATCATGTTTAGCCAACGTAATTTATTTCAGTATGTTTTTTTAGTTTCATTGAAGCTATTCTTGAAAGATAAATGATTATAAAGCATAAGCTAAGGCCTTTTATTTTACCAGATTCTAATTTTTTGGTGCAATAACACACATACAAGAGACTACTAAGATATATAATTTAATTTAGGTAATTAGTAATTTCTTACAATAAAATATATTAAAATATTTGATCAAAGATGCATGCCAAGTAAAAATAATTAAATATAATTTTACTGGGTTAGATTAGTAGTTAACACAACTTCATCACTTTTAGGAAACATACGCATGTGATCTTTCAGGAGACTTAATTTCTTAATCTAAGACAATGATCCAACCAGTCCGTTCTGGAGAAGACAGCCTTGGGATTTCTTTGGAAGGAATGATGCTAAAGCTGAAACTCCAGTACTTTGGCCACCTCATGCGAAGAGTTGACTCATTGGAAAAGACTTTGATGCTGGGAGGGATTGTGGGCAGGAGGAGAAGGGGACAACAGAGGATGAGATGGCTGGATGGCATCACTGACTTGATGGACGTGAATCTGAGTGAACTCCGGGAGTTGGTGATGGACAGGGAGGCTTGGCATGCTGTGATTCATGGGGTCACAAAGAGTCAGACACAACAGAGTGACTGAACTGAACTGAACTGAAGACAATGATGAAAGATTTGATCTTTTCTATTTAGATTCCCTCCCTAAAAATATTATTCATACTAATGACTCCTCAAATTTAGTATCCTCAGCCCTAATCTTGCCCTTATTCCAACAATCTACTTGCCCTTATTCCAACAATCTACTTGACATCTTCACTCAGATGTCTAATTAGTGTTCAAACAGAATATGGACAAAACAGAAGCTTTGATTCCTCTGTCTTAAACTTCAGCTCTTCTTTCTCAGTCTCCTTTAATTTCATAAATATAGTTGTAATACACTCAGTTTCTCACATTAAAATTTATTCATCTCTAATTTCTTTCTTTCACTGCTACAACTAATACCATCAGCAAGTGCTATTCACTCCACATTTACAAACACTCTAAATCTATTGAATTTTGTTTTACCTCCTCTGCTATCACCTGTTACACTTCACCATCATCTCTTACCTAGACAAATGAAAAAAAAATTAACTTATCACCTTATTCCTGTCCGCTGCTCTTCCCCCATTTCTGTCTGTTCTCTGACTAAGGTGTGTTGTGCTGTGCTTAGTCACTCAGTTGTGTTCGGCACTTTGTGACACCTTGGAGAGTAACGTACCAGGCTCTTCTTTCCATGGAGATTCTCCAGGCAAGAATACTGGAATGGGTTGCCATTTCCTTCTCTAGCAGATCTTGCCAACCCAGGGATCAAACCCAGGTCTCCTGCATTGTAGGTAGATTCTTTACCACCTGAGCCACCAGGGAAGCCCAAGAATATGGGAGTGGTTAGCCCATCCCTTCGCCAATTCGATCCCATTCCCAGTAATTGAACCGTGGTCTCCTGCATTGCAGGCAGTGCTTTACTAGCTGAGCTACCTCCCCTTACCATAATCCATTCCACATACAATAGCCAAAATAAAATGTCCAAAGTATAACATTATCTTCAACAAATTGTGTGGGGACAATTGTACATTTTCACAGACAAACAATAAAACAGATCAACAAAATCAAAACCCCTAAAATCTTAACCTAAACTTCACGGCTTATACAAACATTAACACCAAAGAGATTGTGGGCTTGAATGTGAAATGCAAAACTATAAAGCTTTTAGGAAAAAACATGGGGGAAAATATTTGGAATCTATAGTTAGCCAAAAAGTTCTTAGACTTGATACTAAATATATGATCCATGAAGTGAAGTGAAGTGAAGTTGCTCAGTTGTGTCCGACTCTGCGATCACTGGACTATAGCCTACCAGACTCCTCCATCCATGGAATTTTCCAGGCAAGAGTACTGGAGTGGGTTGCCATATCCCTCTCCAGGGGATTTCCCTGACCCAGGGATTGAACCTGGGTCTCCCACACTGCAGGCAGACTCTTTACCATCTGAGCCACCTGGGAAGCCCATATGATCAATAAGTATTAATTAATAGCTTGAATCTCATCAAAAATGTAAAACTTGCTTTGTGAAATAGCATGTGAAAAGATTGAAAAGGCAGATGATGGACTTGGATAAAATATTTTCAAACCACATATTCAATAAATGACTAGTGTCTAGAATATATAAGCAACTTCCAAAACTCAACAGTAAGAGTTTAATTTCATGATGATACAGGAAACTTCTGAACTTACCTCCTCCATGAACACACTAAATCTACAGCTACAAATGGAAGATTCTTTCCTCTGAAAGAAGTTCAGAAATAAACTGAGTGAGTGGCTCACATACATTTGATAAAAGAGAAAAAATGGGTAGGAGAGGATGAGGAGCAATTTTGTCATACCCCGTTCTTGGCAACATATAATTGAGACACATGAGCATCAGCATACAATGGGAAGGGAGTCACAATGCTTCCATGAGAAGAGAAAGGTTTAGACCCCATATCTCATGCCCCAACTTCTCAGATTTGTACCCGAGAAAGAGCTCCCTAGAACATCTACCTCTGAAAGACAACAGGTATTGTTTCCATGAAACCCATAAGGCTATTGTGAACTAAAAAAGAGTTCTTAATGGGCACACATGGACTCTCCACTGGTATTCTCCCCCAGCAGGGCCTCTAGTGCAGAGGGACTAGACTGAAACATCCGGTCTTCCCACTAAAGAGCCCTGTTGATTTATTATAAAAGCTGTCATCAGAGGACCAGGCTTCTAATTTAACACACATCCAGGAGTTGACTGCAATACTGCCCAGATAATGGAGAGACTAGCAGTCATATCTCCGTCTGTCTCACTTCGGTATGCTAGTATCTCCCCAAAACAGATTGTGCACATGTCTGATATCCAAGCTTATGTGCCTTCTGTTCAGAGTTCATGTCCTTTGATAAGCCTGGCTCTGAGGACCAGCAGGAATTGTATTCATTGGCCCGAGTATGGCAGCAAACAAACAACAGTTCTTGATGCTTTATCCACCTAAGGTTTCACCAGAGGGAGCAGGCAAAAATACCCATCTCCTGATCTCCCCTAAAAGAGGTATATTTACACATTTTAAAAGCTGTTACTTGAGGATTAAGTTTCTAATAAGTCTGCATCTAGGTGTTGACTGATATTCTTCTCTTTGAAACACTGACAGGTCTTGGAACAATATCTAATATTGGGAATCACTATGAACAGAGAAAGCTGAACAATCATAAAAGTTTGAGAGACAAGAGTGAGGACAAAGCTAAACTAAAATTTTCATTTCCTACATGTGGCCAGTCCTTCAAGACAGAGAAGATACCACAAAAATACACTATATCATCATTAACATAATGTAGAAGAAAACTTACATGGTCGTTACAAACCATAGAGGCAGAAAAAGCAGTTGACAACATTCAAAATGCATTCATGATAAAAGCTCTTAGAAATTTGGCACAGAGGGAATGTACCACAACATAATGGAGGTTATATATGAGACCACAGACTCTGTGTTTAAAAGCTACAAGGTTTTCCTCAAAGATCAAGAACAAGATCAGGACCCTGCTCTTATCACTCTTGTTCACAACAGTACTGGAAGTAAGAGCTAGAGCAATAGGCAAGAAAAATAGACAAAGTGCATCCAAATCAGAAATGAAGTAAAAACTGTCTTTATTTCCAGATGACATGATATAACATGTAGGAAAACCTTGAAAGTCCAACAGAATTTGTTAAAAGTTATCAACAAATTACACTAAAGTTGCACACAAAATCAAGATACAAAAATCAGTTATGTATCTATATACTAATAATAAACTATCAAAGGTAAATTAAAAAGTCATATTCACAAAGGCAACAAGAATAAAATGCTCATAATAAATTTATCTAAGAAGATGTAAGACCTATACATTAAAAACTGTAAGACACTGGTGGAAGAAATTGAAGACATCATAAATAAAAGATATTTCATGCATACAGACTGGAAAAAATTAATACTGTTATTACTGTTACTACTCCATACTACTTAAAGCAATTGACTGATTCAATGCAATCCCCATAAAAATTGGAAGGTCATTTTCCACAGAAATACAGTAAACATTCTTAAAATTTGTTTGGGACCACAAAAATCCCTAAATAGCCATAGCAACTTGAGAAAGAAGAACAAAGATGGAGGTATTACATGTTTTGAATTCAAACCATATTACAAAGATACAGTATCCAAAATAGTATAGCATTGGCACACACACACACACACAAAAGCAAAAAAGGCACATAAATCAATGGAACAGAATAGAATGCCCAGAAGTAAACTCATGCATAAATGGTTAATTAATTGTTAAGCCAAGAATACAATAGGGAAAGGATAGTCTTTTCAATTGTTTGCTTGCTAAGGTACTTCAGTTATATCTGACGTTTTGTGACTCTAAGGACTGAAGCCCACCAGATCTCTGTCTGTGGGATTCTCCAGGCAAGAATACTGGAGTGGGTTGCCATGCCCCCCCACAGGGGATCTTCCCAACCCATAATGAACCCTTGTCTCATTATGTCTTTTGCATTGGCAGGCAAGCTCTTTACAACTAGGGCCACCAGTACTTTGGCCACCTCATGCAAAGAGTTGACTCATTGGAAAAGACTCTGATGCTGGGAGGGATTGGGGACAGGAGGAGAAGGGGACGACCAAGGATGAGATGACTGGATGGCATCACGGACTCGATGGAAGCAAGTCTGAGTGAACTCTGTGAGTTGGTGATGGACGAGGAGGCCTGATGTGCTGTGATTCATGGGGTCACAAAGAGTTGGACATTACTGAGTGATTGAACTGAACTGAATATATTTTTTAAAAATTGGATTAAAGATTTACTGAGCATAGCCTTGCCCATCAGAACAAGATCCAGTTTCCCCCTCAGTCAGTCTCTCCCATCAGGAAGCTTCAATAATCCTTATAGCATAGGGCAGACAGAAAGAAAGCCACAATCACAGAAAACTAACCAAACTGATCACATAGACCACAGCCTTGTCTAACTCAATGAAATTATGAGCCCCATGCCATGGAGGACCACCCAAGATGGATGGGGCATGATGGAGAGTTCTGACAAAATGTGGTCCACTGGAGAAGGGAATGGCAAACCACTTACAGTATTCTTGGCTTGAGAACCTCATGAACAGTATGAAAAGGCCAAAAAAAAAGGGGGGGCACACTGAAAGATGAACTCCCCAGGTCAGTAGGAGCCCAATATGCTACTGGAGATCAGTAGAGAAATAACTTCAGAAAGAATGAAGAGACAGAGCCAAAGCAGAAACAACATCCAGCTGTGGATGTGACTGGTGATGGAAATAAAGTTCAATGATGTAAGAGCAATATTTCATAGGAACCTGGAATGTTTGGTCCATGAATCAAGACAAATTGGAAGTGATCCAACAGGAGATGGCAAGAGTGAACATTGACATTTTAGGATTCAGTGAACTAAAATGGATGGAATGGGTGAATTGAACTCAGATGACCATTATATCTACTACTGTGAACAAGAATCCCTTAGAAGAAATGGAGTAGAAATCATAGTCAACAAAAGAGTCCAAAATGCAGTACTTGGATGCAATCTCAAAACCAACAGAATGATCTGATGGTTTCCAAGGAAACCGTTCGATAGCACAGTATTCCAAGTCTATGCCCTGACCAGTAATGCTGAAGAAGCTGAAGTTGAATGGTTCTGTGAAGACCCATAAGACCTTCTAGAACTAACACCCCCAAAAGATGTCCTTTTCATTATAGGGGACTGGAATGCAAATGTAGGAAGTCAAGAGATACTGGGAGTAACAGGCAAATTTGGCCTTGGAGTACAAAATGAAGCAGATCAAAGGCTAACAGAGTTTTGCCAAGAAAATGCACTGGTCATAGCAAACACCCTCTTCCAACAACATGAGTGAAGACTCTACACATGGACATCACCAGATGGTCAATACTGAAATCAGATTGATTATATTCTTTGCAGCCAAAGATGGAGAAGCTCTATACAGATAGCAAAAACAAGACCAGGGGCTGACTGTGGCTCAGATCATGAACCCCTTATTGCCAAATTCAGACTTAAATTGAAGAAGTTAGAGAAAACCACTAGATCATTCATGTATGACCTAAATCATATTCCTTATGATTATACAGTAGAAGTGACAAATAGATTCAAACGATTAGATCTAATAGACAGAGTGCCTGAAGAACTATGGATGGAGATTTGTGACATTGTATAGGAGGCAGTGATGAAAATCATTCCCAAGAAAAACATGAAAAAAAGCAAAATGGTTGTGTGAGGAGGCCTTACAAATAGCTGAGAAGAGAAGTAAAAAGCAAAGGAGAAAATGAAAGCTATACCTGTTTGAATGCACAGTTCCAAAGAATAGCAAGGAGAGATAAGAAAGACTTTCTCAGTGATCAGTGCAAAGAAATAGAGGAAAACAGTAGAATGGGAAAGACTAGAGATCTCTTCAAGAAAACAGAGGTGACAAGGGAACACTTCATGCACAGATGGGCTCAATAAAGGACAGAAATGGTATGGACCTGACAGAAGCAGAATATATTAAGAAGAGGTGGCAAGAATACACAGAAGAACTATACAAAAAAGATCTTTATGACTCAGTAACCACCATGGTGTGATTAGTCACCTAAGCCAGACTTCCTGGAATGTGAAGTCAAGTAGGCCTTAGGAAACATCACTACGAACAAAGCTAGTGGAGCTGATGGAATTCCAGTTGAGCTATTTCAAATCCTAAAAGGTGATGCTGTGATAGTGCTGCATTCAATATGCCAGAAAATTTGGAAAACTCATCAGTGGCCACAGTACTGGACAAGGTCAGTTTTCATTCCAATCCCAATGAAAAGCAGTGCCAAAGAATGTTCAAAATACCACACAGTTGCACTCATCTCACATGCTAGCAAAGTAATGCTTGAGTAATTCTCCAAGTCATGCTTCAACGATATGTGAACTGTGAAATTCCAGATGTTCAACCTGGATTTAGAAAAGGCAGAATAGCCAGAGATCAAATTGCCAACATCTGCTGGATCATTGAAAAAGCAAGAGAGTTCCAGAAAAACATCTGCTACTACTTTTGCTTTTTTGCCTATGCCAGAGACTTTGATTGTGTGGATCATAATAAACTGTGGAAAATTCTGAAAGAGATGAGAATACAAGACCACCTGACTTGACTCCTGAGAAATCTGTATGCCGGTCAACAAGTAACATTCAGAACTGGACATGGAACAGCACATTGGTTCCAAATAGGGAAAGGAGTACATCAACACTGTATGTTGTCATCCTGCTTATTTAACTTATAATGCAGAGTTCAGTTCAGTTCAGTTGCTCAGTTATGTCTGACTCTTTGTGACCCCATGAACTGCAGCATGCCCGGCCTCCTTGTCCATCACCAACTTCCGGAGCTTACCCAAATTCATGTCCATTGAGTTGTTGATGCCATCCAGCCATCTTATCCTCTGTCGTCCCCTTTTCTTCCTGATCCCAAACCCTCCCAGCATCAGAGTCTTTTCCAATGAGTCAACTTACACGCAGAGTACATCACGCCAAATGCTGGACTGGATGAAATACAAATTGGAATCAATATTGCCAGGAGAAATATCAATCACCTCAGATATGCAGATGACACCACCCTTATGGCAGAAAGTGAAAAACAACTAAAGATCTTCTTGATGAAAGTGAAAGAGGAGAGTGAAAAAGTTGGCTTAAAACTCAATGTTCAGAAAACTAAAATCATGGCATCTGGTCCCATCCCTTCATGGCACAAAGATGGGAAAACAGTGAGAGACTTCATTTTTGTGCTCCAAAATCACTGTAGATGGTGACTGCAGCCATGAAACTAAAAGACATTTGCTCCTTGGAAGAAAAGCTATGACCAATATAGACAGCATATTAAAAAGCAAAGCGATTGCTTTGCAACAAAGATCTGTCTAGTCAAAGCTATGGTTTTTCCAGTAGTCATGTATGGATGTGAAAGTTGGACTATAAAGAAAGCTGAGTGCCAAAGATTTGATGCTTTTGAAATGTGGTGTTGGAGAAGACTCTTGAGAGTCCCTTGGACTACAAGGAAATCAAACCAGTCAATCCTAAAAGAAATCAGTCCTGAATATTCATTGGAAGGACTGATACTAAACCTGAAATTCCAATAATTTGGCTACCTGATACAAAGAACTGACTCTGAAAAGACTCTGATGCTGGGAAAGATTGAAGGTGGGAGGAGAAGCAGGGACAACAGAGGATGAGATGGCTGGATGAAATCACCTACTCAATGGACAAGATTTTGAGTAAGCTCTTGGAATTGGTGATAGACAGGGAAGCCTGGCTTGCTGCAGTCTATAGAGTCGCGAAGAGTCAGACACCATTGAGTGATTGAACTGAACTGAATGTATCTTGCTCAAGAACATGTTTCTCCTTCTTAAGAACCTTCTGACTAATCCTGTTATCTTAAAATGTAAGTCATAGGAGTGGCTCTATTTTTAGTGACCAATTGAAAAGGTATATAAGGCCTTGAGAACACTGGGGAGTGGGGCACTCTCTGCCCCCTTCTGATGTCTGTGTCAGAAATTTCCTTATCCTTTTTATACTTTAGTAAAACTCTGCTACACAAAAGTTCTGAGTGATTAAGCCTCGTCCCTGGTCCCAAAGCTAAATTCTCTTCCTTGAAAATCACAAGTTTGATACTGTTCACCATAAGCTATCATCTGTGTACATACAATGGAATATAACATTATTTAGGAGGAAATTCTGTCATTCATGACAAGGTATATAGACCTTGAGGGCCTTATGCTAAGTGAAATGTCAGATATAGCATCTGTATGATCTCACTTATATATGGAATCTACAGTCAACCAAACTTAGAAACAGACAGCAGATTGGTCGTTGCTAGGGGTAGGAGAAACCAGTTCAGTTCAGTTCAGTTGCTCAGTCATGTCTGACTCTTTGCTACCCCATGGACTGCATAAGGAATAAGGGAGAAGACTCAAATTAATAAAATTAGAAATGAAAAAGGTGAAGTTACAATAGATTACACAGTAATACAAAGGATCATAAGAGAATACTATGAGCAACTCTATGCCAATAAAATGGACAACTTAGAAGAAATGGACAAATTCTTAAGAAAGTATAACCTTCTAAAACTGAACCAGGAAGAAACAGAAAATATGAACAGACCAATTACAAGCACAGAAATCGAAACTGTAATAAAAAACCTTTCAATAAACAAAAGCCCAGGGCCAGATGGCTTCACCAGCAAATTCTACCATAAGTTTCAAGAAAAGCTAACACATTCCCTGCTCAAACTCTTTCAGAAAATTGCAGAGGAAGGAAAACTCTCAATTTTATTCTGCTGCTGCTGCTAAGTCGCTTGTCGTGTCCGACTCTGCGCGACCCCATAGGCAGCAGCCCACCAGGTGCCTCCATCCCTGGGATTCTCCAGGCAAGAACACTGGAGTGGGTTGCCATTTCCTTCTCCAAAGCATGAAAGTGAAAAGTGAAAGTGAAGTCGCTCAGTTGTGTCCGACTGTCAGCGACCCCATGAACTGCAGCCTACCAGGCTCCTCCATCCATGGATTTTTCAGGCAAGAGTACTGGAGTGTGTTGCCATTGCCTTCTCTGCAATCTTATTCTACAAGGCCACAATCACTCTGATACCAAAACTAGACAAAGATGCTGCCAAACAAACAAACAAAACCAGGCTAATATCACTGATGAGCATAGTTGCAAAAATCCTCAACACAATTCTAGCAAATAGGTAAAACCAAATGATTATATCAGTAGATGCAGAGAAAGACTTTGATAAAATTCAACATCCATTTATGATAAAAGCTCTCCAGAAAGTAGGCATAGAAGGAATATAAGAAGTGTTAGTCAAACAGTCATGTCCAATTCTTTGTGGCCCCATGGACTGTAGACTCCTCTGTCTATGGAATTCTCCAGGCAACAATATTGATATGGATACTCATTTCCTACTCCAGAGGAATCTTCCAGACCCAGGGATTGAACCTGTGTCGCTTGCATCTTTTGCATGGGTTCTTTACCACCATGGAAGCCCCTAGAAGGATTGTGAAAGTGAAAGTGTTAGTCACTCAGTTATGTCCAACTCTTTGTGAGCCCATGAACTGTAGCCTGTCATGCTCTTGTGTTCATGGGATTCTGCCGGAGTCCAGCTCCAGCAGCCAGGGAATCAGCCTGAAGGGGTGAGTGGTGTTGGCAGGGGATGATGTAGCCTCTGACTCAAAGTATGGGACTGCAGGTTTATTTCAAACTTCAGGTTTTCTTTTATACTTTGACAAAAGCATTAGGTCCGATCCAGGCAAGAATACTGGAGTGGGTTTCCATTTCCTTCTAGAAGGGATCTTCTTGACCCAGGGATCAAAACCAGGTCTCCTGCACTGCAGGTAGATTCTTTACCATCTGAGCCACTAGGGAAGCCCTTAAAAGGAATATACTTCAACATAATAAAGGCCATATATGACAAATCCACAAAAAACATTATCTTCAATGTTGAAAAATTAAAAGTATTTTCTCTAAATTCAGGAACAAGAGTGCCCACTCTTACCACTATTCTTCAATACAGGTTTTGAAGTTCTAGCCACAGCCATCAGAGAAGAAAAAGAAATAAAAGGAATCCAGATTGGAAAAGAAGTAAAACGCTCACTGTTTGCATATGACTTGATTTTCAAAGAAAATCCAAAAGATGCCACCAAAAAGTACTAGAGCTAGTCAATGAATATAGTTAAGTCACAGGATATAAAATTAATTCACAGAAATCTCTTGCAATCCTATACAGCAAAATGAAAAATCAGAAAGAGAAATTAAGGAAACAATCCCATTTGCCATTGCAACAAAAAGAATAAAATACTTGGGAATAAATTTTCCTAAAGAGACAAAGATCTGTTTGCATAAAACTTTAAGACACTGATTAAAGAAATAAAAAATGACCCAAACAAATGGGGAAATATACCATGTTCTTGGATTGGAAGGATCAATGTAGTGAAAGTGACTGTATCACCCAAAGCAATTTATAGATTCAGTGCAATACCAATCAAACTACAAATGGTATTTTTCACAGAACTAGAACAAATAATTTTACAACATTTATGGAAACACAACAGACCCTTAAGAGCAAAAGCAATCTTGAGAAAGAAGAATGGAACTGGAGGAATCAACCTACCTGACTTCAGACTACACTGCAAAGCTACAGACATCAAGACAGTATGGTACTGGCATGAAAACAGATATATAGACCAATGGAGGAATACAGAAAGCCTGGAGATAAATCATGCACCTATGGGCAGCTTATCTTTGATAAAGGAGGCAAAATTTTACCATGGAGAAAAGACAGTCTCTTCAACAAGTGGTGCTGGGAAAACTAGTCTGCTACATGTGAAAGAATGACATTGGAACACCTTCTAACACCATACACAAAAGCAAACTCAAAATGGATTAAAGATCTAAATTTAAGATCAGATACTATAAAAACTCTTAAAGAATAGCATAACATTCTCTGACATAAATCACAACAAGATTTTCTATGAACCACTTCCTACAGTAATACAAATAAAAACAAAAATAAACAAATGTTTAGTAAAGCTTAAAGGTTGTTTCTTTCTTTCTTTCTTTTTAATTCACAATGAAAGAAACTATAACACAATGGAGTACTACTCTGCCATTAAAAAGAATAAATTTGAATCAGTTCTAATGAGATGGATGAAACTGGAGCCTATTATACAGAGTGAAGTAAGCCAGAAAGAAAAACACCAATACAGCATACTGACACATATATACGGAATTTAGAGTGATAGTAAGGATGACCCTGTATGTGTGACAACAANTAATAGTAAATGAAACAACTGACATAGAGTTAATCTTTAAAATATACAAGCATCTCATGCAGCTCTTTATCAGAAACCAAACAGCCCAATCAAAAAGTGGGCAGAAGACCTAAAATATTTCTACAAAGAAGATATACAGATAGCTAATAAACACATAAACATATGCTCAACATCACTCTTTATTAGAGAAATGCAAATCAAAACTACAACATAATATCTCACACTGCTCAAAATGACTATCATTGAAAGTCTACAAACAATAAATGCTGGAGAGGGTGTGAAGAAAAGAGAACCCTCTTACACTGTTGGTGGGAATGCAAACTAATACAGCCACTGTGGCAAACAGTATGGAGATAACTTAAAAAGCTAGGAATAAAGCCACCATATGAACCAGCAATCCCACTGTGGGGCAGACACCCAAAGAAACCAGAATTGAAAGAGACACATGTACTCCAGTGTTCACTGCAGCACTATTTACGATAGCTAGGACATGGAAGCAACCTAGATGTTCATCAACAGATGAATGGATAAGGAAGTTGTGGTACATATACACAATGGAATATTACTCAGTTCTAAAAAGGAACATACTTGAGTCAGTTCTAATGAGGTAGATGAACCTACAGAGTGAAGTAAGAAAAAGGAAGACAAATATTGCATATTAATGCATACACATGGAATCTAGAAATATAGTACTGACAACATACGTTCAGGGCAGCTAAGGAAACACAGTCATTTTGGACCCAGTGGGGGAAGGAGAGGGAGGGATGATACAACAGAATAACATTGAAACATATACATTACCATATATAAAATAGGTAGCCAGTGGGAATTTGATGTATGACACAGGGAAGCCAAAGTCAGTGCTCTGTCCTGACTTTGACAACCTGTAGGGATAGGGTGGAGAAGGCAATGGCATCCCACTCCAGTACTCTTGCCTGGAAACTCTCATGGACGGAGAACCTGGTAAGGCTGCAGTCCATGGGTTCGCTGAGTCAGACACGACTGAGCGACTTCACTTTCACTTTTCACTTTCATGCATTGGAGAAGGAAATGGCAACCCACTCCAGTGTTCTTGCCTGGAGAATCCCAGGGATGACGGAGCCCAATGGGCTGCCGTCTGTGGGGTCGTACAAGAGTCAGACACGACTGAAGTGACTCAGCAGCAGCAGCAACAGCAGGGATAGGGTGGGGAGGGAAGTGGGAAGTGGGTTCAGGAGGAATGGGACATATGTCTACCTAATGCTGATTTATGTTGATATGTGGCAAAAACCATCACAATATTGTAACATAATTATCCTCTAATTAAATATATATATATACATATAAGGAGAAAAGGTTACCAGTAGAAAATGGTGAAAGACATGAATATTTCATTGAGGAGGGTATGAAGATGTCAAATAAGTGCATGGAAACGTGTTCAAAATAATTAGCTACTATAGAAATTAAAACTACAATGAGATATAAGTCAACATATATTAATATGGCTACAGTGAAAAACAAGAGCAAGTAAAAGTGGGATACATTGAATGGATGTTAGCATTCTTGCTGTAATATTATAGTTTTGTAAGATGTTAGCATCAGAAAAACTACATAAGAGGTACAACATATCTGCCCTTCACCATTTCTCATAATTGTATGTGAACCTATAATCATTTCAATAAAAAAATTCATCAAATGTGCCAGTGTACCTTGTTTTTTTGCACTTTCCTTTATTTCACTTTGCAGATACCATGGTTTTTGCAAATTGAACATTTGTGACAATCCTGAGTCTGGCAAGTCTATTGGCACTTTTGCTTTTTTATTTTACAAGCATTTGCTCACTTAGTGTTTGTCATGTCACATTTGGTAAATTCTCACATATTTTAAACTTTAAAATTATTACTAAATTTGTTATGATGACCTGTGATCTTTAATGTTACAATTGCAATTGTTTTGGGGTGCCATAAACCACACCCTTATAATATGGAGAACTTAATAAAAGTTGTGTGTATTCTGACTGCTCCACTGACTGACTAGTCTCCCATCTCTCTTCCTTTCTTTAGGCCTTCCTGTTCCCTTTGACACAAAATACCAAAATTAGGTAAATTAGTTAACCTATAAGGGCCTCCAAGTGCTCAAGTGAAAAGAGGCGCATGTCTTTCTCTTTAAATAAAAAACTAGAAATGATTATTCTTAGTGAGGAAGGCATGGCAAGAGCTGAGATAGGCTTAAAGCTAGATCTCTTGCAGCAAATATTTAGCCATGTAGTGAACATAAAGAAAAAGTTCTTGATGGAAATTAATAGCACTACTCCAGTTAACACATGAATGATAAGTCAAACTGTCTTACTGATGACACAGAGAAAGTTTTAGTGGTCTGGATAGAAGATCAAACTAGCCACAATATTTCCTTGAGCCAAAGTCTTGGCCAGAGGAAGATCATTAACTCTCTTCAATGTTTTGGTATTAAGGTTGGGAGAGATGAGGAAAATGAAGAAACGTTTGAAAGTAACAGAGGTTGATTTATGAAAGAGGCAAAGCAGCCATTTCCGTAACATGAAAATACAAGGTGAAGCAGCAAGTGTTGATTTAGAAGCTACAGCAAGTTATCCAAAAGATCTCACTAATATAATTAATGAAGGTGGCTACACTAAACAACAGATTTTAAATGTAGATGAAACACATTTCCCTTGGAAGAANCCCAGGGAGATGTGTATAAGAGACAGGAGTGACAGTTATCAGTATGAATAAATATATATACAGGTTCAAATCAGTCAGACTGTTTTGAAATAGAATTGTTTTGCTTCTATTGAGGCTTGACAATCTAATATTTAGGTAAGATATCCTGCATATTATTTTACCTATTTGGGGGCTTCCCATGTAGCTGAGTGGTAAAAACTCCACTTGCCAATGCGAGAGATATGGGTTTGATCCCTGGGTTGGGAAGATCCCCTGGAGTTAGGATATGGCAACTCACCCAGTATTCTTGCCTGGAAAATTCCATAGACGAGCCTGGTGGGCTGTAGGCCATGGCATCGCAAAGGATTGGACCTGACTGAGTGACTGAGCATAGATGCATTTTACCTATTTATGTCATATAAATCATGATTTCTATCAATAATTCTATCAAAAAACATTTCTTTGTGGTAACTTGCTATTTGGTAGGCAAGGTCTTTGCAGTGGCACAGTTGGTAAAGAAGACCTACATAAAATGTGACACAAGGTCTCATGTGACTTTTGCTGTTTGTGACTTTTTTAAGCCCTTGGCCCTCCCACTGTCACTGATGCTAATGGAAAAATTTTATAACAGTAATCTCAGTTGAGACAGGGGTGACAGAGAAAAAGCTTAGATTTGAAAAACAAGCATTCATGTAACATTTTTAACAGATGACAAGTTCTAAGAATACAGTCTTCTTTGACTTACACTGGGCTTCTTTCAGGGTTTCAGAAAGTTGGATAGAAAGTTTTGTTTCCTTCTTAAGAATCATCTTTTAAAGAAGCTAAGAAAGGTAGAAATCTGTAGACTATGTATTCAATATGATAAATTTAAGCTTGGATTTGGAATGTGAAAAGTAGGTTATCTTTTATGACTCTGTGCTTTGATAAGATTATACAAGCATTTATCACATTTCCACTTTTTCAAGACTTTGTAAGGATAAGCTAGAAACAAATATGCCAGGAGACAAAACTTACTCAATTTTCTTCCCTGTTGAACAGATTGAAAGAATAATTGTTTCTAGTGACTCACCATATAGATGAGTCTTGATAACTCAAGGAAACCAGATTTTTGTCGGGTCTAGTTTATGGGAAAGATGCACAGAACCATAGGGCTGGGATTTTATATCACTCCAACAGTGGACTTATAATCACTGTAAAGTTGATGCTGGAACAATGTAGGGTTTAGGGCTGCCAACTCTGAGCAGTGGAAAATCCACCTATAACATATAGTTAGCCCTCCTGAGACACAGTCCAGTTTCTCTGTATCCATGGTTCCATACCTACAGATTCAACCAGCTAGGAAATATGTAGTATTGTAATATTCATTGTTTAAAAAAAAGGGGTATATGTGGACCTGTTCAGTTCAAACTCATGCTGTTCAAGGGGCAACTGTATCTGTCATGTAGAAACAAGTTAGTTGGAAGAAATACTAGGACTCCACTGGGGATCAGGAATCTAAACAGGATGTCATGTAAAGAGGGATGCTAAATAACCATCAGTGATACATTTTCATATGCCAAATGAAATATAGAATTAACTTAATTATACATATAGGTTAAAGTAAGCAGTAGCTTTATCTTTCTCTTTTCAGATATAAATCAACCTGGCAAGGAAATGCAGTGATTACGTAGAGTATCAAAAACACTGAGCACTGCTTGCCTGANGCCAAATGAAATATAGAATTAACTTAATTATACATATAGGTTAAAGTAAGCAGTAGCTTTATCTTTCTCTTTTCAGATATAAATCAACCTGGCAAGGAAATGCAGTGATTACGTAGAGTATCAAAAACACTGAGCACTGCTTGCCTGAGAAAGAAGGGATTTATAATTTGGTAATATTCAGGTCAAACAATGCTGAAGGCTGATTTTTACGTTAAATACCTTTTCCTATAAAAGGGTAGTTGTACTTAAAATTTATAACATTGATTATAGAAGCAAAGAGGATAATGCCTAAGAAAAACATGCCAGGATAACCATCGGCTCCATCATATTACAGCAGCATATAGCTGCTTTATAGATTTATTGTAATAGTTTTAAAAGGTCATTTAAATATGAAGACAATCATCAGGCTTGGCCCTTTAAGAATTTGCTTTTAGCAAAGTACGTTAAGACTTATGTTAATGAAATTTCCAGGATTTAGACCCCTTCAATATTTTTAACCTTTTACTATGATCTCTGGGTTTGAAGGTGGTGACTCCATTTCAGCCTGAGACCAGTCCTGACAATATTCCCTCCTCATGGAATAGAATAAAGGTCTAAGAATCAGTATACCTCACTTTCTAAAAGAAATTCTGGTTTTTAAAAATCTCCTTCTATTTTCTTAAGTATACTTGTATATGACATGCTATGCAGCATTATTTTCTGTTTTAATAGCAAAATTACCATTGATAATATAAATACTCAAAGTTCAGAAACCAGGAAAATAGATAGAACACAAGTCTGAGAATCTCATCTCGATGTTTCAGCAGGTGGTTCTGGATTTTCTTGGCTCTACCAAGAGTCTCACAGTATTAATTTTTGTTTCCATTGTGCATTTCTTTCTCAAAGTTGCTCAATTGTGTCTGTCTCTTTGTGACCACATGGACTATAGCCTGCCAGGCTTCTGGCCATGGAATTCTCAAGGCAAGAATACTGAAGTGGGTTGCCGTTTTATTTTCCAAGAGATCTTCCCAACCCAAGGATCAAATCCAGGTCTCTCGCATTGTAGGCAGACTCTTCACTGTCTGAGCTGCCAGTGAAACCCTTGATTATGCATTACATAAAGGAAAGTAATTCTAAGTAAAAGGATGTCTAAAAAAAGAAACTAGCCCATTAACAGAACATGTGAGCATCTGTGTGTGTGTGTGTGTGTGTGTGCGTGCGCGCGCGCGCGCGTGTGTGCTTAGAAACTGAGGAAATAATCACTCTACTGGGGAAGAATTATGTTGTACAGGGATTCCTGGTTGATGACAGGTGATCCTAGAAAGTCCGATGAGACATGAGCTGTTACTTCCAGGTCATCTGGGACAAAGCTTGCTTTGTTTGCATGTAGAGTCAGGGTCCAGGATCTCACACATCCCCATCGCAATGGGACCTGAATTCACTAAAAGGGTCTCTAGTTGCTTCCATGAAAAAAAGTTATTCTGTAACTATTTCAGGAAAAACTCAACTTGCCCAGTGGGGTGCTACAAGGCATATTCCTGATGAATTCACTTCGGCATCTTTTCTATATTTCTGTCACTTCCAGAAAAATGTCATGCAGCAACTGAATAGCTCTTGGACTTAGATTTGGAGGCCCGCTAAAGTTTAATTTTAAGCAATAATCACCATGCCATTGAAAGTGTGATGGGAAATGTTAATGCATCAAAGCAGGAAAAACATTATATTTTATAAATTTGGAAAATCTGTTTGATAGGCAATAAACATTAAGGCTAAGAGTTCTAATTTTTTTTTTTCCTATGAAAAGCTCTAATTTTCGTGTTGGGTCATATAATATTTCCTACATGGAATTTAAATGTCAACAATACTGAGCTGGCAATTTAATTTCTGTTCAGATCATTTAAGTAGAATCTTTGTCCAAACTAAAAGTTATAGAAATTCCACATATTTGTAACTTAAAGCAGTCTTTTAACTTTTACTATATAAAGTGAAGTGCTGCCCTTCCTGGATTGTACAAAAAGTAGTAATGACAGTATTCAAAAGAGGTTTACTTTAGTGATGCCAAATGACAATTTGATGCAATTATGTGTTTAATTCAGGGGAAAGAAAAGAATATCCTACCCAGTGAGCTGTATATTAAAGTAGCATGCTTATTTTCTAAATTCCTTGTAGTCTATGTTATCCTAATATCTACTTTGGCAGCTACAACTCCAAACAGTTTGATATAACTGATTTTGTATATATGCATTGTGGGTTATTAAACAATAACAAAACCCAAACCTTTAAAAAATCCTAGAATTAATATCAAGGGTCAATAGCAAGGACTTCATTCACTTTTCATTTTAATGACATTCTTTTGTAGAAGACCCCAAAGTGGAATCAGTAATTTTCCTAATGTCTAGAGAAGCTACAGTTTAATTTTATTTTCCAAACTGTGCATGTTTTCTTATAACTAAACAGGCAGGTAAGAAGTCCAAGAAGAATTTCCTTGATTTGTCTCAAAACTGGAATATTATTTAAATATATTTTGTTTGGTGAATAGATATAAATTCACTCAACTCATTCACAATAAAAGCTATGGTACCTTAAACTGCCTTTGCCAGTTACAGCCCTGTCAAGGTGACTTCTCTTTCTGTTTCAATTACTCAACTTTGCCATTGTTTAACTATTACAGTGATGGAAGGCTTGCACTACTCTTATTTATGGAGGGTGACATTTCACTAGAGAGAAATCTCCCCCACTGAATGTAGAAGGAAATGTTACATTAATGGATACCAAAAAAGATGCCATGAAATAGTGAAATGAGCAGTTTCTATTCTGAAAGATTTGGAAATCAGAAAACATTATTTCTAATAAGTGAGGGATCATTACCACTGCAAGTTTTGTGCATAGCTTGTTTTCCCACCATTTTGTTAGAGAGACACTATAGAGGCCCTTGATATCTGCAGATTGGTGACATTTTCCCCATGCCCTTGAAAATAAGCAAGTAATAGAGCCTTTTAGATATATTTTTGCATGGTGTTTTAACTTGAAATACAATAGAGTTGGAGATGACATTTGGAATGGGCTAATATATTTTGTTAAATGGCATTTTCAATAAGCTCTATAAGCTTCATTACCAGTTTCTCAAGCACAGTGAGTCTCAGATGTTTTGACCATCAGTCAATGCTGAGGCATATAGGAAAACATTATCTTGATGTGCTGTAGAAATATATGAATTTACCACCAATTTAAATACTAATGGAAGAAACTATGAATTGCAGATCCAGATAGAGACCACAGCAGGGTTTTGTCATAATTTGTACAAACAGTCAATATTATTCTTAAATCAAAGTCCATCAAAGAATAAACAACAGTAGGTAACTGTAGTATATTTAGTGACTGCTTACCATATGCTAGGCACTGTCCTAAATGCTTTTCACATAATCTCTCACTTTATCCTCAGACTGTACCATGAAACAAAATGATAGTCCATTACAGATGAGGATACTGAGCCCTAGGTTGTTTAAATAATTTGACCTGATTNGACAACAAAAGGACACAGACATAGACAATGGACTTTTGGCCTCAGAGGGAGTAGGAGAGGGCGGGATGATCTGGGAGAATGGCACTGAAGCATATATACTATTATGTAAGAAACGAATCACCAGTCTATGTTTGATACAGGATGCAGGATGCTTGGGGCTGGTGTATGGGGATGATCCAGAGAGACGTTGTGGGGTGGGAGGTGGGAGGGGGATTCGGGATTGGGAGCTTGTGTACACCTGTGGTGGATTCATGTCGATGTATGGCAAACCCAATAGAGTACTGTAAAATCAAATTAAAAAATAAATAAATTAATTAATTAAAAAAAAAAGAAAGTGAGCGAGTAGTAAAAGATATTCCATGCAAATGGAAATCAAAAGAAAGATAGAGTAGCAATACTCCTATCAGACAAAAGAGACTTTAAAATAAAGGCTAAGAGACAAGGAAGGACAATACATAATGATCAAGGGATCAATCCAAGAAGAAGGCATAACAATCATAAATATTTTTGCAGATAGGAGCACCTCAATATATAAGGCAAATGCTAACAGCCATAAAAGGAGAAATTGGCAGTAACACAACTGTGGGGGACTTTAATACCCCACATATACCAATGTACGGATCATCCAAATGGAAAATTAACAAGGAAACAGAAGCTTTAAATGACATATTAGGCCAGATAGAATTAGTTGATATTTATAAGACATTTCCCTGGTGGCTTAGAGGGCGAAATGTCTACCTACAGTATGGGAGACCTGGGTTTGATCCTAGGTCAGGAAGGTCCCCTGAAGAAGGAAATGGCAAGCCACTCCAGTACTCTTGCCTGGAAAATTCCATGGATGGAGGAGTCTAGGGGGCTACAGTCCATGGGGTTGCAAAGAGTCAGACACGATTGAGTGACTTCACTTATACTTATTATAAGATGTTTCATAAAAAGCAGCAGAATACACTTTTTCCTCAAGTGCACATGGAACATTCTCCAGTATAGTTCACCTCTTCAGTCACAAATCATGCTTCAGTAAACTTAAGATAACTGAAATCATATCAAGCATCTTTTCTGACCACAATACTATGAGATTAGAAGTCAACTACAGGAAAAAAAAATACTGTAAAAAAACCAACCTCTTGGAGGCTAAACAGGATGCTACTAAGTTACCAAGAGATCACTGAAGAAATCAAAGAGGAAACAAAAAAATGCCTGGAAACAAGTGACAATGAAAGCACCATGACTCAAAACCTATGGAATGCAGCAAAAGCAGTTCTAAGAGGGAAGCAATACAATCCTCTGTCAAGAAACATGAAAAATCTCAAATAAACAACCTAAACATACATCTAAAGCAACTAGAGAAAGAAGAATAAACAAAACCCAAAATTAGTAGATGGAAAGAAATCATAAAGAACAGAGCAGAAATAAATAAAAAGGAAAATAAGAAAACAATAGCAATGAACACTAAAATTAAAAGCTGGTTTTTTGAGAAAAAGAATAAAATTGATAAACCTTTAGCTAGACTCAGCAAGAAAAAAGGGAGATGTCTCAAATCAATAAAATCAGAAATGAAAAGGAAAAGGTTACAACTGACACCACTGAAAAATAAAGAAGCATAAGACACTACTAAAAACAAATATATGTCAATAAAATAGACAACCAAGAAGAAATAGACAAATTCGTAGAAAGGTCCAGCCTTCCAAGACTGAACAGGAAAGAAACAGAAAATATAAACAGACCAATCACAAGTAATGAAATTGAAACCATGACTAAAAATCTTCAACAAACAAAAGTCCAGGACCAAATGGCTTCACAAGTGAATTCTATCAAACATTTAGAGAACTAAGAGCTATCCTTAAATTCACCCCAAAAATTGCAGAGGGAAAAACACTCCCAAGCTCATTCTACAAGGCCACCAAAACTCTGATACCATAACAAGACAAAGATGTCACACACAAAAGTAAATTAAAGGCCAATATCACTAAAGTTGGGCTTCCCTCATAGCTCAGTCAGTAAAGAATCAGCCTGCAGTGCGGGAGACCTAGGTTCCATTCCTGGGTCAGGAAGATCCCCTAGAGAAGGAAATGGCAACCCACTCCAGGATTCTTGCCTGGAGAGTCCCATGGAGAGAGGAGTCTGGCAGGCTACAGTCCATGGCGTCACAAGAGTTGGACACAACTTAACAACTAAACCACCATCATCACTAAAGAACATAGATGAAAAATCCTCAAAAAAATACTAG
This sequence comes from Neotragus pygmaeus, assembly GCA_006410875.1. Lineage (NCBI taxonomy): Eukaryota > Metazoa > Chordata > Mammalia > Artiodactyla > Bovidae > Neotragus > Neotragus pygmaeus. Next base: position 47,197 of record SJYV01007015.1, read on the forward strand.
CCTATAGAATTTACCAGCACATTAAAATGATCATATGTCATAATAAAGTGGGTTTTACCCCAGGGATGCAAGAATTCTTCAATATATGCAAATAAATGTGATACACCATATTGAAAAATGAAAGATAAAAACTATATGATCATCTCAATAGATGCAGAAAAAGCCTGACAACATTCAGCACCCGTTTATGTTAAAACTCTCCAGAAAGTGAGCAAAGAGGCACTACCTCAATATAATAATGGCTACATATGACAAAACCATAGCAACCATCATTCTCAAAGACGAAAAATTGAAAGCATGTCCTCCTAAATCAAGAACAAGACAAGGGTACCCACATTTATTCAACATAGTTTTGGAAATGCACAGAAATCAGAGAAGAAAAAGAAATATTAACTAAAAGAATAAAAATTTGAAAAGAAGTAAAATTGTCAGTGTTTGCAGCTGACATGATACTATGCATAGAACATCCTAAAAATGCCACCAGAAAACTACTAGTGTTAATCAATGAATTTGGTGATGTTGAAAGATACAAAATTAATGTACAGAAATCTCCTGCATTCCCATATACTAACAGTGAAAGATCAGAAAGCAAAATTAAGGAAAAAATCCCATTTTTCATCACAACTAAAAGAATAAAATACTTGGAAATAAATCTGCCTTAAGATGGAAAAAACCTGTACTCAGAAAAATATAAGATACTGATGAAAGAAATCAAGGATGATACAAACAGATGGAGAAATACAACATATTCTTGGATTGGAAGTATCAATATTGTAGAAATGACTATATTACTCAAAGCAATCTAAAGATTCAATGCAATCCGTATCAAATTGGCATTAACGTTGCCATTTTTCACAGAATTAGACTAAAAAGTGTACAATTTGTATGGAAACACAAAAGACCCTGTACAGTCAAAGCAATCTTAAGAAAAATGGAGCTGGAGGAATCAGGCTCCCTGGCTTGAGACTATAATACAAAGCTACAGTCATCAAGACAGTATTATACTGGCACAAAAACAAATATAGAACAATTGTCCAAGATAGAAAGCTCAGAGATAAACCCACATAGCTATGATCACCTAATTTATGACAAAGGAGACAAGAATATACAATGGAGAAAAGACTACCTCTTCAATAAGTGGTGCTAGGAAATCTGGACTGCTAAAAAAGAAAAAAAAAAAAAAGAAATTAGAATACTACTTAATGCCACACACAAAAATAAACTCAAAATGAATTAAAGACATAAATGTAAGACAGGACACTGTACAACTCTTGAAGGAAAACATAGGAAACGCATTCTTTGACATAAATTCCTACAAGATCTTTTTTGACCCACCTCCCAGAGTATGAAAAAAACAAAAATAAACAAATGGGATTGTGTTTAATTAACTAATTATACTTACATTTTTGCACATCAAAGGAAACTGTAAACAAAATAAATAGACAACCCTCAGAATGGGAGAAAATATTTGCAAATGAAGCAACTGACTACGATTAATCTCCAAAATATACAAATAGGACTTCCCTGGTGGTCCAGTGGTAAAGAATCCACTTATCAATGCAGGGGATACAGGTGCAATCCCTGGTCCAGGAAGATTCCACATGCTGTGAGGCAACAAAGCTTGTGTGCCACAGCTGCTGAAGCACATACACCCTACAGCCTGTTCTCCAAAACACAGAAGCCACCACAACAAGCACACTCACTCCAATTAGAAAAAGCCCATATGTAGCAACAAAGACCCAACAGCCAAAAATAAATAGATAAATTAAAAAACAACCCCCCTTCCAAATATACAAATAGCTCATGTAGTTCTATACCAAAATCCCCCCAAAATGCAATCAAAACATTGGCAGAAGATCTAAATAGACATTTATCCAAAGAAGATATATAGATGGCCAACAAACACATGAAAAGATGCTCAACATCAATAATTATTTTAGAAATGGAAATCAAAACTTTAAAAAGGTATTACGTCAGTCATAATGGTCATCATCAAAAAATCTACATACAATAAATGCTGGAGAGGGTGTGGAGGAAAGAGAACCCTAACACAAAGATGGTGGGAATGTAAATTGATACAGCCACTATGGGGAACAATATGGAGGTTCCTTAAAAAACTAAAAATAAGACTACCATATGATCCAGCAATCCTACCCCTTGGAGTATACTTGTAGAAAACTATAATTCAAAAAGATACATGCACCCCAATGTTCACTGCAGCTCTATTTACAATAGCCTGGACATGGAAGCAACCTAAATATCCACTAACAGAGGAATGGATCAAAAACATGCAGTGCACATATGCAATGGAATACTATTCAGCCATACAAAAGGAAAGAGATTGTGCCATTTGCAGAGACGTGGATGTACCTAGAGACAGTTATACAGAATGAAGTAAGTCAGAAAGAGAAGAAACAGATATTATATATTAGTGCATATATGTGAAATCTAGAAAAATGGTATAGATGAAATAGCAGTGCAGAAATAGAGAAACCAGACATATAGAACGAACATATGGATTCCAAGGCAGGTAGAGGGGTGGGATGGATTGGGAGACTGGGACTGACATATGTACATTATTATTGTATAACATACATAACTAGTGGGAACCTACTGTGTACTTCAGGGAACTCTACTCAGTGCTCTGTGGTGACCTCAATGACAAGGAAATCCTCCCCCAGACCCAAGAGGGGATATATTCACTCTACTGTACAGAAGAAACTAACACAACATTGTAAAGCAACTAGACTCCACTATAAATAATAAAGATGACAGTATGGTACTGAAGAATTGTTGAAATTTTACATGCTTTCAATTAGTATATGAATATTTTGCCAAAATAATGAAAAATCAGGAAATTTTTAAATAAAAATTCTGATGATAAATTTGGAAAAAAATAAAGATTCAAAAATCCAAACAGCAGATTGTCAAAAATCCTTTACTTTAAAATAATAATCTTATCTCACTGTTTTAAATTCACGTACCTTTAAAATTGGGAAGAGAAAATTCACTGACCACCATGCAATTAGTGGAAGTGCCACAGTGCAAAAAGTCAATAGGTGAATTGAAGGTAGCTAAAAATGCTAAGCGCTGCTCTACAAGGTGGTCAAGGAACATGACATCTGAATGAAGGGAAGGAGAGGAGAAGAAAGATGATGACTAAAAGCAAGGAGATGAGTCAATTTCTTAGACATGTCAGGACTGCTCAATTTGTGAATAATGACTTTGGCATCAGCTGACAGAGACAGAGGCAAGGCATCTACCCAGCAAGGAACCGAAGTATCCATTGGTGATCAGCATTCAGTATGAGGGAGGTGTATCTCAATTGTAGGATGCTTGCTCAGGAAAGCTCTGACATAATAAGCCATATTCGGAGAAGGCAATGGCAACCCACTCCAGTACTCTTGCCTGGAAAATCCCATGGACTGAGGAGCTTGGTAGGCTGCAGTCCATGGGGTCGCTAACAGTCGGACACGACTGAGCAACTACACTTTCACTTTTCACTTTCATGTATTGGAGAAGGAAATGGCAACCCACTCCAGTGTTCTTTCCTGGAGAATCCCAGGGATGGCAGAGCCTGGTGGGCTGCCGTCTATGGGGTCGCACAGAGTCGGACATGACTGAAGTGACTTAGCAGCAGCAATATCGCAGACACTGTGCAGGAAAACTGGTTCCAGTGAAAAATGACACTTCAAGATTTGTATATGTACCACTCAACTGACATATTGATTTACTATAATATGCTTTAGCTTTGCTTGTTTTTATGCCAGATAATTCCTAGAGTTCTTGAAGGCTGATTATGGAGAGGAAAAATTTATGTCCATCAGTTGGACATCTGAGTAAATTAAGGTCAGGTTTACATTTTGCTCTGTGTCTGAACACTAACACTCTACATATTAACTAGCAAAAAATTCAGTCTTTTACTTGGTTAATTCCATGAATATTTTCTCCAAATCCCAGAGATGCTCATTAGCCTCAGAATGAACTTTTATAGGTGACCATGGAACCCTGTGAACCAATGAGATGGAAATCAACAACGCCCAAGGTAGCCAGAGGAAATGTGCTAACATCAAGTGGACCTTACTTGCTTGAGAAATCACTGTGCCCTTGGGGAAGCCAGGGCTGTAAGGTTGCCAGGGAAGCCAGAGTGTTAGGCTCTTGCTGCTAGTTTCATGCCCAGGTTTAGCAAGGCAAGAGCACAGTGTCACGGTCAATGCATGCATCCTGTAGCAATCTTTGGAGCCAACAGTGGTGTTACCTATCTTTAAGGGTCTTGTCCTTTGGTGTTACCCTTACACATGTGGAAGATGCCAGGGAGATGCCATGGATCACCATGAAGTCTACAGCAGCACCAGCCCTGCTAGAGCCTAGACATCTCCTCCAAACATGTCTGGGCCTTGGTGTTGCAGCCAGATCATTAATCCAGGTTGTTTACCTTTAAGTGAATTTCCCCTGCAGGAGCTACTGATATTAATTATGAAGCCTGAATTCAAAGGACTTATTCAAGCCCATAAGCAATATTTTTATATTTAAAAACCTCAGAGAGGGTTCCAGTTCCCTTTTTTTTCTGGAAGACTTGTCTGCCTTTCAAGTTTGTACTTGCAAATACAAACTTTCAAAGAAGAGCACCATTCAACTCCACCAGCATCTGAGATTCTAATAAAAAGTGTCCAGAGATGAGCAATGAGAATGTTAAAAAATAGCATTTAAACCTAAAACATAAAGGGAAGCTAAAATGTTCTGCTACTGTCAATAACTGGGAACTTAGGAGATAACGCACTTTTTTTTGGTTGTAGGGAGGGAGGAGGTTTAATAAAACTTGGCACTTTGGGTTCCTTGTTGTGGTGTTATTAAAAGTCATGTCTGTGTGTCATCACTAACAGGTATTTGTAAAATGCATATTTGAGCAGGCTATGTGCTGAGGGCGATATGAAGTGAATGAGAGACCCAACCAAAGCGCTCATAATCTTGGGAGAACTACTTTCATGGGCTCAGTTTTACTTAAATCCTTTATTTTTTATCTTCACTTATCTTTATATCTCAGTCTCCAGTCTGCTTACTACTTAAAGTATTAATTCTTAATGTCTGCAAAGACCTCACCGTGGCTTTGCTGGAACTAGGTAGAGAATACCTAGAAAGGAATATAATACATTTGAGAATTAATTAAGAATGCCACAGGGCACAATTTAGAATCAAGGGCAATTTTAAAATCTTATGTGTGAATTAGCATTACCACACAGTGTATCTCAAAAAGTTGCTCTTCCCTGGCAAGTCTAGATATTTTTGCTTAGGACAGAAAATAGAAGATAGAGTTTATGGTTTCAAAGCAAAAAAAGTGAGTTAAAGCAACTGTCAATGACGTTTTTAATGAGACTGGGAACATGGCTGTAATTTCTGTGGTTCATGCAGGTGCAGTGAAATGTGTGTGGTGACATTTCACAAGTTTTGAAACTATGCTGAGACTGCTCATTTCCATATTAAAGAGCTAATAGCTATCGTCTGCTCTGAAAGGAGATGTAATGTTTTACCAAGATCTGCTGACAGGTGGGCCCTTTTACAGGTCTCTGCTCAGGATGCCAGTGTCATTACAGAGATTTCTGATAGCCAAAACATTGTTTTCCACTTTTATAAAATGAGTTTCAGAAACTATAACATTTTAGAATTTGTGCATTGTTCATCACAGAATCTTTGGAGAGAAAACACCAAATAATTTAAGATAAAGGAGGTTTTTTTCACAAGAAGATCTCCTGGAGGAGGAAATAGCAACCTGCTCCAGTATTCTTGCTGGGAAAATCCCATGGACAGATGAGTCTGGCAGGCTACAGTCCATGAGGTCTCAAAGAGTCGGACATGACTGAGCAACTGAACACAACAACACAGCAACACAGCAATCTATCAGAGGTTAAAGAAAAAGGTAATTTATACGTGGGTATTTGCAGTTAACTTGAGTGAATTAGTAAGCTGGCAAATCACAATGAACTCTTAAAAAATGGCTTTCACATCATACTTAAACTAAGCAAAATATTTGTCCAATTCAATAATATACCCTTCATAGTTTTTAAATCAAAAAGAAAATAACAAAAAGTTCATGCTAGGTCTAACTTAGTTGAATTGTGTGGTTTGTGGCTGAAAATTTTATTGTGTATTTGATTCTTGAACTATGTTGTTGGAGAAGACTCTTGAGAGTACCTTGAACTGCAAGGAGATCCAGCCAGTGCATTCTGAAGGAGATCAGCCCTGGGATTTCTTTGGAGGGAATGATGCTGAAGCTGAAACTCCAGTACTTTGGCCACCTCATGCGAAGAGTTGACTCATTGGAAAAGACTCTGATGCTGGGAGGGATTGGGGGCAGGAGGAGAAGGGGACGACCGAGGATGAGATGGCTGGATGGCATCATGGGCTCAATGGACATGAGTCTAGTGAACTCTGGGAGTTGGTGATGGACAGTGCCATTCCCCTCTCCAGGGGAATCTTCCCGACCCAGGGATCAAATAGTTACCTAAAGAGTACCATTAAACAAAAAGGACACATATAGAAAGGTCTAGAAGCTCAATTGAGAACAGATAGTGTGTCATAAACTCTACCTACATCTTCACATTTGTTGTAATTTCTTGTAAGCCCATTAAAGTTTTTGTAAAATAATACTAAGTAAATAAATAAATAAATGTACTGGCTTATTCAAACAAAACATTCATATGAATATTCACCCCAGTGACAAAAGATTCCTGAGGCAAGGGCACAAAATTGCAAACATTTATTCCAGATGCAAAACATCTTGCTCTAATCTAGGTGCTAATCTACCTTTAGGGCTTTTGCAAGTTTGATCCCAGAGTCAGGAAGATCCTCTGGAGAAGGGCATAGCAANTACCATCTTACTTGGGTTTCTCTTACCTTGGGTATGGGGTATCTCTTTACGGCTGCTCCAGCAAAGCACATCCGCTGCTCCTTACCTTGGACGTGGGGTATCTCCCTACCTCCACCGTTCGTGACCTTCAGTGTGGGATAGCTCCTCTAGGCCCTCCTGCGCCTCCTCGGGTTGCTCCTCCCAGCCTCCGGCCCTGGCCTCGGGCGTGGGTGGCTCCTCCCAGCTGCTGCCCCTGCCTCAGACTCGGGGTGGCTCCTCAGGGTCACCAGCCCTGGCCTCGAGCACGAGGCGGCTTCTTCCAGCCGTCCCTGANGGGTTGCTCCTCCCAGCCTCCGGCCCTGGCCTCGGGCGTGGGTGGCTCCTCCCAGCTGCTGCCCCTGCCTCAGACTCGGGGTGGCTCCTCAGGGTCACCAGCCCTGGCCTCGAGCACGAGGCGGCTTCTTCCAGCCGTCCCTGACCTCGGATGTGGGGTGTCTCCTCCCAGCCTCCCCTGACCTCGGACATGGGGTAGCTCCACCCCAGCCACCGCCCTGTCCTCGGACTCGGTGTGTCTCCTCCCGGCCGCCTGGATAGTGGCCTCAGAATCCCTGGCAGAACCCCTCCAGACCATCATTATCAAACGACTACAGCAAGTATTCAACAGAGCTCTATTTGCCATCACTATCTCTAATGGAGAGCAGTTCCAGTCCTTCTACCTGGGAGGGAAGGGGTGGAAGCAGGGATGCAGAGAGCAAAGGATAATGTGGGTGCTTAGCCATCAGTGCTTGGTCAACTGCTGTTACTGAATGCCTGGTACTTGCCAGGCTACCACTGCTGCTAAATCACTTCAGTCATGTCCGACTCTGTGCGACCCCATAGATGGCAGCCCACCAGGCTCCCCTGTCTCTGGGATTCTCCAGGCAAGAACACTGGAGTGGGTTGCCATTTCCTTCTCCAATGCATGAAAGGGAAAAGTGAAAGTGCAGTCGCTCAGTCATGTCCGACTGTTAGCAACCCCATGGACTGCAGCCTACCAGGCTCCTCCGTCCATGGGATTTTCCAGGCAAGAGTACTGGAGTGGGGTGCCATTGCCTTCTCTGACTTTTATTACTAGTACCTTATACTTACTGAGTGGTTGGCATTGCCTTGGCATTTTCTCAAGCATTTTGCACATTTACACATTTGCTCCTCACAACTCCAAGTGTATGTGCATACAAGCTGTTGCTTCAGTTGTCCCCAACTCTTTGTGAACCTATGGACTGTGGCCCACCAGGCTCCTCTGTCCATGGCATTCTCCAGGCAAGAATATTGGAGTGGGTTGCCATGCCTTCCTCCAGGGGATCTTCCTGACCCTGGGATCGAACCCATGTCTCTCAGGTTTCCTTTATTGGCAGGCAGATTCTTTACCACTGTGCCTCTAGGAAAGCCCCACAACACCATGTTATTATCTCAAGCGCCTGCTGCACAGCCGAGGCCAGAGACCTGTGGGCAACCTATTTGTCCACAGTCACACAGCAATGCTGACCAGAAGGTGTCTTTCCACATCTGTGTACAACCTTTCTGGCTCTGTCCCCCTAACTTCTTTATTCCTCAGACCCCAACTCAGAACATATTATATGGGCCTTAGCAGAATTTATAGAGGATTGTAGAATTCTAGAATTGTTCCCCTGCTCATCATCCATTCCTAAATCCCCGAGGGGCTGACTTTGAAAAAACAATGAATATGTAGAATAATAAAACAAAATACCCAATACATGAGAAGGCTAATGCCTTGAGTCAGTTTTATTGAGTTCTTCCCTCATGTCTCATTCTTTTCCCTTACATATTTTTGAGCTACATTATACTTGGATCATAACTGCTAGAAGTATTTGCTTATTTATGCTAATTTGACTTTTCCAGGCAATACAAAGCAAATAAGAAGGGTTTCAACTTAATTTTACCATCAAAGTTCAACCACTATGTGGACATTTCTGTTGTTAAACTAACTCTTGTATAACCTCCAATCACTTGAACAATACAGAACTTTGTACTGAATAAGAACGTATAATTAGTAACTGTTAATAACTGACATTTGCAAGGGACATATGGATTTCTTTTGGTAAAAATTGTTTAGTTTATATTCTCCAGATTGTTTCCTTGCTATAATTATGCTAAAATGGTAGCCATCCATATATTGCTTGGGCATGCCTGCACATGAATTGTGTATAATTACAGGTGATAGAGAAGTGAGCAACAGTGGTATAGTGGGAATATCTGTTATTTTGTTATTGTTGTTAGAAGTCAGGTTTGAATCCCAGAGTAACCTTATAAATTATAATCTTTGGAAAATGACTTTAATGCTCTAACCTCCTTTTACACACTTGTAAAGCAAGAAATAAGTTTGTTGTAAAAAATCAAATGCTTTAAAATACATTAGGGTCTTTGTAAACTATCTATAGGATTATACAAACATACACACACACATTTAAAATCTGACCTCAAAATGGTATATATGTGTCACTCATGACAGTGTTATTCTACTAGTTCATACAAAATATTACTAATTTCAGTAGTCTTTCTAAGGAGTGTATGTTTGTGTATATACATACTTATTTATTTACATATTTATATTTGTAGTCAGAGTCCTTCTCAATATAGCTCCCAGATGGTCACTACCAATCATCCAGAGATGTCCACCAGTTTAACTTTCTTCTTTTTCCTTGTTTAATTTAGCAAATTTTATTTGTGTTTGGAGAAATTATGATTCACTCACTGAGTCAGCAAACACTTATTAAGTACCAGGGAAGGTACAGGATGCTAATGATTAAAATACGCATAGAGTATATTTCTGATCTAGAAACTTCTGTCTGATGGAAGAGGTGGTGGAGGAGTTAACATGTTTATAGTAGGGTGATTAGCAATGCAGTGTAGGAGGCAGAGAAAGAAATGCTTATTTATGCCCCTTGAGACTACAGATTTGATTAAAGCAGCCCTCCGGGCTGGGCATGGGATTTTCAGAGGCTGTGTCAGCATGTTCATCCTCCGTTGGAAGTAATATGGAGAATGTCTAATGCTGTGAGGAAACTTTACTAAGAATGAGAAAGCTGTATCATTCAATTCCAAAGTTTTTGAAACCTCTTCTATGGAACATGTAAATTTTGAAGGGCTATTTAAGTGATAAGGCATTAGGAGGGTGACAAAGAGGTTTTTAAGAACAGAGATTAAAAGCCAAACCAACCTAACAAAACCACCATAATGAAGAAGCCAGATTTCAAAATCAGTTTCAAATGACTGAAGATTCAGATGGAATCTGGGGAGCACATTCTGGGGAATGTGGGAGTGAATCTACTCCCACAATCTGGGGAGTAGATTCTGGGGAGCACAAATACGCTTTCCAACAAATGGAGAGAGAAATAATGTTATTAAAGAAAGCCTTCAGTTCAGTTCAGTTCAGTCATTCAGTCGTGTCTGACTGTTTGCAACCCCATGAATCGCAGCACGCCAGGCCTCCCTGTCCATCACCAACTCCCGGAGTTCACTCAGACTCACATCCATCGAGTCTGTGATGCCATCCATCCATCTCATCCTCTGTCGTCTCCTTCTCCTCCTGCCCCCAATCCCTCCCNCCAACAAATTCCTGTTCATTGTCAATGCAGAGCAATAGCATGATAGCTTTTGTAATCTTGAAGGCTGCCAACACATGCCACAGGGGCTTGTGGTTTAGAAGTGTGCTACCTAATAAAGACAATTTTCTCTAAAAAGAATTCTAATGCCAACTTCTAGGTTAATACAAGTATATTTACTTAATGTAGTCATAGAAAACTACAAGGTCAAAACAAATTAAGTGAAGGAAAGAGGTGACTAGGAGAAGTAAGTTTAGACTGAAACAAGTGTAAGTTTTCTGTACAAAATTCACATTCTAAGGTCTTGTATGTTCTTGGAGAAGGAATAAACATTTCTGTTCTGTAGAAGTAGTTCATCTTCTAACCAGGGCAGAGATGTGCACTGTGTAGCATAAGGAGACCGAGTGGCTAACTAGGGCTACACACACAAGGTAAGGCAGGTGTGCTGATTACCCTCAGCGGGAAAAAATATTTTACTCATCAGGATAGAAAGTACTTCTAGGCAAAGGTGTAAAATAATACTTCTGGTGTGTAGGTTCAAGGAATATCAGATAGACCAAACCTGGAACAGAAGGCATGGTGAAGAGGGGAGAGCCATGAGGCTGGAAAGGCTAAAGAACCTTGGGTACCTAACAAAATGCCTAGTATTTATCTTCAAGTCAGTGGGGGGATTACCGAAGACTTTGAGCAGGACAGTGACCAAAACATATTTATATCTGTTAAAAAATTTTTTACTATTATACCAATTATGTCATTGTCTATACATTATTTTTTAATTACTTTTCTCATTCATAAATAATTCTCTGTTGGGAAGAAAGAATTTGTGTTTGTGTGTGTGTGTGTGTGTGTGTGTGTAACTCTAAGCAGGAATAGTTATAAACATTGTTTTTAGATAAAAGACAAATTTTCAGAGTTAAGCTTTTGGGGTTATGAATACATGAATCACACACACACAAAAACTTTATTCAGTTCAATTTATATATAGAATACAAATAACATATGTATTTTGAAAACACAGGTACATAGTTTATTGGGGTTAGATTCTGGACAATTAATTCACAGATAACTGACATTTTCTGGAATTCCACAAGAACATGCCTTCTCTTCACCTGGAGGTTAAATTACTGATTCACTCAGAATTGTTAACAAAGCAGGTTGAAAGTTTATAACCACACACACAAAAAAAAGCTACTAAATATTCTCTAACATGAGATACCATATTTGAACATTCTATACTCTCTCCCAATCACAAATCAATTTTCCTAAAAAACCATAAAATAAACTAGATTATTTAATACACTCTGTTCTTACAAATGGTTACTATTTCAGCACCTGTGATGAAGTGAATCGATGTGATTTTATTCATGGTAACAGAAGATACTGCAAGAAGTTGTTAGCAATTAACACATTCAAGTAAGAAATAGGATGCATGTGATTATTTGATCTGTTCACATTTCATAGAAATTCTAGATTAGGTAGAGATAAAGGTTAGCCAAGAAGAAACTGTGAAATTATTTAATTTAAAAGGACTCAAAACTTATTTATAATGCTGTGATGGGAGTTGAGAAGTGTTATCTGAAAAGACCAAAATCCAGTGAGGGGAAAAATACACTCAAAAGTGACACAGTCACAGAAGGAAATTCACCCATACTGACATGTTATTATGTCTGAGATTCCTATTTCTACTTCCTGAAATATTACACTAAATTTGAGCTAATACATCATTAAGAATGTTGTTTTTGTTGAGTAAAATGAATTACAATAGCATATAAAGGTAAGGATTAACAATAAATAGTATACTAGAAAAGCACATAATTATATCATAATTCACTTTTTTTCTTACTGGCTTATGTTGATGATGAGAAAAAACACTGAGAGAAATATACTAGCCATTTGTGTTCTCTTAACAGACAACTATTTCTTTACCTTATCCCTCCAGAAATAATTTGGGTGATGTTTGAATTAGTCTTCTATAATGTTTAAAATTCTAGGAAACATGGAGATACGTTTATAGAGAGGGTCATCTGATGTGGGTACTAATCATTGCAATTTTGATGATAAATTTGTGCTTTTATTGACATAATGTTAGTATTGCTTACTATTGGGCTGGACAAATGGTTCAAATGAGCCCAATACATTTTAGTGAGCAAGGGAGTAAACAGAGACGTCTTGTAAAGCCTGTATGTGAGGCTAACCAGATACTCTCAACCAGTGTCTACAACATGTTGGTGTTTCAAGTCTTTGATTCTTTCAGCTCTTGTGGCCTGGGAGGTTTTGACACAGCTGAAGTGCCAGGAGAATGAACAAATAATACTTTATTTGTCTAAAGTTACTGAGCATGTATTACCACTTTGTTCGAAAATTGGGGAAACACTAAAATAACACTGGTGAACATGAGATGAACCAAGGTGAGAATGGCTCTTCTAGTGAAGGTTAATGGAAAGAATCAGAAAGATCCAGTGGTGAGTCTTGATTTCCCTAATCTGATCTATTTCGAGGATAAGATGATATATGATAAAAGCACTTTATACAACTGCAAGGAGCTACATGGATGTGAACACATGCAGTCTGATACTTTCCAGGTCCAATCACCCTTCAGGGAAAAATAGTAGTTCAATGAGTGAATGACTCAGTGGCTCACAGATGACTGAATACGCACTTCTGTTGTTAGAGTGGTACCATGGAACAACAAAGAGTTTGCAGTGTGACTTGGATTTAGATCTTGGCTCTGTGAGCTATTGAGCAAAATAACTCATTTGAATTGTCATAGTATTTTCTGAACACACACACACACAAAAACAGGTAATTATAATTCACTTTGGAGAGTTATTTATAATATTTCTGTGCATCTACATATCTATCTGCAGGTCTACCTATGTGTGCGCATACACAATGCCTTCTTCTTGAAGAAAATGGAGACAATAGCAACATGACAGGCTTATCGTGATAGGGAAGATTAGAGATTGATGTAATAATGTAAATACCTACGCCACCTCCACCTGCTTTTGGCTTCCCACTCTCACCCTGTGGCCCTCATTCTGGTCATTGCAGTACATACCAAGTTTTTTAATATAGCACATTGATATTTTGGAATGGATAATTTTTTGTTGTGGAGGACTGTCCTATACATTGTAGCATGTAAAATGACTCTAGACATCACAAACTGTCTTCTTGTAGCAAAATTGCCTTCTGTTGAGTACTATTACTCTAGGATTTTCCAGAACAAGAACCCATTACCAAATGGGAGATAGTTAATAGTTACTTTGTACAGCCTTAATAAGTTACAAAGCATCAAGATTTCAAAAGATAATGCAGAGCTACTCCAAAGAGATGCCATCCCTGCCAGAAAAAGGCAAAGAGCGCATGCTATGGAGAAGCAGGGTTCATTCTTTTCCTTTTGAGTCAAAAATATACCCTGGCATTATTACCAAACAATGACTTTATACTTCACCTATTCCTCCTGGCACTTTTCTTCAAGATAGAAAATAGTAGGGAGCACAAACTCTCTCTGGTGATCATTATATACCTAGTCCTGGACTCTATCGGGCTTCCCAGGTGGCGCTAGAGGTAAAGATAGTGAAGTCGCTTAGATGTGTCTTACTCTTTGCAATCCCATGGACTATAGCCTGCCAGGCTGCTCTGTCCATAGGATTTTCCAGGCAAGAATACTGGAATGTGTTGCCATTTCTTTCTCCAAGAGTAAAAAGTCCATCTTCAAATACAGGAGATACAAGAGATGCAGGTTCAATCCCTATGTTGGAATGATCTCCTGGATAGGAAAATGGCAACCCATTCCAATGACTGAGAAACTAAGAGCAAACACATTGGATTCTATCACTACTGTTGTTGTATTATCATAATTTTAGTTACACTAGGTAAACTGAATTAATGTTTTGATTAACTGATTAACATCTGAAATTGACTGTATTTAATAGTACCATATGTATGAGAGAATAAATTACAATAACCTTAGATCATATGGAGCTGAAGTAAGATACAGTATTGTGATAAATTTTGCCATTTTGAAATAGAGCTTTCTACCATGAAGTGAGTTTAGTTCTCCTTGCTATTTACTTCCTGCATTTTCATGCAGATTGTGCAGCAACAAGAAAATTGGCAATCAATCCCCTACTGTGCAGTATTGGTTTCTAAAGTAGAATCAAGCCTATCCCCTTCCTGAGGTCCCATTAGTACATTCTTACATCATTTGGGGCTTATATCTACTAAGAAACAGTAGAACAGGAAGTTGAAGATGATACTCAGTAGGATACAGGATTCTGATATATATAATTTTCTTATGCCAAATACTGTGGATAAGAAGGAAGAGTGAAAGATGTGTATACAGTACATGTTTGAAGATGTGATCTCTCGTCTTCCTTTATACATTATAAACCTGTACAAGGAAGAAATACATTCTGGTGCACAGAAACAATTTCTGTCTCTGACAGAGAGTCAAGGAGGTTGAGCAGCAATTTACCTTTGTTCAGCAAAGTCATACCAGATGAATTCCTATGGATAAACACAAGTGAGCTATGCATTTCTTTTTATATTTGTTTACTTTAAACCTGACAGAAGCAGTTTTATAAGAGCCTAAGGACTAAGGAGCAGAATAAAAGGTTATCTGTGTTTTCTTTCTGCTGACAATCTGAAGCCAGGTTAGTTTTACCTTATTAAAAGAAACAAGCTGATGTCATTAACATGGCAGAATAGGTGCTCCCTGACTTCAATCCCACTCACAAGACTGGCAACTATCCACAGACAAGACACCTATATGAAGACCCCAGAACCCATGGGTTAGGCAGGAGCACTCCCTTGGACTGCAGTTTCTCCATTGGGCAAAAGAGAGCCCAACCTACACAGACATCCTTCCACACCATTGTCAGATGCTCCCCAGAAGGGCTACTTGGATCTTGCCTCTAAGGCATCACTGGCTGTGCCTGGACACCCAGGGATCAGACAGAGATGGAGAAGGGATTCACAGCTTACAGTAACCAGTGTATGAATNGTGCAAAAGGAGTGATTTCACTTTGGCTGCATTGCCCCTCCCCCCACGCTGGCACAGCACCAAACTGAGAGGAGCCTCCCTTGGCCTTCAGTTTCTCCATTGGGCAAAAGAGAGCCCAACCTACACAGACATCCTTCCACACCATTGTCAGATGCTCCCCAGAAGGGCTACTTGGATCTTGCCTCTAAGGCATCACTGGCTGTGCCTGGACACCCAGGGATCAGACAGAGATGGAGAAGGGATTCACAGCTTACAGTAACCAGTGTATGAATATTGGCAGACCACATTTCTGCTTGTGGTGGTACGAGCAGAGATCCCAGCTGTGGCTTCATCTGGCCTGAGAACTCAGTGAGCAGTTGTATCTGGGTTGTGTCCCCAGTCAGCAGCCATATAAGCCATGGAGCCCATTCTTGTCAGTCCCACCCAGACAAGAAAACAAATTACCAACCCTGTCCAACTACTGAGCATGGCTCCCATCCTGCCCCACCAGGAAATCCAGCCATAGATGCCAGGCAGCTGCAGAGCACATTCTATGGCATGGATGGGTAGGGAAATAAGTCAGCAGACCTGTCAAATTCCTCAGCAAACCCTCCTGACCAGCCTGACCAGGAAGACCGAGCAGTGGTTCCAGCTCAGACTCATCCTATGGAACTGCCCAGCCTCAGAGACTGGTTTGCAGCCCTGCCCAACAACAGAGTGCAACCTATGGCTCTGCCTTATTGCTGAGTACACGTCATGACACCACCAGACCAGGGGTCCTGGACAATGACCCATCCAACCAAGAAGCACAGTAGCCTCCTGCCATATCTAACTGCAGGATTCAGCTGGAGGCCCACCTGACCAGAGAGGTTGGCCAGGGACCTTGCCCCACAGCAGAGCACAACCAACACCTGTCCAGTGGTGGAGCCCAGTTGCGGCCTGATCTAACCTCAGGGCACAGGCTATGACTCTCTTGATTGTGGAGCACAGCCTGAGGCCCTGGCTGATCATGAAGCTCTACTTGCAGCCCTGCCTGAATGCAAAATCTACACAACTGGATTTGGGGAGCACAGCCTAAGGCCCCATCTGACCAAGAAAAGTTGAGGAACTCACCTTGCAGCACTAATGAAAGACTCCAGCCAGGAGCATCACCCTGCTTCGGAACATAGCCTGTGGTCCCACCCAACCAGAGGTGACTGTGGAGCCCAGTCAAATGTTCCAGCTTAAAATAGGATGTTTAACTACAAAATATCATATGTAGAACTTCACTGATGATCCAATGGTTAAGAATCTGCCTGTCAATACAGGGGACATGGGTTTGATCCCTGGCCTGGAAAGATTCCACATGCTGTGCAGCAACTAAGCCCATGCGATACAAATACCAAGACCACGCACCACAATTACTGAAGCCCTTGTGCTCTAGAGCCTGGGGTTTGCAATAAGAGAAGCCACCACAGAGAGAAGCCTGAACACCACAATCAGAAAGCAATCCTTAAAAAGTCTGTGTGTAGTAATAAAGACCCAGCCTAGGCATAATAAATAAACTATACGTAGATTCATGGTAAGCACAAAGGAAAAACCTGTAGTACAAAAGAGTAAATTAAAGGAATCAAAGCAAACGACCACAGAAAGTCATCATATCACAAAGGAAGACAAGAGAGGTAAAGGGTAAAAGAACTACAAAACAGCACACAATGAACAAAATGGCAGTAGTAATTCCACATCTATCAGTAGCTCCTTTGATGAAATTTTACAAGCAAAATGGAAGAGTGACTGAATGGATAAAAAAGCAAGGTACATAAAATGTTGCCTATACGAGACTCATTTTAGCCATCATGACATGCATAGACTGAAAGGGAAGGGATAGAAAAAGCTATTCCAAGCAAAGGCTTAGCGAGACCAAGTGTTGTCATACTTAGACCAGACAAAATAAAATTTAAGTTAAAAATGGTTACAAGAGACAAAGAAGGTTATTATGTAAGGATTAAAAAGGTTAATTCATCAAGAAAATACAATAGTTGTAAATATTTGAGCATCTAACATCAGATTACCTAATTATATAAAGCAAATACAAACAGATCTAAAAGGAGAAATAAACAGGAGCACAATAATAGGAGATGATTTTATTTATTTATTTATTTTTGATTTTTTTTGTTTTAGCTTTTTTTAGTTCAAAAATGTTTACACCATGAGTATTTCCTCTCCCACCATTAGTTAAAATCCAGTATGTGGCATTTAGTAGCTAGTGCTGACACACACCAGTATTAATCTGACTAAAATTAGCCTAATTAAGATTGTTATTAAGCCTTGTACAAAGCAGAAGTGCACAACGCAATAGGTAGCTGTTATCTTGGCTTTTAAGTAAAATTGATATTGAAATACAGATGAAGTATATCCAAATATCTTCCAGGCCTTCTCCTTTAAAATAAAACTTGAAAATTCAAATCCTAATTCAGAGTTCTTTATGATTCAGGTACAGCCAAGGTGCTGGTCCCTTTATATGTATATACCTTGGAGATGATTTTAACATTCCACGATTAACAGTGGATATATTAGTCAGACAGAAAATTAATATAGAAAGAACTGATTTCAACAAAGCTGGATTTCAGACAAGTACAAAAATAGGTAAAGCATCTTATCAATTTTTATATTGATTACATTAATGATATTATTTTAGAAATAGTGGGTTAAATAAAAGATGCTATATTTTTTATTTTTTAATGGGATTCTTAGAATACTTAAAATTACACATGTTTTGTAGTATATTTCTGTTAGACAATGCTGGCCTAAAGCAACACTTCTGAAACTTACTTGTTAGGGGATTGTTGTTATAAGGATGATGAGTTATGTGTGAGGAAAAAAAAACTTGCCTTGAAAAAATAATTTGGTTAGCTGTTACACAAGATTTTTCTTCAGTATGTTCAAAAATACTATATCTATGAGAAAGTTTTCTAAGTATCTAAAATACAGCCTCTACCAATTCCTTCCCTCCTTGTATGAGAATATTGTTCTTTCCAACAAAAAAGTGGAACTTTTCCCTCCTCTTGCACCTACACTGGTCTTAACTTTTTCCTGAGTAATTTAATGCATCTGAACTGTCTTGTCTTAGGATTTCTGATGCTAGATTCATTTTATAGGTGCTGTTTGGGATTATCAGAATAATCTTTCCTTGAACAATGATCTGAAAAGATATACGCACCCCAGTGTTCATCGCAACATTGTTTACAATAGCCAAGACATGGAAGCAACCTGTATGTCCATCAACAGAGGAATGGATAAAGAATATGTGGTTCATATATGGAATCAAATATTACTCAGCCATTAGAAAGAATGAAATAATGCCACTTACAGCAACATGGATAGACCTAGAGAGCATCCTACTGAGTGAAGTAAGTCAGACTTACTTCATGGAGATGAAGAAATATGTGACATCCTTTATATGTGGAATCTAAAAAGAAATGATACAAGAGAACTTACAAAACAGAAACAGGCTCACAGACTTCCAGAAGGAGTTTATGGTTGCCAGGTGGAAGGTTGAGGGTAAAGAATAGTAAGGGATTTGGGATGGACATGTACACACTGCTGTATTTAAAATGGATAGCCGAGAAGGACCTACTATACAGCACATGGAACTCTGCTCAGTGTTATTTGGCAGTTTGCAATAGAGGGGGTTTGGGAGAGAATAGACACCCGTGTATGTATAGCTGAGTTCCTATACTGTTCACCTGAAACTATCACAACATTGTTAATCAGCTATACGCCAGTAAAAAATAAAAAGCAAAAAAACAAAAAAAACCCCACTTTTCTTGGAACCCAGTCATCACCCTGTTGCGAGAAGAAAAAGTCACATGTTAAAACTGTGTGGACATAAAAGTTGGTTAGCCCAGCTCAGCCTCAGCAACAGCTGGGATCAGCTACCAGCTGTCACAGTGAATATCCTTAGGCATCTGCCATAGTTTTGACTTCTAATGACTGGAACCCTGTCCCTCCTGACAAACTCCAAGGCCCTGAGCTGAACCTGCTCACCCTAGAGAATTGAGAGAAAATGGTAACCTGTCATTAGGAGCCATTAAGATTGGGGGGCGGGGGGCGGGTTGTTACATCCCTAGCTTTTCTGATCATTAGGACTATTTATTCACACATCCTAAACTAGTTCTCAGAATGACTCTATAAAATAGTAACATAAAAAATCACAGAGTTTGTGCATTTTATGGAAAACTCTGAAGTAACCACTATAGAATCAAATACTGTATATGTATTTTTATAACTGGACAAGGAAGAATAATAAAGACTATATAGTGGAAGACCAAAACCTAAATGAAGGAAATGTGTGGATGTGGGAAAAAAAGGAACCCTTGTACATGTTTATAGGGATGTAAAAGGTGCAGTCACAATGAAAAACAGGATGGAGTTTCCTGAAAAGTTAAAAATAGAACTACCATGGGACCCAGTAACCCAAATTCTAAGTGTTTGTCAAAAGGAAATGAAATCTATTTTAAAGGGATATCTGCACCTCCATGTCCATTGCAGTATTAGTCACAATAGCCAGTAATACATGTAAATATTCCAAATGCCTATTAATGGATGAATCAATAGATAAAATGTGTTGCTTGCTTACAGTGGACTATTATTCACAGCCATTAAAAAAAAAGAAAAAACAAATTATGCCATTTGCAACAACACTGACAAACCTTGGGGGCATCTTGTTAAGTGAATTTAGTCAGATCTAGGAACAAAAACTATATGAACTCATATGTGGAATCTAAAAAAAATAAACTTACAGAAGCAGCAAATATAATGATAGCTGCCAGAGGAAAATGGATAAAGGTGGTCAAAAGGTACCAACTTACAGTAATAAGAATAAATAAGTTCTGGAATGTAATATGCATCATGGTGACCATACTTAACAGCACTGTATTGTATATCTGAAAGATCCTAAAAGACCCTGCTTTAACTGATGAGCAGAGTTCATCATGAGAAACGCTGGGCTGGCTGAAACCCAAGCTGGAATTAAGATTGCCAGGAGAAATATCAATAACCTCAGATATACAAATGATACCACTCTTATGGCAGAAAGTGAAGAACTAAAGAGCCTCTTGATGAATGTGAAAGAGGAGAGTGAAAAAGTTGGCTTAAAGCTCAACATTCAGAAAACGAAGATCATGGCATCCAGTCCCATCACTTCATAGCAAATAGATGGGGAAACAGTGGAAACAGTGACAGCCTTTATTTTTTTGGGTNAACTGATTCATTGGAAAAGACCCTGATGCTGGGAAAGATTGAGGGCAGGAGAAGGGGATGACAGAGGATGAGAGAGTTGGATGGCATCACTGACTCAATGGACAAGAGTTTGAGTAAACTCCGGTAGTTGGTGATGGACAGGGAGACCTGGCGTGCTGCAGTCCATGGGGTTGCAAAGAGTGGGACATGAGTGAGTGACTGAACTGAACTGAACTGAAAAGAATATATCTTAAAGGCTCTCATCATAAGGAAAAAGAAAATTATGTGAGGTAATGGATTTTAGCTAAACTTATTAATCATTTGGGGATGTATACATACATCACATCTTTATCTTGTACAACTTAATTATAAAATATTATGTCAGTTATTTCTCAAAAAACTGGAAAAATTAAAAAGAAATGCAGTATATAATCATGTTTAAATATTTTATAGCTATTAAGATAATTTCTATGAAGTGTTTTAAATTACATAGCACATATAATAAGTTAAAATGTAAGCTACATAAAAAATATTGTCATATACAGAAGAACACACTCATGAATTTGTAAGAAAATGTGAAAAGTATTCTAAAATACCAGATCTTTAATTTTATTAGATGGTTCTCTCCTGGTGGTGGCAATTTTTTTTTTTTTTTTTTTTT